>JAOXYL010000010.1:6440211-6464441 GCA_028564955.1 Terapon puta
GCACACTCCCTCAGTACTATACAGTTATACAGGTGTACAGGTATACTTACAGTCATAGTTATAATTATTTATCTTGGATTATTTTATTATTATTTATCTTTATTGTAATTTCATAATACATATTCTATACTTTATTATTATTTTATTCTATGTTTCTTACAGTCTATCTCACACTATGTGTTTTTGCTGCGGACGTAAATTTCCCCGCTGTGGGACAAATTAATCTGAATCTGAATGTGCAGCGTCTGCTTGAAGATTTGTTCAAACTGTCATTTATCTGAGGGAAAGCACTGTTTCAAATATGGCTAATAACTTAATTTCATCACCAGTTCAACTGTAACGTGTAAATAAGAGACACTGCCAATCACTCACACACATTTAATTAGTATATTTATTATATGATTTAATTATGTTGAAGCTGGAGCCCTCACACTCCTTGAGTTCTTAACTCACCTTGTCACAATAATGATTTCAGCGCTTGAGGTTATCTTTGCGTAAACACTATGTCAAGTTAAAAGCTGCGACAGACTCTGAGCATTCTGAGATTTTGCCTGCACGAATGCAAATCCAGATGATACCGTGAGAGAGAGAGAGAAAAAAAAAGGCGACAATGAGCCGGGTGTGAATCCAGCGCTCCCATTTCTGGACCTGAGATCGTGATGCATGTATGGCAGGTGTGAAAATCCTTCCCCCGGCACCAGCTGGGTGCACGGGCTGAATGACAGCAGAGGACTCGGTGGAAACATGCTCATAACCTGGAGGTCAATGATGTAGAAGGAAACTTTAACCGCTTTCCCCGTGAGAATCATTAAAGTCTAATTTGATCTCATTTGTGTACAACCAGTGTCTGAATTAAACACCTGCCAGGCACCAAATGCCCAGAACATTTGTCTTAGTGGATAAATCAATAAAGGCAACAGTGACTTACTGTTCGGAAACATTTCGACGCCTTGTTTATATCAAGTCTGTAGTTTTTGGCTCTTTTAAGCTGACCACCATAACTCAAAGGAGGCCCCTCATATGAGAGCAAAGTAATGACCGCGTCTGCACAAACTACTGCATAAATGTTCCTCCAGCATCTGGATGGTGGTTAAAACTTCCATTTCTGAACAGAAAATCTTGGGGAGAAGGTTTCAGCCACACTCTGTTTCCAGGTAACTAACTATGATGAAGAAAATTATTTATCGACTATCAATTTTGCGATTAAGTGATTTAAAAATTCAAGTCAGTGGTTCCTAATCATTTTGGCCCATTAAAGTAAAGTTGTTTATTTGGAGTTTTTAGATACATAATGAGGTAAAATGATCTAGCAATTATTACAAACAAGCAGCAACTGCTAAAAAAAGACAAACAATTACTATCGCAGGTATTTGTTGTTAGAGAAAATGTTTCATTTTTTTTCTGTTCCCCGTCTTTGTCAGATTTGGTGATGCCGCACCCGTCAGATTCATGTGTCATTTTCCAAAGCTCTCTCCCACCTAATCTTCTGTCTTGTATGGCAGCTGTTAAAGTAAAAGCTAAAAATGCTTGAGAACTGTCTGTTTTCAGCATCTCAGATGAATATTTGCTGTGTAATCCAGAATGGTGCACTTCACATCTCTTAGTTTAGCTTTGGAGAACAAAAAGGAGAAGTTATTTTTTTATTATTATTATTTCAGACAGTTTATAGACCAAGAGATCGGTGCAGTAATTAAGAACATAACTCGCAGCAGCTCTTCTGCAGCAAGGAGAAATGTCCGCTTACATACAGCAGAGCAGCACATATAATTAGCCCAAATGAAGCCTGTTGTTAAGGAAGAAAATGTGCTCTATTGTGGGTTTTTTTTTACTTGTAAAGAAAAGTGCTTTCCTGTATAGAGAGCCAAAAGGATTAGGCGAGCCAAAAAGCCATCTTTGAACACCAAAACAAGATCACAGAGTGTTTAAGCCTTATTTTACTATCGCAGAAGCCCAACGAGACAAACGTCCAGGTCGGGACCCCCAACGTTTCTCTGTGGATATTTTTTGTTAGATCAAATCCGTGGTAGCAAGATAACATTATCAGGGGAGAAAGTAGATATTGAACCAAAAACCACCCTGCATTGTTTGAGGGTGCATAAGGGTGCTCAGGCGCCCCCCCCCAAACACACTTTTGGAGCCTCCCGTGTTTGATTGCCTGTATGTGAGCGGGAGAATATGTTATTACAAAACAAATATAACAAAATATCTGAGTCACTTGGCACACAGGAGAAAACACATCCTCTATCTCGACTGAAGGGCTGGAGAATGACAAAGAAAAGCCTGGGAAAGAAATCAATCTTTGACTTTCCCCCCTGTGAGATGGAATTGGATTTTTGACAAAAAATAATGCTTTTAAACAGAAAACATTGGTGCGCCTCACCCTCCGCCGCTCGACTTATTGGGGTGCTGACGGCCACCGAGGCAGCCAGGCAGCCTTTTTCAATCATATGTGGTATATAACTGCGATTGTGCTGATAGCAGGCGCATATTCTCCTTAAAAACTCAAGTGATTCCATCGTGACATGTTGCGTAATGGAGGTGCCAGGGAAAAAAAGTTTTTTAAAGCACCCTTCTCAAAGATATGCACACACACACACACAGATTACTGCTTAAGTTACACACGCGTTCACAATGGCAGCGGGGTGAAGCTCAGATTTCCTCGCTTCCTCGCTGCAGTTTGAGCTGGCTTTGATCTGGCGTCGACACTTTATTCCTCCTGACGAGCGGCCCAGAACTCGGAGAAGAAAAGGAGTTTCGGCGCTCTGAAAACACAGGTTGAGGACCGAGCGCGAGTGAGAGTAACAGTCGAGTACGCGGCAGCGATGTGCTCGTTGCCGCGGCGTTTAATGAAAGGAGGAAGGAGGTAGGAGGCTGGTGGAAGTGCGGCTCAGCGTCTCCTTCGGCTTCCAGCTGCGTCCCCTTCAAGTGCATCCGAGCGTGTCGCCGTATCTTCTCCCGGACCCCTCGGGGGACTCTGACTACAGTGACTCCATCATCGATCGATTCCATTGGATGATTTGTCTTCATTAACGCTGAGCAGTATTAAAGCGATCCCTGCGGATGGGCGAGAGGGGAGGGCGGCCCGGGGACTCTGCGTTTCGCTGCGCCGCGCGCCACCAAATGTGCCGATTCATCTCGAATGCAAAGAGGGGTCAAAGCGCTGCCCGGTGCCATATGGCTGCGCGCTGACATTAAAGGCAGCCATGTCTGCGCTTGTTTGGGATTCCATTTGATTAATGCCTGCTTTAAAATCAAGCGGGGAATTCTAAGCGGTTCAGATCTGGGTGGAACAGCTTTAAATTTCAACGTCGACTCAATAAAAACACCAAAACCAACAGTGAATACAACCGAGTGTAATCTGTCAGAGTCTGATATAACTAGAATCCATATTTATTTAACGCTTACAACCCAACTGATGCATTTTGCATTAAAAGTGCTTCTTCTCAGAGCCAGAACTCACTTAGATCATCACACACGGACATCAAACATACAGTACGAATCTGAAATCACATATTCTCTTTGTGGCACACAATACAAAACAATCAGCCGAAGATAAATATGCATATAAAAATCACTTAGAAGTCACATAAAAAGAGGCTCCTTAGGAATTTAGATAAAGATAGGGTGGATGTTTTTTAATCTCCCTGGAACACTGTGATCTATCCATTCATGAGAAGGAATCATGGGAGGTCTCACCCGCAGCGGTGATCTCCACCCAGCATGCTAAAATGGAGTCTGCACATCTGAAGTCCATCAGATGTGGAGACTCCACTTTAGCATGCTCGCCCTATTTTCTCTCCTTGTTTTTTTAATTAAACTTGTGAAGAAATATCACGGAAACGACAGGAAGCATCTGGTTGTCGAACCCACCTCATCAGTATGTGGCATGTCTGGTCAGGACATTATAAGCCTGTAAATAATGGAAGTATAAAAAAAGGAAAAAAAAACACTTAAGACTCTGGCTGTGTTGCAGAAAATAGAAAATAAAAGGATAAAATACTGCCAGTGTGATCCATCAGAGGGGTTTGGCTGTAAGTATCTACAAATTTAATAAACAGGTCTTTGTTTTTTTGCTGAAATGTCATTGCTCCGGCTGTTCCTACGCATCCTCCCTTGTTTTTTTCATGAAGTCCTCAAAGTTGCCGGAAAAGTTATCAAATCCATTTCGGCGTCAGCTGCCGTCATCTCTGCTGAGCGCTGCTGCTGATGCGCTTTGAATTACACAGCCAGAGCGTAAACCGCAGCCGATAATTGAATCACTGGCAATGATCATCGACAATCAAGGCCGTCGCGGCGCCTTCATCCGAGTCATTTGAGATGAACTGATGAGAGCGGTTATGACACAGAGTGGGAGCTGTGGAGCCTCTTTGTCTCCACGTGCCCGCGCACAAACGCCTTGGCGAACACACGACGCTGCACTTTTGTCTGATATGTTTTTCCGCGGGTTGGCGCCTCTCTTCGTTGATGCCCTCGGCGCCGCCCCTGACAGACACCTGTCCTGCCCTGACCTGCTCCATCAGCGGGGCCAAGGGTGCCACTAGGCCAGGCTGTCACTCCCGATCGCGCTAAGTGACAGTCAAACGCGGCGCACACAGCCAACCAGCGGAACCTATTAGTGGTTTTACAGCTCTCACATCGAGAACGGCTGAAAAACAGATGAAATGTGTGTGTGTGTGTGTGATGGGACGTTGCGCGATGATGTGATTCATTTAGAGGGGTGAGGAGGGCGGCTGAGTGCAAGAACGAGCGTGTGTGTGTGTGTGTGTGCTAACGGGGAGGGTTGGCGGGAAATGTCAAGCAGGGGAGTGCAAAGGTTCACTGGGAGTTCACGGTAAATGTCTCTCTTTCTCGCTCTCCCGCCGTCCCAATCCATCCCGCGCTCGCCCGACAGCAGGTTCTGCCTGGCTGCGAGGGGACCCCGACTCAATGTGTCTGAATCAGTCACACTTGTCCCGTCTCATCTGTGGGGCACGGGCGGAGAGGGGGGGGCCGGGGGGGGCGCTGAGGGACAGCTGGTTGTTTGGCGTTTATTTTGTCACCGTTTTATTTCGGCGGGTTGTCAAAGTTATCTACCAGCTGTCAAATTTATGTTTTGTTTCTTTACTATATGCACAGTACAAGGTGACCATAAACTCCATCTGGGGGTGTGTAAAAATGTCTCAGCAAGGTTCCGCCTCGTATTTTCTGCCTTCTTCCAACGCTGACACTTTGAAGTTTTGCATTGGTGAACATTTGCAAAAACACTTGGTTCCATTTCTTTTCTTTAAATCTGATAGAGAGTAGATCAAGAGACTGAATAATGGAGCGCTGATGAGCCGCCCTTCATGTCATAATCCCTGAGTTATCGTGTTGTTTCCGATTCGTCTTTGACAAAACATAAAAGTAATTTACAGGCAGCCTTTCGCACAATCCGTGGCCGCTACTTCCCCGCTCACGGCCTCTTAATAATTTACTGAGCATTAAGTCGTAATGCTTAAATGCTTCCTAAATTAGACATGAATGTTAAATTGTACTCACAGAGTCACAAGCTATACATGATTTATCAGTACATTTGTTAAACATCCCTAAAACAGTGCAGATTTTGCACTGCACGGTGCTTTTACATTGCACTTTTACATTGTGTGAGATTTGGCTTTACCACTTGCAAAGTACTAACAGCGAAAGCAGCGCTACAAATGAGTCTCTAATTTGCATCTGCGATAAATTGCTGTATGTAAGTCGGTGTTAAAGTTAGTGAGCGATCATGTTCAGATAGAAAGCTCTGTTTAATGCACACAAGTAGTTTCCACTGCCTTTGACGAGCCAAAGAAATCAGTGTTTTGAGGGTTTAAACTGAGATTTGTTGTTTGTTCGTGACCTTGGAAACAGCAGACAAATACGATCTAAAGTTAGCAGCAGTCCTGAGATTTTTATATTGAACTGACCTTGAAGTAATTTAGTTTTTTAACCAACACATGTCAAGTGCTTAAAGTCCATTAAACTGCACTGCAGAGCAATGTCAAGTCAAACATTCATGTACAAGCTAATAATCTGAAGTAATGCAGAAGTAGCTGTGCAATGCTAATTTAGATCACAAAACCTTTTTACAATAGTAAATGTTAAATCATAAATATCTAGAATACAATAGAAAATGATCTGATCCTAATTATCCCAAATCCACATGGACCTCTGTATACTGTGTGGAAAATCCATGATTCTGATGATTCTGTATTATATAGTACATACAGTATATCACATTTAATACCAAACCACCAAAGGCTGCTACAAACCAAACGCTCCCACATCCATCACCAATATGCTGTATGGATTGTGTTTGAATCTACAGAATTTTTACAAAGTCCACTGTGTGAGCAGAAGTATTAAACACCTGCAGGCATGTCACAGGTCAAATTCATGAGCTCATAAAACCAGCAAACAAGCACAAAAACCTTAATCTGAGGGCTTGATATGCAGTTTCTTTAAGACAAACGCCCACTCAGTCCTCCCCCCACATGCTCCCTCCCTCCCTCCCTCTCTCTCTCTCTCTCTCTCGCCCGAGGCGGTCCAATCTAACGAAGCTTAATGAGCAGGAGAGTATTACTGCTGGGTGGGTCATCAGTGGAGTAGAAAATCGGCTGCGTTCTCCACCCCGGCCTCCGCTCGTGGACTTGAAGTCACCTTGGGCGCACGGACGCGCGAGGCTCTGCTGCTCGCCGCCGTCGTCACCTTGACCTCGGAGCCCACGCGCTTTACCTCTTCGCCAGCACGCCCCGTGACTGGGGGGCCTTTCAGACAAACACCGGCGCTTGGGGTGGGGGTGATAATATCCCACATATCATATCATGAGGGCATCAGGGGCATATGGCTATGTGAACCTTGTTGGCTTGATTTATTACAGCGCCTGTGATTTCTTTCTGATGGATGGCTAATGGAGGCAGCAGGACAGAGATGGAATTTCTCTTTGTTGAGTAAAGTTGCTTCCACATGATGTGTGTGTGTGTATGTGTGTGTTATATATCTGCATTAAGGTTTGTCACTCTACCGCATTCGCCCGCTGTACGGCGAGCACGCATCCCTCACGCTTTGATTTGACGACTATTTACCATCTTGCGCGTTATTGCGTGACTAACAAGGTTTTTTTTTTTTTTTTTTTTTCACGCTCTACATTTATAGCAGTCAGCGGCCCGCCAGAGCTCCGCAGAGGCACTGATGTATCTGTCCTCTCTCCAAACTCCTTCCCCGAGCCTTCAATCACTCGGCTGCAGCAGGCCACATGCGGCG
The DNA here is from genome assembly GCA_028564955.1 of Terapon puta. Classification (NCBI taxonomy): domain Eukaryota; kingdom Metazoa; phylum Chordata; class Actinopteri; order Centrarchiformes; family Terapontidae; genus Terapon; species Terapon puta. Next base: position 6,447,472 of record JAOXYL010000010.1, read on the forward strand.
GCAGCGCGGCGCAAAAATGGAGCAAAGCCTGGAGCTCGCAGCTGGAGCACTTTCCACCAAGAGAGAGTGTGTGTGTGTGTGTGTGTGTGTGTGTGTGTGAGAAGTTCGGCACAATAAACTTGTCTGTAATGTTGCAAATTGTAACAAATAAGACAATTTGAAATATGGTTCGGGAAGCAGCATTACTACAAATCACATTTGCTGTTGGCCAAAAGCACATCTTGCGTTTTTTAATAGATTTTTGTCCATCAAAGTGACCACTGATTTCCACTCCAGTTCTCATCATCAGGAAAGCTAAAATTGCAGAGGCCTAACTTACAGGAGGGAATCAGTCATGATGTTGAACATCACCATCCCACCCGTGTGGTATTAACGCTGCCATGCACTGGCAGTCAGTTACTTAAATAAAAAGGATGAAATGAAAGACGCTCCATCCAACGCTTCGCAGACAGCAGCTCTTTAAATGCGAGGAGAGAATTTTCGCTTTGTTGTGATGTCCGCGTTTCCCTCCCGGGTTTGTCACTGAAGGCGCCGCCGAGGAGGGCTGTCAAAGCGGCCCATGCTAACAACAGCATTATGCAAGGATAATACATGTCTGTCTGAGGTGACTAATGCCCTGTTCACACTCAGCCATGCGTCTCAGACAGGTCGGACAGCCATCTCATATCGAGGAAGAGAAAACGCAATAAAAAAGCATTAGAGGCGGCGGCTCGAGATGGGCTCCCTCTGACAGATGCACACACAGGCTTTAGTGGAGCTACGTCAAGGCGCTGCCTGCGGAGGGAGGGTGGGGGGCGACGCAGGTGTTTGTCTCCTGACACGAAAGCAGCTGAGGTGCGATGTGCGCGGGCGATGTGCGCGGGCGTTGGCGCTCGCTGTTGTAACGAAACTCCATTTTTTTTTTATTCAACAGTGCGAAACCTGAGACACTCGAAACGGCGTGTGCAAATGAGCTCTGGAAGTCCACAAGCTTCAAACTGCTCTCAGGGCGGAAGGGGAACTGAAATCAGCAGTAATAAAAGGTTAAAAAGAGCAAAAACACTGAGTCACGGCGCTTTAAAGGAGTTTTTATCAGACCGCCATATTCTGAAGATGTCTCCTTATATAGCTTTCTTTAAATCGCACACATCAACCTCTGGAGATTCAGTAGCTATGTGCCACCTCACAAAGCCTTTCAGCCCATTCAAGTCTCCTCTTCTTACCGCCTTTGAGTGCGCCGATGTTGTGGGTGTCTCCCCGTGCTTTGTCACCCAAGGCTAGCGGCGGACAATGGCTCGCTGTCTAAAAATTCACTCGAGAGGATCAGGACCGGCTCGCTCACTTGACAGCGGCTGAAAGAAGAGCTGTATGGAGGAGGAGGCGGACGGTGCAACGGGTTGGCGCTGCACAGTCCGCAGCGCTTTCTTTCTTTTGTCGTCTTCCCTCCGTTTTTTCAAGCGTCAAACGCCCTCTCCATCGCACGCCTCATGAAGAGCCCCCCCCCCCACCTCCACCACAAACCCGTCTCCTGCCCTGCTGCTGGACTATTGAGAACTTTCACATCTTTTCATCTCTGACCGACTGGATGGAAAGTGGCCCTCAGAGGTCAAACCACCGCAGCTACAGACAACCATCGAAACACATTCGGTTGCAAATGTGTTCAAAATGTGTTTCTAAATATCTTTCATTTCTTTGCCAAGTTTTTGTTAAATGCTGAGTCCGTCCTGCCACATTGGTAAAGTTGTCCTCATTAGCTCACAACTCGACAGTTTACACATTTTCTTCAGCTGCACTGAGCTCTTGTAGGCGTAATGGGAAGGAATGAAAAACAAAAAAAAGGTCACTTTCGGTCAAAGTATACTGATTTTATGCAGACAAGGGTAGCAGCATTCAAATGATTTATCTCATGGCTGCCTTAAAATCGGATCCGGAGTAATCCCTCCCCCTCTGGTACCAATGATCATTCTGATGATTGAGCGGGCTCCCACACACACACACCGACTCTGTGATTCGCCAAACAAGAGCGAGTGGTGTCAAGCGGGCGAGGCGCGGTTTCGCCCCGCAACATCCCTCCACGGCGCCACCGACCGCACAAACACGAGCGGCAGCACAGGCGTGAATGGGTAATTGGGGTCACAAATCACACGCGGCGCCCGAGAGGTAACCCCTCCCTCTGTACACGGCCATATTTACGCGCGGTTGTCTCTGGGTTAATGTAAAAATTGAACACCGCTCCAGGGTCAGCGCTCAGACTCTTCCTCCCCCTCTGTCAGCTTCACCTCGGCTTCGGCGGCACGATAAATATGCATGCCTGCGCTCGGCCTCATTTGCATCCTTGAACTACGCCTGTCTTCACGTATGCTAATGAGGAGCCGGAGGGGGGCTTGAAAGGTACCGGCGGTGGAGCGTGTGTGTTTGTGTGCGCCGAGAGGTAGGCGGTCATCCCTGGCGACCGCGTGCAGGTGTTTAGGCTCGGCCGAGTGCGAGCGCCCGCCCTTGAGCCGGCCAAGGTTAGCGCAGCGTTTGACTCCGACACTTCACCTTCCTGTAACGGCTCTCTGGCAGGAAGAGGGGGGGGGGTGGGGTAGGGTGAGAGAAAAGGGAAGGAGAGTGTGTGCCAGGAGTTTGTGTCTGTGTCAGGGCGACGGTCGGACAAAAAGGGGGACGGGGAGAGGTCAGGCCCGTATGACAGAGGATCCCTCCGCAAGCTGTGACCGAAAACATGCAATCACTGCAGGTGTTCGCGCAAGAGTGCAAAAAGGAAAACAGCTTAAAGCAACATTTTGGGCTGTTTTTTGTGCAAAAATGGTAAAAAAAAAAAATTTAAAAAAAGTGGTGTCGAGATTAAAAGACAAAATGCAAATATAACATCTTTCACTGTTGTGTCAGTGAAGTCACGCGTTGATTAAGCGACGCCACTGCAGGCACACTTTTTTGTCTTTTTTTTTCACCCACAACTTCAATAATAAAAAAAAAATTCCCAGAAAATCTCGAGATGAAGACGCAGTGAAAGAGAGAAATTCACGGCTCAGTGGTTTAATATCTGCCACAATAAAAAAAAGTCAACAAAAGGTTTCAGTTGGCTGAAAGTCAGCTGGTGACGTCGGGCGGCTTTTGCTCATAAAGCCGGCCTCATCAGTGATTTTCTAAAACATGAAAGGGTGAAGAGTAATTGGGCTGAATTATAAAAAGAAAAAATGGCGGGAGGTTTTGGAAGAGTCCACCGCGCAAACACAAAAACAGGCCTTTCATGCAGCAAGATGACACTGATTGATGAGCCTTTTTTTTGTTTTGTTTTTTTAAAGCCGCCATTGGTGTTTGTTGCATGTTTCTCCAACTTTTACTGGCCGCTTTCATGCTTATCAACACCGGCAGGGGGCTGTCATTTCTAAAATAAATGCCGCACATCATTCTGCCGCTTTATGATAAGACGCAATGAAATAATCCTCATAAAATAAAAATGATTAAAGGGTGTGCGTTTCATTGCTAAAGTGAGAGTCGCGCTTGTCTGTGACATTTATTGCGTCCGTATAAAGTTGTATTGAACAACATAAAATGGGCTTTGTGTGTGCTCCGCTGGACTGGACTGCCAGATTCCATTTGAAAGTTACGAGCTTAGAAACCACTGAGCCTTATAATTAAACATTCAAACAAGAACTTTAATATTAATGAAGTCCTGCTCGGCTCTCCCTTAGTCTTCTCGCTGGTAATCTACACTTTCGCAAATCCCCCCCCCCCCTTTTCTTGTATGCTCGACTCTTGCGCGACTTGAAGCCAACAATTTTTTTTCAGCGAGTGTGTACTGGCATTGCAGTGTGTGAGATTTTTCTTTTTTTTTTTTTCATGCTCTGCGTTTAACGGCTCGGCAACACCAATTTTTCATGGATTACCTTCGCCGCAGAACGCATCCGCACATGAAGAGCAAACGACTAAGATCTGAATGTAAACACTAATCTCCCCTCTGTTTGATCTTGATTAAACATCTTGTCAGATTTGTACGATTATGGTAATCAGAGCGACTTTAGAGTTTTTTTTTATTGTGGGGGGAGAAACGAGTCGAATCAAACGGGGCTGAGCCGATTACACAGCTTTGACGTTTTTTTTTTTTTTTTTTCCTTGAAGACGGAAATACATCTGAAAATGATGTTTTGCTGACGCCGAGGCAACGCGATGACACGACACAAGTGGCTCCGGTTGAGATTTGTACACATCTAAGTGCGCCTGGTTAAAAATAACCGATTTCTGGTTCAAAATAATCAAAGTCAACGCTAATGGCATCCTGTGTGTTGGAAGGGTTTGATTTCCAGCGGGGGTTTAATCCATCCTTCTCTCTTTCTGATGACATCCTTTTCTTCTTTCTGGCAGTGTAAATGACATAAGGGATTACACATGAAACATTTCACGAAAATGGGCGTCTTCAGGAGCCAGTCTGATTCATTAGGAACTGGAACCTGGAGTCATTTCAGTACACTCATGCAACTTTGCTAAAGAAAGTCTTTGCTACAGCCCATTTCATCGACAAATTATGTCCCTCTGTATAGTTATCCAACACTGGGAGACTGTGAAAGCGGTTTCATGCCTACTGATTTCCACTAACACTGCTATAAGGCGCTAAAAGATTTCTGCTTCCAGTATCCCAGAAAAAAAAAAAAAAGCAGCTCAGTCTGCTTCTTAAAACACTCAACAATCCCTTTCAGAGACACACTTCTGAGGAGACAAACTCATAAAGGTGGAGAGCACTGGAAGTGTTTCCTTCTGTTTCCCCGACAGCGTGTCACAAGGTTAAAACCTTTCACTTCAGAGATCAGATATGACGGCAGAAGGCTGTCGTGTCAAACCGGGGACACAGCGCCACACTGCGACTCGACGCTTTAAGCCTTTCTTTGTTGGCTTTCCAGGCTGGGAACTACACACACACACACACACACACACACATTACTCTTCTGTGGATAAACACCTTTTCTCTTCCTTTCTCTCTCTCCACACACTCACACACACATATGGGACACGAATGGGCGTGCTCTTGCTGCGAGAGAGGTGTTTCTGCTGCCGCATGTGTCACCGAGTCCTGAGTCGCTGCGTTCAGGCGCAGGCAACCAGCAGGAAACATCTCCTCACCCGTCTCACCTGCCTGCCTTGAAACGCTGTATTCCTGTCAGAGTCACACGTTCCTGTCAAATCTTTAAGCCTTTTCCTCCTACGCGCCCCCCGCACCTCCGCCCACATACGCACCCTTAAGCTCCTCACATCCATTGTGAGATTCAGAGCAAACAAGCCATCGAGAAAAGAAAAAAAAGAAAAAAAAACAAGAAAGAGCGTGCTTTTGTTGCTCGTGGCGTCCTCACAGTTACATGGAAATAGCATCACAGAGCCGCCCCCTCTGCCGTGGTTACTGACGGGGCCGGGCAGAAGCTGAGCCGCTTCCCCTCTGAAGAGGCTCTGGTTCAGCACCATGGACAGCGCCCCCTCGAGAAGGTGCCTCGCATTGGGGCAATTCAGCACTGGCAGCTGGACAGCTCACCCTTCCCCACCCCCAGCCTGCCTCCTGGCTGGCCCAGGGCGGAAAGGGGGCCAGCTGGGCCCAAGATATGTGATCTTCAACCTGCCGTGGGGAGCCGGGGGATGAAACGACAGGGAGAGGGATCAAAGACAATGAGAAAGCAAACTCAGAGGTAAGCCGACGCGTGACTCGGTGGGTGAGAGGGAGGAAGCAGAGACTTCTAAAAACAAAAACTTCTTCAGGGAATATATCACATCCTCCCCTCCAGCGTCCGCCTCTTCTCCTGTATCTGCTCGACTAACGCGGTGTTCTTCAGACTCATAAAGACTGAAGGTGTGTGCGTATCTGTGTGTGTGTGTGTGTGTATTTACAGCCTTTAAAAAACAAATGGAAAAAAACCTGTGTGCGTTAAAATTCGATCAAATCTGCTCCCCCAGCCTGGCACAGTTACTGTAGCATGACTGCGACTGCTTATTGTAATGTACTACATTACAAGTTTAACTGCTCGATATCTTCAAGTGTAGCAGGCACAGAGAGGACGTCGATGTTTTCAAATGACACCTTAAGCCCAAAGATGTTCATTTACACTCATGTAAAACTAAGAAAATCAGCAAATCTTCGCATTTATGACAGAGATCAGAAAATACTTGCCGACTTTTCTTAAACCTACTGAACCCCACTGCAACTTTATTGAAAAATCTAGAGAACTTATTTCTTTTCCTCGATGTCAAAGGGGTTTGTTAAAATTTCTTTTGCAGGAATGTTCAGAGATGGACTGTTTCCCCTCGAACACACACAGCGGCTGTTTGGAAAGTAAGGAATGTTTAAAAGAAAGCTACTTTCTTTGTTACAGTAATTATCAAGGAGAATAGAGGTGTGTGTGAGTATTTTTTATGTTAAGATTATCATGGTTCATTTGCATTTTATTAGTTGTTACCATAGAAACAACCATTCCTGTTTGGATCAACAAAACAAGGTCAAACGGAGGGTGTGAAAGACTTTGACTCCAGACCGTTACGTTTGTCTCGAACACCAGCGCAGAGAAAAGCAACAGAGCCGTGGTGGCGATTGGAAAGACACTGACGCACACACATTTGTCCACACACGCCGAAGCGTCGCCCTTCCGGTGAACCTCGCAGTCGCGGTCAGTGGGGACGGCGGTACAGTGGGACGGCGGCCTGGAGGTTCAGCGCCGAGCTTGTTGCAGCAAGGTCGCCGCTTTCGCAGTCCCAGACCAGCTGGGAGAAAGAAAAAAAAAACGTGCTGGAAAATTGAGTGCGAAAGGCTTTCCGCTCCCGAGACGTCTTCGGCGGAGGTGCCCTTGAGCAAGATACTCAACCCCGCTTTGCTCAGGGGGAACGGCCACACAGCCAACAGCAGTGGAAGGTGGTTATACAGAGGAGCAACAGTGTCACTATGTGTTACGGTGTGAGTGTGAAGGAGGGCACCGCTGTAACAGAGGATGAGAGCTGGGTCAAAATTCCCTCGACAAGGAGTTTTTTTTCCCCCCTCTAAAGCCACTGAGATGAGAACTAGTGAGTGGAAGTGCTTTTCTTTGAGGGTAACGAATTGTGAAAGGAGTTCGGTGATTTCAGAGGAGTACGGCAGGTTCAAGGACAATCCGCCGCACCAGTGCTGCCTGCCTGCCTGCCAAAGAGAAACGTAAGGTGGGAAAGTGTGAAATCAAAGAGCCAAAGTATGGAAGCAAAAAAAAAAAAAAAAAAAAGAAAAGAAAAGAAGAGGAGCTGGAGTTAAAACAATACAATAAGGCTGAGCAGTAACCCTTTAGGAATTCCATAGAGCAAAGAGCTGGGATTCAAAGTGGCTAATTTGTGTCAAATGCTGGCACTTTAGAAGCTGCGCTGACGCGTCGGTGGGGGAAAAATAGGTTAGATGTGTTGAGAATTGTCTTTTAACTCCAAACCTCAGTAGTCACACATCCACACTCCTGCTAAGATAGTTGGCTGACTGATTTATTAGTTGATCATAACAAAGCAAATCAGCATCTTTCAGTCATCAATCCAGGCCCATATATTACCTCCACAAAATTGATATACAAGTACAGAAATACAACGAGAAGTAGCTCATACATGGTTTCTATAGATTACAGGAACACCTGATGGTATATTACCACCAAGCATTATATCTCTAAGATGCCTGGGAGAAATTGAAATTGAAATACGTATCTAAATAACATGGCTTTACGTTACAGCATGCTCCAGTGTATTGTTTGCAGTTTTTGAAGCTTTGCATGGTGGTCATGTTTGAATTTGTATGTTCTTTTTGTGTAAACTACGATATCATTTTATACAGGTCACCAACATGTTTTTTTTTTAAAATAAGTGACGATTTGATGCTTCCTTTCTCCGTTTTGTGTTATTGTAAGCCGTCTTCGGGGTTTAACTGTACTGTATCTGTGAAATTCGTAAACTCTTTAGTCTGTAATAAATCAGGAGTTAATTGCGGCCTTAATTACAACTGAAATGAGCCATTTCCTATCACAGGGGCGCCGAGATGAAAGGTCTGAAAGTCAGAAGACAAATGGGTTGCCATTAATCAAACATCCGAAGCTATGGATTGATTGTTTGGTTTATTCATTTTTGGTTTATTTATAAAATTCTAAATGAAACTCTCTCTCAGCAGCATTAAAAAGGCAAAAAAAAAACACCATAAAGAGCTCCAGAAATGCCTTTAAACCTGCTTGTTTCAACTTCCAATGTTAAGTTACCAGTTCCTAAATGGTCACTGTTAATTATCTCTCATATATGCTTCTGTAATCTTTTATTTAAATTTGTTTTCTAGGCCTTGGCTCACTCCATACGCCCACTTTCCCTTGTTCTTTAGTGGTTTTTGTTCAATCATATTTGTATCAGCACACATCGCTCCAGAAAACAACCGTGACTTGTTTACTTACTTAACCACCGTCTCTAATTTGGAGCTGAGCGGAGTGAAAAGACATGTAGGGCCCACTTAATGCTGCTTTTATCTAACAAATCCAAAAAGTCTTCCCGCGTTAAGTGTGGCTTTGAAGTGAAGTCGCCCATTAGCCGCCGCCCCGCAGGCCGACGTCGGGGCCGGGCCGCCCCGCGCGTGGACCGAGCTCCGCGCTGAAACGTACAGTACCTCCCGGTTGTTAAGCGCCGGTGAAATTGAGCGAGCCAGACTAATCACCGGAGGCAGCGAGACAACAAGAGGCCGTGTGTTCTTTGATGCGAGCAGACAGGGCCTTCTCCGAGGCATTCACATGAATTAGGCTCAAAGTGAGGCTCGTCGCGGGCTGACACACCTGTTTCCTCCGCGCTGCGAGGACCCAGCCTGCCGACCTCCCGCCGAGCCCGGTACAGTAGCACTTCAGATGGCTGCTTGGGATCTCTCAGAAATCAAAGTTGGGGAGTAAAATGCTCTCCGCTGCGCCTCTAACTAGACTACACCGAGCGCGTTTCATCACTCATTTACAGTCCATACTGACGCGCTTTGAAGGGAAACACACCCGTAGGCCACTAAACGCAATCAAATAGCTCTTGTTGTGAGTTGTTTGCGATTTCAGCGGATAACAACGAGACATTTACAGTTTACAGCTAAAATGTACTATAAGGCTTGACTTACATCATTTCCTGTATCACTAAGCGCCTATTTATAGACCCAAACTCTGCTCGCAAATAAATCACAGCTGTCAGAGATACAGACGTAACACCATACGCCATTCGTGACGATTTTTGCTCAGGTCTTATTCATCAAACAGACGCACAAGGTCATGTGATCTGTGACGACGGCTTTTGGGCAAAAAAATGACCAGAAGTAAAGGTATCGCAGCCGCGGTGGGGAGAGCAACATCGCTCTACTTTGACTATGCAAAATTTTAAAGGGCATCATACACAAAGTGTTTTTCGCAACAACAATATCCAAAATTTTGAAAAAATAAATGAAAATACAGACCCAAAACAAGACTTTCAAAACAAGACCCCCACAGTATGATCATCCAGACTGAGGCAAGAAATCAATGGTAATCTATCGTACCACGTTTTCATCTTCATCTCCTCGTTCCCATGTTGCAAACAACATCTACAGTGGCAGAAATCACCTATAAGACCAAAATCCTATGTAGGATGTAAGATGCGACTCCCACTCCTGCCATACTGGCTCTTACATGTACATGCAAACCGACGCTGAAAGCAACAAGTGCACATCTGCTGCCTGGAAAGCTGTCAAAATATAACATATGCAAATATGAAACTGAACCAGATAACGCAGGCTGAGGGCAAGTGGGGACGTGATGAAGCTAATTAAAGCGCTCCATCACAGCCTTTAACGTCTTGAACGTCACAGTTTGCGAACACGGGTAAGGCAGGATTCGTCTTTTCGTACCTTTAAAACGGTTTCTGCATTCGTTTATGCAGCTCACTGACTCACTCGGCGCTACAGCGGATTGCGGATGCACCGGTCAGCTCCCAGAATCCAGCTTGTGATATCGGGAAAAAAAAAAGCGCGCATTCATACCTGCGAGCAGCCTGAAACACTGTTAATCTGCTACTGCTGGGCGCCGAGCAAAGCCGGGGATTAAAAGTCTTGCTCAAGGGTACGCGCGCGGAAGTTGCTGAATCCCCACGACCCGATTTTTTCCCCAGTCGGTCTGGGATTTATGTCATGCATGCAAAATGTAGAGAAAGATGGGAATTAAAGTTTACACATCGAGGATGAGAGACAATGGCTCTCCTTATTTTCCAGAGGGGAATTATTTGAATATCAACATGGGAGTGATGTTCATAATATCAACCCCTCCTCCTCCCTCTGCCTCTCAGTCATGATGAGATGTGGAATATTTGCAGGTAACAGAGGGAAAAAGACGGCGATGGAAAGGAAAAAAGACGGATCGGGGATGGATTCTCTGACTCAGATGGGTAAATAAGACAAAGGCGAGGGAGGGTTGGGGGGGGGGGCGAACAGACGCAGGCTGAGGAGAGAAAATGAGAGAAAAAAAGCGACGGAGAAAGAGAGATTTGGTTTTGACAGGCGGCGAGGAGAAAGAGTGAGGGAGCGTGAAGGCGGCGGCGGCGGCTCATCATTAGCGCCGTCCCCTCCCTTCTCCTCCCTCTTTGTCATTGACAACCGGGCGCGGCCACATCTGCATCCGAGCATCTAAACGTTATCGAATGGCCCGCGGAGCTATGAAGCGGGGAAGACAGGTGGAATTGCATTCTAACGCCTCCGATTAAGCTGATCAATAACGGCCTGTTGGAGTTCTGCCGGCAACCCGATGGGGCGGAGGGGAGGGGGGGATAATGGGGAAGATGGAAGGGATGGTGAGGCTGCGATTGAGGGAGGGGAAGAGAAAAAAAAAACAAAGGAAAAGGATACAGGGGAACAAAGAAATAGTAAAGGGCAAAGGAAGGATGAGAGGAAGCTGAGGAGTGGCGAGGAAGAAGAAGAGGGAATAGTTTTATTGCAGCAGATGGGCAGATTATTATTGTGCTGCAGGAGCGGTTGAGGAAGGCACAGGTGGACGGAGGAGGGGGAGGGAAAGGGGGGGCTGGAGAGAAAAGAAAACAACATCTCTCCTCTCTCCCCAGTCGCTGATTTCCCCAGAGAGGAACACGGGAGAGGCGGCGGGGAAGAGGATTTGCTCGTGGCGGAAAATGTCTTCTTTCTGTCATGTCGCCGCTGTATCTTCCCGTCCTTTCCAAGTTTCACTCAGTTTAACAGCGTCCAGATGGACCGGGGACAATATAAATATGTCACGCCGAATCAAAATTTCTCGCCGCCGCCCGTCTTATCGGCCTCGGCGGCAATCTTAATGCTGAGATCTTGCTCATTTTGTCCCTGTTTAATTTCCTCTTTGTTGTTTGCTTTGTGGATCAGCAGATTACGTGGGAACAAACAAATGTCAACAGAGCGAGATGTATCAGGGATAAGTGATATCAAGCAGACTCCCTACTTGTGTGTGAAACTGTCGCGTGCGCGCGCGCGGGCGAACCGTTTGATAGCTGCGCTCTGGTTGCTAAATGATAAGCCGGGCCCGACAAACACGCGAGGCACATGACAAACGCGAGAGCTGAGCATCTCCCAGCGAATACGCCATTTCATGCTCAGCGTGAGCGACAGGTGTTGCTAAGAATATGCACATGCGCTGTCTTTGAAAGCAGCATCATTTATTCCAATTGCTTAAAACAAGCATATTGTTGCTAAAATCAGTATAAGTAAGATAATACATCAGAAAGGGTGGAGGGTGCAAATGGAATCCACTACAGTAAGTGTTACCACCGAGGCGACATTGACATCACCTGCATGCAAAACTGCAAGCAAGCATTTCTTTAAGTCCACCAAGGCTTTTGATACTGATCTCTGCTCTCACTGGAAAACATATGTGCAAATATATTTCAGAGGTATCGCTTGGCCCAGCTGCCGCACTACTCTGAGCCACATCTCTGAAGCGGTGGCATTCAAGTTAGTCCACATCCACCCATGTGAATGTCTTATTTTGTGCCTCAACAAAACAGCTCAACAAGCTCAAGTCTCTCAAGAACTGGTGTGTTTCTGCAGAGACTGTGGGTTTTTGTCCTACAAGTAATCTCTGAGAGCTCGTGCACCTACCCTTTAATGTGTCTGAGACGAGGCTCCAGATTGAAAAATAAACTGACTGATTGTTGTAAAAAATGTAGTGACATAACCCAATTGGGAGACAAACTGTGTGGGTTAAATGAGGCGCCCAAAGTGGAGTTCAACCCGAGTCTGAGTTAGCTTCTGGGGTAAAACCTTATTAGCCTTTGCTAATGACATCAGTCTTGATTTGTCTATGATTAAAAATCAGCGGTGCACTCGCCTTTCAGACGTTTTCCCCCCATAAATCAGCTTTTCCATAAGAGGCAGAGAGACATAATAAAACCCAAACGTAACTCTGTCTATCTTCTATCTTCGGATGGAAGTTTTAATAAAAGCTGTTGTGTTGCTCCCAGTCTGGCTCAGTCGTGACGTGCCACTATGGGATCCACTATCTGATTGGCTGTTTGCCAGCACAGGAGTAGAAGAAAGGGAGGGGGGGTGGGGGGGGTTTGTGCACCAAGCGTGCCGCTTTGCAGCACAGCGAGCGCTCCAGATGGCTGTGATTTATGAACCTCTCAGAATGGTTGGACTAATGAACGCCACTCGACATGTGTTTGGGACGGAGGGACCGTGTTCGGCCATCACTCTGTCTTTGAGGAGGGGGTCTCGGACATTGCATCATAAGTAACTAATGGGCGGTGAAGGCGCTGTGGATGCGGGCGAGGAATCCATCTGCTGCGTTGAACGCAAACGGATGAAAGCAAGTCGCGAGATCACGTGGCTGCAAACGATCTCCGAGCCCAACAAAGCTTCATCTGTAAACGTACACACTGCAAATTAATCCAATCTGCATAATTTATTAGTTGATTCAATTTACATATTAGAGCAAGATGGGAGACCTACAGGTAGTTATAGCTCAGCAGCTGGACATATTTCTGTTCATTCTGACTGCATATTGTTGCCCATTCAGTATAATCTAGTCTAAAGTGTTATTTTATGTTCTTCCAAATGTCTCCCTCCGTGAGCCGACAATCTCTATTTTTTTTTATCAACTGCTTTTGTGATTACTGAGCTATTTCTGCAGCTGCAGAGATGTTTACAGTTACCATTTTTATAGTAGATCTGTGTAATCCCATTGCATGGGTATGTTGCTCCTCCACCCTGGCACTGTGCTACCCAGGAGTGTGCTCCAGGTAAGCATTAGCAGAAAAAAAAAGGTAAAATTGATAATGCATGGTGTATTCAAAAATGGCAACTTTTAAGGAATTAAGAAAATCATCCCGTTTATAAAAAGATGGTGTTTGTTGTTTGTTTGTTTGGGTTTTTTTTTTTTTTTTGGGGGGGGGGGTGGATTAAAAATGTTTTCTCCATCTACAGAGGCCCACGTAATCCCCCGAACTGAAGACGAACGTGTATGTCACAAAAGCTTTCATGATTTTGACGCGACAACAGTGGAAGGCCAGAACCCCTGCTGCATTTCTCGCAAATTAATGCCATCAGTCGAGAGCTGAGAACTAAGCTGTTTATGTGCCGTCTTTCTCATTAGACACCAAGTAATTAAGGGCTGTCACCGAAATGATGAGGAAATTCATAACTTATGACAAACCAACGTAATTAGAGACAGTGTTCCTACTTTTTCTTACATTAATATCTGTTATGAAGTTTGTCATGTTACTGTCACGCACACAGAAGACTGTAGGATTTTTACCTTAAACAGTGACCTCATATTTATTTTTTTAGTATTTAAACTTAATGTTGAAATGGGACAAATGAAGTATGTCTATTTCAAAAAGAAAGGTTCAAGATTTGGGGAAATACAATTATTCACTTTTTTGCCAAGACATAAAAATCAATTCCACTCCAATGTAATGCGCTAAATTTGAAGGTACAACCAGCAGGTAATTACGACAGGAAGCAGGGGAAAACCCGTAAAAAGTTCGAAGTGCAAAAGTGACAAGTTGAGCTTTTGGGGACAGCTTGTGTTTTTTTTTTTACGCCAAGCTAATCACCTGCAGGGTGCGGCTTCATATATACTATCTGCAAAGCTTCTCACCAGGTCAATAAGGAAAAAAAAAAAACGTTTTACCTGCTGCACGTTTGCACTGAAGTATAGACTGGTCAATAAAAGTGTTTGCAGCCGGTCTCTGTGATTTACTTGGTGCCGAGTTTGATGCGAAGTATATCCTTTGACAGGTTTCGTTTCCTCGGCCTTTGCTGACTGATATGTCTCGGTGAGTGAGAACAAGCTTTCAAAGCACAGCAGGAGCTGGGAGGCTGCCACAGATGGGTTTTTTTTAACAGTACATGCTCTCTCAATCAGCTCCGCGGGGATGTTCCTTGATCCTTTCAAAGACACCGGGATAACACTAACTATGACTGTATGTTTTGCATGTAGGATATTGTGCACGTACGTGTGCCTATTTACAAGTGTGCCTTCCAAATCGACTGTTACGTGCGTCCAATTATCCAATTACTGCCTCTTGGTGTGGTCTGGAATATATTTAATGGAGCTGTTAACATGCACAGGAAGGAAAGACGTCGTGTCGATATTCCCGTTTGACAGAGTGAAAAATCTCCTCAGCCCCCCACAGGTTTCAAGCTACGTCAATCATCTCTCTCTAACCATGACACACCGTCACAGTGGTGGGGCTGTAAACAGGCTGCACCAAATGTCTACGGAAGAGAAATCCAGCTAAGAAATTAGCACATTAGACTTTCAGATTTTGTTGCGATAATAATTATTGTTTTAGTGTTAAAAAACTTTTATTTTCCTGCAGCATCTGTGTTTATTAATGTCCAGATCTGCGTATTTGTCTTGTTGTTATCAGTATAAACCTGGCATTCAGATATCAATTATCTCATTTAACTCTCAATAAGAGTATTATATTTCCCATTATTTCATATTCATTAGCTTATTTTCACAATTTAATGTATTCATTCATTTTGTCATTTTAGAAATATAGGATGTTTTCCCACACGCTGTATGCTGACTGTATACACAGTAGGTGTTACTGACTGTAGTCAGTGGTCAGACCAACGTGTCACAGTGTCCGGTTAAAAGGGAACAGAAAAAAATTCCAAGTTGGAAAAATTCAAGATAAAGAGGTCATTCAATTACCATCAGGTGCCGTTGAGTGAGGAAAAGAACTAACTGCAAGTAGGTCAGTTTCCAGGCTGATTTTTTGAAAATATGCCGACTTCATCAGTAAAAAAAAAAGGGTTTAGAATTTGCCCTCTGCCATATAAATTAATGTCAATTTTGCAACTCTGTCGGTATTGTTTCTGTAGTCCTTTCATAAGTACTCTTTTCTATTTGCCCTTCTAAACAACAATGAAGTGGCTCCCTGAGAGGCTACAATGGTAATATGGTCTGTTAATCACCAGACAGCATCCCCAGTGGCAACTGTCTGAGTCAGATAGAGAACAAAGTTTGGAGTCAAGTGGGAGGAGAAAGAACAGCAAAGGAGTAATCAGGAGGATATTACGGCGCAAAGGACCTTCTCCACGGGCAGCCGAGGGAAAAGAGAGGTGTAATTTTCAAAATGCAGAGCGCACGGTGAGATTGTCAAAAAGTTTACCCCTCAATGAAATCTTCAATTCTGAAAATAGAAGATGTCTGAAACTTTATTCTTAGATGGCAATAATAGTAATAAAGGTTAACTTTGGGTCCGTGGACCCTCAGATAATGAGACTAAGATTGATGTAAATGAATTGAATTCATCGGGCCTGAGAACAGAGTCCTGAGGGACCCCAGAGGCTTCCACAGCTGCAACGTGTGTCTGCTGATGCGTCTGAAATGCTGACCGAGGGTTTCACACGGTCAAGTAGATTTTCACTGATTGAACTGAAAACACAAAACCTGCAGTCACCTGACTCATCTGGAGCACAAAGTCCCATTTATTTATGAACTTTTCGCAAAGATAGGTATCATTCTAACAGACATTTAAGAAAATACCTGTCAACAGTATGAGCAACACTGAGCAAAAGTCTATAATTACAATAATTCTTGCACGTCAGCTCAGAAAAAAAGGTCACTGGCATCTGTAGCTGCCTTTTGATGTTAATGGAAGAAGAATAAAGAAAGGAATCTGTACATGCTCGTGGGCTGGAAATAGAGAGGCTGAAAGTCTGGCTCCAAGTTTGTCTACTTGGCTGTGTTATTTAGAAGAGCAATATAGTTGATGTAAGCACGAGGCAACACACAGACAAAAGGCTTGGCTGGCTTAGGCACAATTACACACAACCGTGACAGCAAGAATCGAGAGGCAGCGCAAACATGTCCAAACACAGACACACTCCCGACACACATTTGCGCGGGATATATCCATACGGAGGGAAGAAGTCTGAGCGGAGGCAGTAGCTCTTCCTCTCTCATACAAATAAACATACACACAAAGCAAGAAGAAACGCTGAGACAGGTAGAAGCCGAACCACAGCGAGACTTCCTGAATATTTCATAATGTTTTTACTGGCCTGTCAGGAGCGTCGGAGAAATGCGTGCGTTCGTATACGCGTTTGCATATGTGCTGATTTAAATAGTATATGCGCAATTTTGGCTCCTCCTATGTGTGTGTGTGCGTTGGTGTGTGCGTGTGTGGCTGGGAGTGACAGGCCGGCGCTGTGATTGGCTGTCAAGGCGGCGTTCGCTGGAGAGCCCGGGGCCAGCAGCTACAGTCAGCTCAGCGCTCGGTGATGCGCCGGAGAGCAGGCAGGTCACGTGATGGTTCTGGCAGGGTGGCGAGCTCGGTTCAAGACTGGGAAAATAAATCTTTTCAAAAAGTGGGAAAGCAAGCGGAAGTGCTACGGTCTGTACCTGCCATTATCTAATATGTGAGACGACCTTTCTGACCTTCATAAGCTAATGCTGGACAGCGAGATTACAAGAAAACGGTTCAGCAAATCAGTATTAAGATATTGATAAAAAATAAAATTCTCATATCAGTATATATCATAA
>JAOXYL010000010.1:6500247-6518891 GCA_028564955.1 Terapon puta
CCAAAGCTTTTCACAATAATTTCATCTCTGAGATCTTGGCTGCAGCCTCAGTTTAACATTTATTGGCAACGCCAGCAAAATGAAATGGGGTATGAAAAAACCTCTCTCAGCGTTACATATTTAATCTCAATCTATTTAGTCTCTGTGACTTTATGTGCAACAAATGTGACAGATGTAAGGGAAAACCTGAATAAATGAGTGGGGAAACTTAACGAATGCTGATCGAGTGGCTTTGCTTTGCTTGGCATTTTGCTGGCATAGTCTTGCTCCACCTGTGCCCTTAGAGGGAAGGAGGGTCACTGTCAGTTTGTCACAGCAACCACCTTTTATCCTATGATGAAACATTTCTATCTTGATGGGTCGGGTCTCCTCCATGCAATGGTTTGATGAAGATAAAAACGACTTGAATCGTAAGCTATGGCCTTCACAGTCACCAGATCTCAACCTGATTGAACACCTATGGAAGATTTTAGATGTGTTGGACAGCGCTCTCCACCTCCATCATCCAAACATTAAATGAGGGGAATGTCTTTTGGGAGAATGGCGTTCATCCCTCCAGGAGAGTTCAGAGGCTTACAGGATGAATGCCAATGAGCACCGAAGCTGATCTGGAAGCGTTGAGACACTTGATGTTGGTTTCTCCTTTGATTTGTCACCTGTCTCTTGGTGTAGATGGAGGATAAGTAGGAGAGGTTTTTTTAAAAGAATGGCTGAGTTCATATTTCCATGCATCATTACCTCCCTCGAGCAAGAAAGCATTCATCATAATGCAGGGTCAAAAAAAAAGGGCAGTCATCAAAAAAACAACTGTTCATTTATACAAACTATTAAATTATCACACCCACATTCATCATCAATCCAGATTATTCTTTTCAGCCCAATCACCACACGAGAACACACACAAAAGGGCAGCATGTGGCAACGTTTTTCAGCATCGCCGGATTAACCAGTGAGGTGGTCCAGGGGTAAAAACGGGTGGCTCATCCTGACTCCCACCTACCACTCTCCCTCATAGTCGCCTCGTAGGAGACGTTAATCCAGCGCAACCAATGTTCCTCTGCTGCCATGATGATAAATTTGTGTTATTTTGTGGTCACTTTATTAAACAAACCCATTCAGGAGTATGAATCGTACGAGCATGATGTTACCTAAAATGCAAAAGCTCTTTCGACTAGATGTTAACACACAGACTCTTAAACAAGACTGATCGTTAATAGTGCACTTCAGAGGTGTAAATTTTTTTTAATAATCTGCAATCAAACAATCCACATGCAAAGCGCCTGGAGCTTTTGGAGCCCTGGAGCAGCTGCTCGCTTTGCCCAGTTGGTAATTCAGCCTCAGACCTTATGGCTCAAATTATGATAATACAACACAAATTCTGTCATGTTTGTAATGCTCGACATTTCACAGCCTTTTCTTTTTTATATATATAAGCAGAAAAGGGTCTTTTGGAACCGGAGAGCACTTGCGAGATCCTTTTCTACAGAGGCTGTCTGCATGTTACGCACACGGTTGGCTTTGTTTCCATCACACATTTGTTTTGAAAAGCGCAACCTTGAAGAGCAATAAAGAGGTAAAAAGCACGGAAGCTCAGGGCGAGCTGTGCGAGTT
This sequence comes from Terapon puta, assembly GCA_028564955.1. Lineage (NCBI taxonomy): Eukaryota > Metazoa > Chordata > Actinopteri > Centrarchiformes > Terapontidae > Terapon > Terapon puta. The sequence goes on from JAOXYL010000010.1 coordinate 6,501,859, forward strand.
GTATACAACCCGCACCATTTTCCCCGGCTATAAAACCCCATGCAGCACTCTCAGCATTGATTTACAACAGCCATCAATCAGCCCTCCCCAAGTTGGAGAAACTTTCACTCATGGCTGACATTAAATGATATTATTGTGGTAGGCCCGGGCCGCCTCTGGGACCTGGATGCAGCGACGCCTCTTGGCCTTCCTTTTCCTTTCCCCTCCACCCGGACTCACACTCCCTAAGCAGGAGTGGCAACGGGACGCGGATAAAACACTGTACCGAGGGAGCTGCCCCCTTCGCAACCTGCTTCTCGAGCCATCGATCTCACTCGGGGGCCTCTGCACTTGCCCATGGATCTCCCTGATTGAATTCCTCCTATTCCTAACGGATCGGCTTTGGCCATCTCGCCAGCAAGAAAGTGGGCGAGTATTTCTGAGCAACAAATTTTTTTTTTTTTTTTGGATGAATATTTAAGTCACTGTGGGAGATAAATATAAGCCTACACACTTTTGCTTACTCCTCCTCATTCAGCCCGGTCACTCACTCGACTGTGTACTCCCACCGCTTTGTGTCTACATATGTGTGTACTCCGCGCTTGACAGCCACCGCCGGCCCACGTGATTTATCCCGCAGTAAAACACTTGTTATGCAAAGCACTTATTAAAGCGTCAGCGGGGAGGATCGATAAACCATTCTTTACGACAACAGCTTAAGAAAACCTGGTCATGGAGAGACAGCGCGCCGTGGTTTCGCCGTGATATATGGCGTCGCCGGGTCAAAATTAATTTACTGATGTGAATGTGAGAAACGCCATGCCAATAAAATGGCAAGGAGAAACTATTATGAATCAGCTTGCCTGCCTGTCTGTAACCATAAATACTAAAAACATCATTAGAGGCTTAGAAGGGAAACATCAATTATAACGATTATTGGCAATGGAAATCTACGGGACTGAGGAGGTACAAGCAAAACAGCTCATGGGGCTCTAATGACTGCCAGCAAAGAGTATTTGTGAATGATGTTTGTGCGGCGAGTGCATAATTGTGTGTGTGTGTGTGTGTTTACAGGGAAAGTAAAGAGGGTGATGGAGGAGGATATCCCTCCGATGGGCAATCCAAACACTTTGCGCAACACTGACTAAGCAGGAAGTGATACTGCGGCACGGTCAGGTGGTGCGTTTAACCTAAACAGAGCCCCGCGATCCCTCCTTAGGTGCGCTTGAAATGATCACAGGCGTCAATTCTCTTCGGGGGAAAAGCTGTTTACAACGGGGTTAAAGCACTTTGTGAACTCCAACGTATGGACGATCGATGAGCTTGTCACCTGAGAAAAATCGGCCAGAGCTGAACTTTTCATGGTCTACAGCTGCCAGACACATTTCTGTACGTTCCTGCTTCCATCACGTTTATTAATAGCTTCTGACAACATGGATCTACAGGACATTGCTGTTCAACACCCCCTTGGTCTACACTGGATAAAGTAGTAGTAAAGTATTGACAATAAACATACAAGTAATATCACTTCTATTTCAAAGATGTGCTATATTTAAAAATCATAACAATGCACACATTTCAATTATTTTGGACCAGACAGATGTTCAGCCTTTATGTAACCAAGACGATGATTTGGTGACACATGTGGTCACTATGGTAACGCCAACTGCAGCATCGTACTACAGATCCCTGAAGCCTGGAGCAGCTAAACCCTCCTTAAGCAGGAGCACTTTGTCAGAAGTACAATGTGGGAGCAGCTGGTTTATCAAATGAACGTTGTTGTTTTGTAGATACATCTTTGATGAACAATTGCTGTAACATCACTGAGCTACAGACACTGTGGTTTGCATTAGCAGTGGCTAAATTCAACTCTGATGAGGTGTAAAAGTAGTGATTATTAAAGAGTGAGGCTACTGGCTACATAAAATTGTGTTGGAGTATATACACTCATTAACTCACCAACCCACCAACAATATAGCTGCTATACAGGGAATTAATTAGTGAATGGAAATGCATTGAATTGCAGAAATACTGGCCATAGATAAAATTAAAAAGAGGGTTTGTTTTCATGACAATCATAAGGACTTCAGTCTGGTACTTTACCTTATGACCCTTATAAATGAAGCAATTATTAATTCAAATAATTAATAGAGGTCTGAAGAGAGGTAAAGATATCAAATACTGACAGAAAATCAGAAATATTGATTCTTTCCTTTCCTGTAAATTAAAATAACCCCTGTGACCCTTCAAGGGTTCAGAGCCCCAGTTTGGAAACACTGCATCAACATGTGAGCAGCATTTCATTGTTATAGATGGTGAAGGCGGACCTATTTTTAACTACCTCGTATACTATTAGGCTTTTAAATTCATATGCATGATTTTTTATTGGTTTTAAGCTCATATTTTGGATGCAAATTTTCTGTAGCTATCAAATAAATATAGTTGAGAGTGAGTTAAAACCACGATATTTCTCCTTAAGAGTTGGTGACTAAATGTACCACCACTGCCCTGTATCACTCCTATTTGGAAAAAAATACTAATAAATCTATAACTAATTAACGTGAAAGAGCTGCTAAAGACTAACGATAATCTCTGTACAAGTGCAATACAGTACAAGTCCTCATATTAATTCTTTTATGCATATTGTGGATTAATGCTGACTAATTAGCAGCTGCTAGATTGTTATGCTATCTGATGAAAAATGATGTAACAGCATGAAAAGTAAAACCAAATGCAGGGACATGATTTGCCAATTCAAGCTGCCTGAGATCAGAAAAGAAAAAAAATGTCAACATCTGCTCTCAATTCGGGATCCATTTGTGAAAATGAGAGTGAATGATCCATGAAAGAAACTTTTTCTTTCAATAGTTTTCTATTGTCTTCCGAGGTTCACCACCCTTCTTAAGGTGGTGTTATCTACTGATGTTTCATCATTGCATTGATGTTTTCTGAGGTCCTATCTGTGCACTTTAAGGTCTTTATCATTCCACTCATTTACTTGTACTGCGAAATCATATCTGCAATGGATCCATATTCACCTGTGCGATAACATCTCACCACTGTGTGAGGCTGTGTATGGAAACTGTTTCTGTCTTTTTCTGTTAGTATTACTATTTACTATTTATTTTACATTTTAGTTTTTTGGGTTTATTTTGTCTCTGTTACTTAATGTCTCTTTTAAATTGCTGTTGAGCTGCTGTAACAGTGAAATTTCTCCACTGTGAAATCAATAAAGGATCTTATGTAAGAGAATTGTTGTGATTTTTGTAAAACGGCTGAATCTTTTTAGGCAAAATATGTGTGAGCTGAGCGTATCCTTACAAAAGAAAAAGTTACTCCTTTTATTTTATGCTGCTTTTTATGGAACAAATGAGTTTGTACGAACATCAGTCTGACATTTTCGTAAGTGCTACATGAATACATAACTATTAATACAATTAATTGCAATGGTTTTAGTACATCTGATTCATGCATGCATGATTCACTTGTCATTTGTCATGTAAGTTTTCTTTCTCTTGGAAGCTGAACAGTGAATTTAGTATGTGGGCTGCAGATCACCTCAGGTGCTTGATTTCTTTTCATTACAACATTTGGAGAAAAAAAAAAAACGTCTATGTGAAGTGTTTATAATGAAAACATTCCCCACTAACACAAGTTTAATTAAAAGGTACTGAGTTTAAGGACCGTGTTGGTACAAATGTCTGCCATGAGTGACAGATAGGAAGGACGTTATATTCCAAAATTATACGTTAAGAAATTCAAAAGGGCATTTAGGTCGATAAAGGCTCTCGTCACACCAGCGAGGCTGTGAAATGCAAATGCTTTTAACTTCACAGCAGGGGGCGAGTCTGCAGAAAAAGTCACTGGTCTTGATGAGGGGACGACAGTTTCAAAAGTGAACTTTGTCTTTAAAGCTCAGAAACTGTTTGATCGCACTCATGTAGGCAAGCAGTGCATACATAGTTAGTACACTGTGGAAGTGCAACTCTGGAAGAAAAACAACACGCAGCGTTACCCTAAAGTTATTTAAAGTATACATGCATTTAGTACCTCCTTGTTTCAGCAGCCCATTTTCCTGTTGTTGATTGCTGGCACTTGCTTTTGTCTCCACGACAGCAAAAAATGTTCCATCAGTGAAAAATGGTCGCCCAAGTGAGGGTCAACCCATCCAACAAAGAAAGCGACCAAAACTACAAAACACTTCCTGCTACCCATTCGCAGGACACTCACTTCCATTAGCTTTCCCTCACCCCGTCCATATATTCGCTTGAGACCTTTATTTATTTATTTATCTATTTGCCAGCATGTGGTCCAAAAGGTTGATGAAACAGCAAGCAGTCTGCCATTTATGTAGGAGTAATTATATGGAAATGGTATTCAGGCCACTGTGTCGCTCCGGAGCAGTCGGTATTGAATTGACGGCAGTGAAGTGACTGGCAGTAGAGGGAATAGATTGTCCCGAGCGATTTGCTTTTCCTTCCAAGCCAGGCGTGTCACCAGCCGGGCTTGGCCTTATCTACGTGTGGTTAGCGTTCTGTACCAGCCGCTCCGAGTGTGCGCCTTTCACGCGCCGGCCTTGACAGGAATCAGTCAATCTGAATAGGGAGATGTCATTTTCTGATCTGCTTTGCTTTATGGCGTCGCAGTTTCATCAGGCCCCGCTTGTTTGGGGCCTTGCGCCGGCCTGAGCTATTTTTCTTTTCGATTTTGTTTTTCTTCCCCTTTTGAATTCAGATGAAAATGGTAATTATAATCATTATAATTGGAGGATAAGAATAGTTTTCAATAACTACTTGTCCTTGTACATGTACTGAGTGACCAAGTGCAATAACAAGAAACTTTTGAATTCCAAACTCTCCCAGTTCAATCATCATCTTATTTAATAAGTAACCGAACAGAAAAACATTTATTCCTTTCATAAAAACTAAAAAAAATACAAGTAAACATTGTGGATATAAGTAAATAAGTTAGTTAAAACTCCAGAGGATTTTGCTATACTAGCAACATTGGTCTAAGGGTGGTGTCGGGTGTGTCGCACTGTTCAGAATAAGGGCAACAGACTTTCCACTTCTGACAGTAACAACCAGTCACTGTGTTTACATTCAGTGAATCCATCCATTTAATCCTAAAAAGTCTCTCAGTATTGCTTATATACAGAAATTTAACAGCACAGTTAGGACTTTCAGTCAATTAGAGAAACGACACGTGAAAAATCCTGAGACAGACAGAGGTACTTGCAGTTAATTGATTGGTAGCTGAACAGTGCTAACGAACAATGATGTACAAGCTCCCATTTAATTACAGCCTTTGTGGGGGTGGGAACGCTTAGAGAGGTTCAGTAAGAAACATTTTACTTTTTAAGTACGTCGCACCTGCGAGGTGAGAAAGTAGCTTTTTTCTTAAAATGCTTGTTAACTTTTAATTTGCCTTGAGAGATGTGGAAATCTGCATAAGCCTGCAGATGAATAATTAAAGGGACATGATTGAGTGTGAAAGTAGCAGCTGATTGTAAACAGCACATATTTGCATTTCACTTAGATGGCTGTACATTGTGAGCGCAGTGGGTCTTCTACAGCCAATATGAAGCACCGCGCTCGCACCGAGAATCCAGATTTCATTTTTAACACACATTGCGGCTGGGTATTTGTCATTTTTCCTATTAAGTGCGCTACCAAACTTAATCAGCCCATTTCACACTCTCCCACTCTGAGCTGAGACAATCAGAAATCATTACCACAGATGACCAGTTATTTTTTCTGAGGGGTGCTTCTGTAACACTGCATTGACAAAATCATATTGTTAGGTAGGTGGGGAGCTCTTTGAAGTGCATATAGGTTTCAAAAACAAAGGCAAATAACCCCTCTCAGCAGTTTGCAGAGTCACATTTAGCATCCGCCATATAGACGGGTTTGAAGAATGGCTCAGGCTAACAAGAGTCTAATTCTGCCAGACTCTGAGTGGATCTGGACGAACTGCATGGAAAGAGAGAGGTAAGTGTTTCATTGAAGAGAAATCAAGCATTTAAATCTGCTCAATTTTCTGTATAAACACACAGATACTGGAAAACTCGAATGATGTCATTTAACTTATAAGACGAGATATAAGGGGGTAAGACAGCAGAGTTTTACAGGGCAGGACCTGATTGTTTACAACAGTTAATAGAAAATAGTGGCATGAAGAAAAAGAGCTCCAGATAGTTAATACTGTGTTTACTTCCTCACCAGGTGTGATTTGTGGGGAGAGGTTTTAAATTGCGCTTTGACCAGCCAACAGGCACTTCATCTGCCTAATGAAGAGCAGAAAGCTTGAAAGGCAACCAACACTGGGTTTATACCAGCGAACAAGACGTGGTGCCCTTTCAGTGGAGAAAATGCAATACAGCGTTGTATACAGCTGGTGCCCTTTTTATTGTTTTCGCCCTTGTTCCTCAAACAGCCTGAATCTGCCACTGCAACCAAAGGAGCTGCCACTCCATGTTTTTTTTCTGTTTGTGCACAAAATGAACAGATTGGATTTTCTCACTTATCTTCATGGCGCTGTTCCCCTCACTTTGTCCGCAAGTTTTCACTCGGCCAACCCCTCCTCTGTTTTCCGCTGTAGGCCGTGATGATTGGCACGTCAAGAGCGGGCAAAACCGCGGTCCAGTTCAGAGCGAACCAAAATTGGCACCGGTGCCACTAATCCACTCAAAACCTCGCCAAATCTGCCGGTCATAGATGGATCAGAAGTGGTTTGGATTTGGTGGTTTGGTGCCAAAACGGAGCTGAATGTGAAGACACTTGCGACTCAGATGGAAACATGGATGTTTGTCTACATTTCTATATAAACATGAAGAACTGAAGCATGCAGTTTCCAGATAGCATAGTCAGTGTGTGATTGTTTCCATTGTTGTTTGCATTGTAGGCTGCAAAGAATTCAGAATTAACCCCTATATAACTTTCCATTGTGTTGTATAATCGTACTGGCTGAGCTGGATTTCTTTTTGCTGTAATTGGTGGTATAATGACATCATATTGACATGTACAATGTACCATATTTGTGGTTTTTAAATCCCGTTAGCCCCTCCCAGACAACTCCGCCATGCAGATCGAAACTGGAGTTTATTGAACGGCCCCTCTTTTCATAATCTGGTAACTGCACAGCAATGTGGACAGTGGTATCAGTGTATCAGTGAATTGATGCGGTAAGTCAATTTTAAGTTAATCATTGTAATCGCCCTGCTAATGGTTTTCTAATGGAAGTGTCTGTATAACCAGTAAACATTAGCATTTACATGATCCTCTGAAATGAACTTAATTTGTTCATGCCCCGGCTGTATAATTTCCACTAAAATAGTCATAGTGAATGCAATGTATTCAGCTGCGATCTCTGTTATTATTGCTAATACGTTTTCAATGTCCCTTGCTGTTTTTCAATCTAATAGGATTTTTCCACCCCTGTGGTAAGGGTTTCGAGTCAATCTCTGAGATTTTATGGCAAATATGAAGCTCCGAAAGAGGCATAAAATGTTTGATTGCCTTCAAAAACCACCGCCACTGTGATGAAATTCTTTGTCTCCTCATGTGTGACATTGGAGTCTATCCGAAGGGCACCAATATAATCTTTTCACTTACATTACTATGCTTTTCTATAACCTTCAACATGAAAATGGCTTTTGTTCCTGACACCGAAAAAAAAAAAAAAAAAACGTGATTTGTTTCCTATCAGATAAAAAATGATAATGGAATAGAAGAGTGCGGTGATGACAGGGAAATATGTATTGGCTGCTGAGTGAAGAGTCTTACGGGCCCATAAAGCATGCATCCCATTTTGATGGTATTTGAATGTTCATGTTTTGTTGCAGATAGGAGGTGAGGGGTGCCTTTGAGAGATCAAATTTAAGGGACATTCACCCACTGAGGTCATCTGTTGTAACTCTTAAATCATGTCGGGTATTGTGGAACAAGGCTGGCTCTCTAAAAAACATTGTTTACCTCTTTTTTTTTTCTGAAACCGTGTGCACAAAATAAACAGAAAAGGAGTAAGAGGAGAAGGTTTTGCGGGGTTATGAAAGTGAGACCAAATTGTGATAATTGTCCAATCATAGCTTAGCAACCGTAACTAGGTACGGCAGGCCTGTCAGAACTGTGCACGGGGCTGTAATAAGAGCAATACCCTGTATTTAACAAGACGTTTATAGAGAAGATTAAACAGTGTGTTGAACTGCTTTATTATAATCTGCAAATACGCTGTGCCCTGGTGGAACTTCCAAGGCTGAGGAGCATTTCATATTACTTTATTACACATATTACACATACTCGGAGGCTGGTCCTGGATGTCACATTGTGCTGGTGAACTCTGTCTGTTCTTCATTCGAATCCGGGAGGCTTGCACTCCGGCGAACACCAGCCAAACTCGTTATCCGGTTTCCGCGCTGGCCAAACACAGACCCGGGGTTGCGTAAGATAACTAGTACAGGTGGGTTGAGGATGTATGGCATCATTCGGCGGTGGCTTATGGGCAGAAATTAGTCCCGCTCCTTCTCCCTCCCCGCTCCTGCCGGGAGCGAGCCGGGGTCGCAAATGACTACGCTTGCCAGACGCTCATATTTTACCTTCTCATTAGCAGTAAAGAAGGACGAGGTAATTACTGTGTTGGAGTGGCAGCTAGGCTCAGAGGTAAGAAGGAAGCTCCGCTGCTTGTTTTACTGAGGCAGAAACCCCAGCCTGGGCGACAAGCCGACAGAGAGTAATCGAACTGCTAAACTGCGCAAGGAAATGTGTGCATTTATATGCATGCATGTGTGATTTAGCCTTCCATAATAAATATTACAAAAGCCCTTTTATGTAAACTCTCCAAAAGTTGGACAGTTAACCAATTATTCATAACAGGACTAAAGAAATAGATCTGGAAGGGGCCTGAGGAGTCTGTAACAATGTACTGCATGTATTAAGGATGTATAAAGCAGCTAAAACCAGTGTTATGTCGCACGTTTTCTGTTACTTACAGACATGCTGAAAACCTGCAACAGCTTTTCATGACATTTGTTTCAGATAAACCTGAATAATTTGCTGCCCAACTCAGATTCCTTCTCCAGGAGCTGTTCCCTCTTCACATGCTTATCAGGGAGAGTCTGCAGTGACAGCGACAATAGCCCGAAATGACACTTCAGGGCACGATGATCTGTGTCAGACGCTCTGCCAAGCCCAGAGTCACGGTAACCCTCTTGAATACGTTTCTAATACAAGTTCAGTTTTATTTGAAATCATGTTGATTCCTTTCCGCGGCCCGTCACGGAGATTTCCTCGCCCACAGGAGGAGACAAATGGAAAGTCGGGACTGAAATGAAAACAGCAGATCGTCAGCTGCGCTCGTTCTCTCTGCTGCGGCCTCATGAGTCAGATTGGCGTATTTCTATGTAAGAAAATCACGCCCGGCGCTATTTCAATCAACGGCGGCGAAACAAGGGAAAGATGTGCACACCTCTAGATTTCATGGACAGAGGTGAAATTAGTCTTTTGGTGCTGTGCTTTCATGAAGGTTTCTTCTCCTTTGATCATTGCGTCACTCTTTCAAAGACGCAATGCTCAAAACGTTCATTTATTCACTGCTCTGGATAAAGAACAATAAGTTCATGTTACGCCTTCCTGCTTCTGTTTGGAGAATTCCGGCTATTTCTCCCCACCCTGATTTGTTTTTTCCATCAATTCCCGTCATCACGTCATCATTCGCTAAATGCATGCACATTGTGGGGAGACTACTTGTATCATGAACGTAGTATTTCCAGTGTTTACCTTACAGTTGTTGCAACAAAAGATAAAAGAGCTGCCACTATGATAACTTTTCAGGGTTGTAAAATCCTGCCAGCGAGTATTGCAAACCTTTTTTTGCCGTGGCTGACGTCTGATAAGCTTTTACGTGCACTAATCTGCTACTCCAACTGGACTGCATTACATTTCATTGTCTCAGCAGTACCTTCAAACAACAGTTTTAATGCCGGGGCTGTTTTTAAGTGTGACTCCCTGCTTATGCTTTTGTAGCAGAATGGGAACAAATCCCAGCATCCCTTGAAAAAAACCTGTTAAATGACCTTCCCAGATGAGAAAAGGCTGTTTTTCGCGGAAGATTAATGTCCACACTGGTGCAATAAAACATCCAGTGATCATATGTGGGTGTAATGCTGAGGTGTCCACATACTATTGGCCACATATTGCGTAACTGCGTTCAATTTCTCTCCATTTTCCTTCAAGCCGCTCAAGCGAAGCTGCGATGACAAAGTTATGTTAAAGCCCGTAGCCATAGACTCATCTGCTGTTGGTGATCTCTGCAACGGGTGCTCAAACAAATGTCAAGGTTTAATTAAATGAAGTGTGATTAAACGAAAATTGATTTATATATTCCGCAGGCTACTGAGCACTAGCTATGCGGGTCCGATCCAAGTGACCAAGGTTTGCATCTGGGTCACAAGGCAGGAGGGTAGCACATTAAGATGCTGATTTGACCTTTAGCATCCGGAATAATAGATAGCAGCCGCGGCGTCATTAAGATGTAGCCTGTAATGAGGCCACTAACACAGTGGTCTTCACAAGCCACGAAACATCCCTCATCCTCATCTTTCAGCCGCCTACACAAAGGAGCCTCCTGCCATGTAATGACTAGCTGGCGCACAATGTCAACATCTACACATTACCCTTAAAATCTCAGACATTTTCACATCCAAAGGGAGAAAAACACAGGGGGAAAATATCAGACACCCGTTTCCAAAAAATGTCGTCTAGACACAGTGCACACAAATACGTTTATATATTTCTACACACATAGGAGGGAGTGGTATACGCTGCAACGACATAACCTCAACCGGGAGACCTGGTACACAAATGAGGTCCTCGTTATTTGGGACACAGTCCACAGAAGGTTGAATAAAACATGTAACAAGCGGTAACCATGAGAGGGTTTGAAAGCTTTTCTGCCTTCATTTGCCTCAGGCCACCGGCTGCCATGACACGCAGACTCACGGGTAACTTGACACCCGGGCGGAAAACTGCCTCGGTGCCCCCTCTGATTGCGCATCTGAAGACAATCAGCGTCACTGATAGGTGTGTTTCTTGAAGGGGGTCAGAGGTGCGGCGCTGTAACGACACCCGCCGGCGATGTGGAGGTGACTCCCCCCGTTAAAGCCGCCCTGCAGGGATTTCTTGAAAACACACAGTTAGATTTACATTTAGTGTTACTCTCTGCTGTGTGTGTGTCGATTAACAAATGTGTTGAATGCAACATAATATATTCGCTTAACATTTCCCGTTTGTCTGTTTATATAAAACGATTCCTTGAAAACTAAAGTGTATGCAACAGTAATCCTGGAATAAATTGTATATAATTTACCAGAGGGCCAAAAAACCTGTAGTTTTTTACTAACAATCCAACGGCAAAATATTGATTTCCTTCACTATTTTATGCTTCTAAGGTTGATACACAAAAAAATCGTCCACTTCAAATGCCACCTCAACTGCAAATAACATGAACTGTAACCATACGAACCTTTTTGCAATTCAGACTACTCACATATGATTCGCCATGTAGGAAAAACAAGAAGATTGTTATCATTTCACTGAAGGTGAGTGAGCAACACACGGGACAAAGACGCACACAGCCAGTCGCGGAGAGGTACTGAAAATATAGCTTACGGTATTGTTTTTATGATGAATTCCGCTTGGTGTGTAAAGTGCAATTTAATATTGGATCTGCTGCATAATTTACATGTAATCAGGAATGATTTACAGTCAGACAAAGCTCGCCCCGCAGAGATATTGACCGCGGCGCTGCCGACTGTACACACACAGATGAATCTCAGCACCGCGGACAGCTGCACCTTTTCAATCAGTGTCCAGATAATATTGGTAAAGCCGATGTGTTTGAAACAAATTACAGATGGGGGCATTTAATTCGCAGCCGCACACCCACAGATGAAATTGGATTTTATTGCTCGTCTGAGAAGTCCCTTGCACCGCGCTTGCATTAAGTCTGCAGCACAAGTATTGCACTCTCGATATTTGACTTCCTGACACACTAACTAAGAAACCGGCAGCATTACATCAGAGGAAAGCCATTACTCCCCGGTTGTGTGAGAGTGTTATGTGTGGCAATGACTTGTGTCATGTCCCATTAATAATGGTAATGATAGCATTAGGGGGGGCGCTGTGGGATGTAATTCAAAGATCTGCCAAGTGCGAGTGACAAGGTCATTCGAAATGACAGTAAGCAGGCCTGACGTTCCCTCACAAGGAAAAATGTGCGCTTTTCTTCTTAGATCACTCAGAAACAACTCTCACTCCGTTACTAACCAGTCACAAGAGGCGATTGTCTCATTAACATATGGTTTGTCTGGGTACATTAGCCGTGCCTGATATTTTTCAGATTTGAGAGTTTCAGCTGTCTCTCATCAGCAGCAGGTGTTTAATGATAAGAGGAAGAATTACCACTGATGGACGCAGGCTGCTGCTGGAAGAGAGCCTCTGAAGTTGTAGTGGGCAACATGCATAAAAATAACTTATATTTGCTAAAACTGTGACAAGAACCTCATGAAACAACCAATCAGAGCAGGCTGAGCGTCAAACCTTCGTACCTGGAAGTTAAACTTTTGTACACAAAAAAAATATTCTCCACTTCCCACTATTGCAAATGACTTCATTCCCACTTTTTTTCTGGTTTTAACCGTTCCGATGCAGACTATGTAAATGTTTTATGCACTTCATTATTTTATATGAGTCCCCGGGTTTTCACATAACATCTTGAGCATTTGTTTTGTAATTAAATGTACCGAAAGCACAGAAAACAACGAACACGAATAAATGTTGTCCTCCTGATGGTTAGGATAACACTGTTCTTACAACACAGAAGTACATTGTATGGTCTCCACTCGGGGCCCTGTTTAAAGTCTGCATTTGTTAGCTGGTAGTTTTTCCTATTTGCACTGAAGCAGAACATCTGAAGTAAGAAGAAAAAGAAAAAGAAAAGAAATGGTTTCTCCCCTTGATCTATGGATATTTATGTGAGAACGAAATGAATAATAAACAATGAAGCCATCAATAAAGTGCATAAATTAAATGTATCATGCATGACAACATTCAGAAAATAGTATAATATCTTCAGACATGTTATCTGTGGAATTTTCTGTGACAAATATCAGGTTGACTGAGAGCAGGCCAGATGTGGTTATGAGCATTTTTCATCCCTTCTGGATCACGCTGGCTGCCAGATCTTAATGCTCTATATATAATTAAGCCGTGAACATCACACATTATTCATCTGTCAGAGGCGCTCCCAAAATTGACGGAAGGAAATTTACGCACAATTAATCACAACTATCGCCTTTCTGTGCAGCTCTCTCTGTTTGTTTTTTTTGCGGCGGCGCTTTCAGCTCGGCGCTTTCAGCCCGAAAATCTCTGCTCTCAGAATGAAGTTTTAATTCCTCCGCCAAAACAAAACACAATGCCACCGACAGCAAATCTTCAATAAGTCATCAGATAGTGATTGAGTGCAATCATAAAAACAGTGCAGCTGCTGGGCTTTTTTTTTTTTTTCCCCCCTACATCGAGATGCGTTTCAGCGCAACGGCGTCCTTGAAAAAAAGACTTGATCATAGTAATTTAAACATGGTTAAAGCCAGCAGAAATATGTTGTTGTTTCCCCGCAAGTGCTAACTGAATGAAGAGCAAAGGAAACAGGCGGGGAAATAAACATGGTCTCACTTCTTTCACGCCGTCTTTTGAAACGCAAATCAGCTTCGACTTGGAGTGGAGCGCGTTTTACTCCGCGCTCTGTCGAGAGAATAGATTCCTTTTTATTCAGCGCGTCTACTGTTCTTCTCCTGCAGCGTTTCTACAGGGGGGGGTGGAAGACGTCTATTCTGTTCACTATTTCCAATATATCTAACAGATATCATTCACCCAGCATCTCTATGCGAGCGGCAACAAAGCTTTTCACTGAATGGTCCGACTGTGGAGTGTTTGGATTCATTTTCACAGCTCCCTGTCTGACATCAATGTAAGAGATGGATTCTTTGGATTATTTTTGTTATTTAAAAGCCAACATACATCCGATTGTCTCCATATTTGTGCTTCATTATCTTACCCAGTAGCTCCCCTATAGTCTCCTAAACGCTCATATTTTTACTGGGGAGCAAACTATTTTGGTTAGAAGCATCTGCGTTACTCTTTAAGGAAGCCGTCACTGAGCACAAACAACTACGAGGTTTCTGCTGAGAGAGATTATCACAAATCACAGATAAGTGCAGGTATACGTTAGCGACAGAGATGAGCAGGACAACAAGAACAGAGCTCCGACGTGCGGAGGCGGTTTGCGTGATGGAAAAGTTGTGACAGTGAGAAGTGACGCTCTGTTAAGTTTCTAAAAACTTGAGTGGATTCGTCGAGCCGTCTCAATAAGCTAATAATAATGAGCATGAATGAGGCATGGGGTGAGGTTTCTTCACTGTTGGTTTTCTCCTCCCGGTGAACCATTACACACATCAATTTATAATACGCCCACTTTTATTAAAGGTTTATAAGCCGTAACTCTGTTAATGTTGAATAAATCATTTTCATTTCACATGGACAACTTTTGTCTTGTCAGATTGTGGCGGCTGCCTCATTCAGAAAACTTGTTTTGTCTTTTTACCGCAGAATAATGGGTCATTTGACCTCTGGCCTTCCATAAAAGGGCTGCAAAGCATCAAAATTCACTCATTAAAAACTCATTCACATTCAATTGCCTGTATTATTGTATGAAATTTTCTTACATTAACAATTACAGATTTTACATTTTTTCACTTTTTCCAATGAAAAGTGAGAAATTCCTGACTCTTTATTAGATTTTGGTGATAAAAAATAACCAGACATGCTTATTTATAGCTTATAACTGCTTTATTGAACAGTAGTAATCATTCATTCGCCATTGAAAAAGCACCAACCCTTTATAGAAAGTCAGCAGAGCTTTGCAGGATACTCACTGAGGCCGCCTGTATTGTTTAATACGCGACATCAAAGCGTCGGCCATTCAAAGGAGCTCAGCCCGGAGTGACGCCCCCTGTAACGCGCGGCGAGGCTCACTGTACGCGGCCTCGACAGATGATGATGAATGCGTCTCCCCAGGCCGAGCTTCTCTTGTGGACCCGACACACACATCTCGCGGTGAAGACGGCGGAAGAATCTGCGAGCAAATAAGTCCTGCACAAACTAACCGGTCAGGCAAATTTCCCTCGAGGTGGCCTTGCAGTGTTTCCGCTGGGGAAACTGAGCTTTACTCGAGTGTTTTTACTCGGGAAACATCTTTAACTTTGCACCACCTATAGAAGTGATGTCTTTTACCTCCGAGTAATGGCTTCACCGTGGGAGAGACATCTTTCTCTAAGAGCTGCGGAACGTCTTATAGTCATTGTTTCTACCAGCTGAGCAAACATCTTTTATTCAGAGCGGGGTTACCGCAGCGTCTCGGTCCAACTTTAATGCAACAACAGTTGCTCCAACGTCAGGAGCGGTTTCTATCTGATTGAGTGAGAGTGCCGTTGACCTTCAGCCATTTTACTGAGACTGTATTAAAAAGGCCCAGCCAGAGCCCTGATTTTATGGCCGAGCCTTCCCAAGGTCCCACTGACCTGATGGATATTACGAGGATAAATCAAACTTTCATGCCAACACACTCATCCACAGTAGGGGATGAGGCATGGCTGCGCGTTGAAGAATGGCATGACCTGGAGTTACGGAGCGCGTGCGAGCATCCGTCTGTGTCTGTGTGTGTGTGTGAGCGCGCCTCTCACACAGTTGTTTGTGTAAAAGTATCAAATCAATGCAGTGTGTGGACGCCCTTGCATGTGCACAGGGTTTTTTTTTTTAGGTGTTATAGGGTGTTAATGCGTGCATAAGCGTGTGCCGTGGGTGTCAGTCAGCCGCATCATGAAGCGGCCGAGTAAGTTGGCGGATAAAAGCGACTCGCCCTGGCATGTATAATTCGTCAGGCGATAGTTTGACCCGTCTTCTGCCGCCGCCGAAGCTCTTGACCACCTCGCAGCTCCGCGACGTGGCGCTGTGAAAAGCGGCGGAGCGTGGCGCTTCTTTAATGGCGGCGCATCAACTTAACATTAGCGACGCGGGCGCGCAGGGTGAGCGAGGGGACAGCGGTGGATGGCAGATCTATTTCCTGACTTGACCGGAGCCTCATATCCAGGGGCAACCAGGGTTTGTCATTCCGGGATTTAAGCCTCGGCGTGCAGTGACAGCTTGATAATGCCGCCCTGATTCAAACACCAAGCTGTGCTCCTCTGGATTTACTTAGAGCGCTGAGGGCGGATAGTCTTTAATGACGCACGTATGCTCGATGACTTCCTAATTGTGAAAGCCTCTTATTTTAGCCGATGGTGGCCTTGGAAGATCTTCCAGCTGAACAAGAGAAGCGTTACATGGTACGAGATGAGGTGTTAGACAGCATGTATGTTTGTTTTCAGCTCAATATCCGTAAAGTTAATTCAAATTAAAAAATCCTTTCTTGCTTTTTACTTCTTTTTTTACCCTTCTTTAGTTCTTTTTACGAATAATTCCTCCACAGTTTCAAATCTTTTTGCTCCCTTTTTTCTGTGCTTCATTTTTACCTCCTTCCTGTCTTTATCTCCTTATATTTCCATTTGTACTTTAGTTTTTACATCCTTCCTTACTTCTTTTTTATTCCCTCTGACCTCCCCTATTTTTATGCATCACTTTTATTCCTTTTGCTCACAATCTCTTTTGATTATTATAATGGTCTGATCTGTGTGTGTTTGCACTTTAAGTTGGTGCTGGGAATACTCCAATGCTGCATACACACTAAGAAAGAGGGGAAAAAAAATCTTTTTAATTCATGGCATTTCCTTTTTATAATGCAAAATGTGCACAGAAGAGGTGGATGAACTCAGCGGCAGCACCAAATGGCAAACAGACAAAGTTAGTTTGTGTTTTAGTATTCAAAGAACAACAGCTATCAGTGCAAGTGTGTTGGATTATTCTTGGTAGGGAATATACTGTACAGAGCAAGAAAATAAAAAAACC
>JAOXYL010000010.1:6560215-6576778 GCA_028564955.1 Terapon puta
CACTCATGGTTTGGTTTTGTGACTTATCACAATTTCACACTACTACCCGGCAGTAATTATAATTTAAAGACATTTTATCCACATGAGGCGTTACCTTGAAGCTGAAATGACAGCCAGTATCTCACACAGGGCAAGCGGCATCCGGAAACAATGCTGCTTTTTTTTCATCCCCTCGTCCAATGCTGTCAAACTCCAACAAGTGTTTACTCTTCTTCATCCTCAACCTTAATACACACCGTGTCATCCGCTACAACAAAATGATCAAAACTCTTCCGAGGCTTTGTTGTTAATGGCTGAAACAACACGAGAGGCGAGGGCCGGTCCTCGCCAGCAGTCTTGTTGCAATTCTGGCAACACACTCCTCCGCCTGTCTCTCTAATGAACCTGCCGCATATTAATCCCTATCACTAATGAGGCCATTCAGAATGATAAGCTTCCCCAGCATTCACTAATGAACACATGCTAGAGCTGCCTGGGCCTCTGCTAAGCACTCGTCGGCCGGGCCTAAATCACGCAGCAGCACCTGCCCGTCACGGCGGACGCCCGGCTGACTGCGGCGCATCAGCAGCCCGAACACATAACGGCTCCGGCAGCCCGACATGACGGGCACGCGACACGCTTGGTAGTTCGCTCACGTAGCGTCGGAGGTTGAGTGTCACATAAAGACGGCGAAGGGATCGGGAGGTTTTCTGTGACCAGGACTTACTGTCCACGGGTCAAATTACAGGTGTGTTCTCATTGCGGGGACTATTTGTTAGCAAAGATCTATATGAAGAGCTACAATGCAGAGCAACACACAGAAAGCTGTCCAATGAGCAGCGACTGGTGACATTATTCGTAAACAGCATGTGGGAAAATATAGATGTTTTTTATTTGACATGTGCACACCACTTGGAGAAAAGCAGTCATTGGCCACGAGACTTGATTGAAGATCCATTTTGACCTTGTGTTACTAAAATAAAGGTCGTCAGCTGGACCCTTCCTCTATTCTTCAGAGATTTTTCCACCGCCAAAACAAGATACTGGCCGCAGTTTTTCTTTTTTTTCTTTCTTTTTTTTTTACCAGGTCAGCAGAGTCTATATGTTTCCTCGTTTGTGGCAGCTTGACAACTGTCGCCACTTACAGGCGTTACAGATCCAGCTGTTAACACTTAGGTGAGGAGTTGTTACCGTGCGTGTGACAAAGCCCACAGGGTGCCATGATGTAGTGCGCTGCAGTTAGAGTGAAGGTGCGGGGCTGTGGCCCATCTGCTCACCACCCCCTCCATTCCCCACCCCCCTCCCCTTCCCCGCTGGCGAGCTCCCTTGTTCAAGTCTGCCAGTAAACAGCTTCACCGTCACCAGGACTCCTGCCACGTCTCTCTACAGCCCACATGGTCTGGGCTGCTAAAATGAAGGATTTCAGAGCTGCAGTGATGTGCGGGACCCGCCAAGTGCAGACATACAAGTCGAGCAATCGCTTGCCCTGCTGTTTTATGGGTAAGTCAAAGAAGTCAGACACACGGGGTGCACCACCAATAGTATTGTGTTGGCGGGATTTTTTAGGGCGAGCTTTGATGGGGCGCATTCTTTTTTTTTTTCTCTTGAACCACCCCTGAAAAAGTCTCCTGAGGTGAACACAGCCTCAACTGGACTTACTGTGCACTCAGATGCAACGCAAGCTGCCAATGGACATATTCCCCAAATGGGCACACATATGTAATTCTATTCTAACATCTGAGCACGTCTCAACACACTCCGTCCACCTCCGCAAACGGCCATCTGTGCTGGCTGAAGGCTGAAAGTCTATAAGGACGCCTAATGGGAGCCCGTGAAAATCTTGTATGGTCCACTACACGGTGGCCAAAAGTGAAGTGAAGCAGCACTCGGGGCCCCCCCCCCCCGATGAAAACACACTCTAAGAGGTGCGGCCCCAAAACCTTGCCAAGTCGCAAACAGTGCAGGAGGAGTGAAAATGGCTGAAAAGACACGTCGACATCGGCCCACGGGACTAAAGAGTCCACACATGCAATAAAACATGTGGAGCACGGATTGTTCTTTTCAGCTGTTAAAGGAGGACACGCTGACATTTAGAAGCAATCATCAGGAACAAGCAACTAGAAGAACACCAACAAAAAAAAATAAGCAGGCTACAAATCTGCAATGTTGTCTTATAAAAAAAAAAAAAAAACTGATGTAATTAATTTCAAATAGCATTCGCAGCAGTCCTGTCTGAGTGACAAAAGCTGTGGCAGATGTTGTCTGAAGATCTGACAGTTGACTCGTTAAGCTGTTTGTTTTATTTGTTGCCAAGAAGCAGAAGGCTACCATGAGATTGTCGACTGTGTTCCCAACAGTTGGTGGGAAATTTATTCCAGACAGACTCTGCTCCTAACTTAAATCCTGATAGCTGCAAAGACACATGAGAAATTTAGAGTTTAATGCTGCTGTTCCTGCGAGCATCCAGCTGACGTCTCTTGAATTTTTTGGGTTTTTTTACTTCTCCTACAGCAACCTGAGCGACTACACTATCTTAAGACTTGGGCTGGTGGAAATAAGCATTATGACCTTTAAAATTGAAATGGCAAACATGTTAGAAACTTGTGACACATCCAGCAGTTACAGGACAACACAGCTTCATTTGGCCAGTATTTCCCCTTTTTAGCTTTATTTTTGGTCTCCACCAACTCTCAGAGAAAAGCATCGGCTTTTAGCTGCTCCTGCAAGTCACTAACTTTATGTGTGATTAGATGCTGCATTGCTTATTTTTTCTTTTTTTTTGCTGAAAACAGCTCCCAGCTCCATTCAAAAGCAGCACTAAAGAGAGCTGCGAGAATGAACCAAAACTGTAAAGTGGGCCAGAAAACAAAACCCAGGAAATGAATTAAGCCGCGACGCTCCGTTGAGCAAAAGCAAGCTGAAGCATCCATCCACGATTTTCCTCTCCGGGTCTGTCACCGTGAATGGCCCCTTTCACACACACAGCATAATCATTTATACTTATTTTCAATTCATTACCTGCTTTGAGGGCTAAGAATACGCTCCCATTCAGCGCCCACAGTGTCTGCAGATATTCAGCCAAAAGGTGTACTCGTCTCATCTGTCACCGGTCCCTCGCTCACGTCTGCATCAGCACGTTGGGGGTTGGCGCCATGATGTCAGGACCTCCCGAGCATGGGTGATCGGCACATGAGCGGTGTGACATTTCCACCAACCAGAGCGGCTGCAGGCCTGTAAAAGAGGTCGGGTCGCGTAGCAGCCAATGAAACAGTCGATCTTCTTATATTACGCCGTCCGCCGCGTACAAAAACTTCCTCAAAGGGCTCAAATGATTCTGCGGGTCATTATTAGAGGAACAGACACTGATCGCTTTGCTATGGACACCAAATGTCAGTAGATATTGTGCTCATGTGGAGTTATTTCTGCCCATGGACGCCGTTCAGCATTTAAGCCGCTCGGTGAGACGGCGGCGCGATTCATGTGATACCTTGACATTTCCAAGCCGCGGCCCTTAGATAAAATGAGAAATTTTAACAAGGTTACCAAACTGCGGCCGCCGAAAATGAAGGATAAGAGCGTGTGCTTTCTTGAGCGAGTCTGGCAAAAACAAATAAACAACTAAAATTCAAAATGCCAGAGGGAAAGTGCAGCAGATAAGGGATAAAAGTTACATTTTCATTTGGCTGATAAAAACACGGTAAGTATGATTTCTCTGCCGCAATGAGGAGCGTTCACGAGCCTCGACCGACCCGCTATACGGCCGGTACGCGCGCTGAATCTGAAACGGAGTCAGAGCCGCTTTTAGCTCGCCGCGTCGATTACCTAAAGCCTTTTTCCCCCAACTCGTCCCTCTCACTCACGCTAAGATCTTGCAAAAACATAAAGCCGGACGCACTTGCCAAATCGCCGTGGAACGCATTATGGTCCTCTTCAGCGGCAATGACTCTGCCTTTCTGAAAACACACCTACGTCCTCATACCACTATTTCAAAGTCAATCGTTGGTTTAACACATTTTTGCGTTAATGCATCACAGAGGAGGGGGAAAGGTGTCTATGTGAAAGTAGGCCATTGGGAAGACTGATGGATAGCATTACGCCAAACGGGCCATTATGAGAGAGCCGTGGATCATAAACAAATGACATAACGATCACGAGGTGGTGTAGGAGTGGAGGGGAAGATGGGTATACTATCCAGCTACACTAAACGCGGCAGTTAACGTGTTCCACTTATGATAAATCAAGGAGGCACTGAAGGGAGGCCAAGCCAGTCCACCACTTGTGCTCTTAAACACCGAAACGCAGTCCGTCAGGGCTGCCTTTACCTCTCCATCTCCCTCTTTTTTGTCTCTCATTTACCTGCAAACACGCAAAAACACAACCCCCCCTCCACCCCCACCCCAATCTCCGTCTTCCTCTTTGTCTTTGTAGCAGCAGTTAAAAAGCGGCGAAGCGGCTCGGTCATTCGGGGGGCTCCCGTGATCTATGTTGATGACGCCGACTCGCAAGCACCTACAGTCGCACAAACTCCATTTGGAGTGACCTTAGTCATAACCCGGTCTCACTCCGCTGGCTCCAATAGATACCATCGTTCATCATGAGGGATCCTCAAATTGGCCTTCTGACAATGACTTCCACATCACAAATTAGTAAATCAACAACTACATACATACGGAAATATACAAATAGTTGTAATTATGTGCAGGGAGGGAGGCTGAATTAATCATAATAATGGGCTGTGCCAAGGTGGCGGAGTTGTTAGAGGGTCCATCCTGCTCACAGTTAAATAAAGGTTTGGGAGTCTTCACAAGGTGTCCTTTCATAGGACAGATCCTCCCAGTCACTCACTAAGGTTTCACTTATCCATCATCTGTGCTGTTGTCGGGACTAATATGTCTCCAATTTTGACTTTAAATTAATAAACTGTTAAAGCCTACCACCAAAAACTAAAAATGTTTAAAGTTACAATATACATGGCCACAAGATGAAGTAAAAATGTGAGACCCAATTAAAGTCAAAACTCAAAAAAGCCACAGTGTGAACCCGGTGCAGTTTCCCCACTCCGCCCAGTAGATAATCCATACTTGATGAAAGTATCAATTAAGTCTCTAAATGTAATAATAAGTGGAAGAAATTGATCAAGTGTGACTAATTTTGCTCTTGAGAACCACATTTAGTGCATCATTAAGTGTTTAATGTGACGCACTTACTTAAACACCATGTCTGTATTTTAGGTTTGCTTCAACTTTTAGTTTGGGTTCTTTTCTTTTTTCCCCCCCTTTCTCTTTTTTTTTTGGCATAAATTCAGCACAAATTGATCTAATCAGATACAGTTTGAATCTCAAAGCCTCTCCTAGGTTTTAAAGTATTTAAAGTTCTACCCAGAAATAAACTACATTCAACTTTTTTTGCTGGCTTGTTCTTGGCTCTGTGTTGTACCTGAAATTGTCTCTGCACTTTATTCTACATCTCACTGGCCAGCCCAGCAGTCAAGTATCTGTCAATCAAAACTGCACCCAGGAGGGAGACGCATATCAGTCCGAAACAACTGTGTGATAGCACAGCACTTCCTGTCCGCTTTGGAAATGGCTGAGCAAATTCAATTTAATCTAAATGAGTTCAATTAAGACGTGATGTAATCTCATTTGAGAAAACATCATGCAGGGGCATTATTAATATACTGCGGCCCGACATTCAAGTCCTGTTTGAGCTTCTAAAGTGAGTCACAGTTGAAGTTGGAGCCATTTTGAAGTTGCACAGAGGTTTCGCGGTGGCCTCCGGGTCTCTCCTTAAAGTTCCACACAGAAAGCAGCAGGAGGACTCCGAATTTATTCATCCACTCTCTTTGTGTCTCCTCGCAGTCACAACAATCGTTGCTCGTATCTCTGGTGCCGTCAGAGATGTACCATATGTCAGAAATGTGGATTCGGCTGCCAGTAGCCTGTCTTTTGCGCCAATATTCAATATTCTCCCCAACTCCACGCCAAAAGTTTTACAGCTTCTCCTGAATGTGCTTTTCTTGGTCGGACGGAGAAGAAACCCAAGCGAATTAAACAGTGATTGATGAGTCAGAACCTCTGGACTCTACTCAGCAGGTAAACTGTGAAATATATTACTGATATTAAAGGCAGAATTAATGTACTACAACATCATTACAGAACTAAAATACAACCTGAATGTGCAAAAAGAACATTTTTTTCTGTATTTCTGGGAGCAGCTGCTGTCACATGAGCAGCGGCTGACTCCACTGTCGAATCGCGCCGCCCCCCCCCCCCCTTAGAAACCCTTTGATTCGGCTGCGGTGAATGGGAATCAATAGCAATGTTTCTCGCAGCCTCCGCTCCACGTACAGCCCTGAAGGAAAGCTGTGAAAGCCTCGCGACTGTGTGAGCGCGAGAGAGAGAAAAATAAAGACAGAGCGGCGGTCACGAGCTTATATTTTGATCTTGATATGCAGTAAAGAGTAACAGGTTCCTTACAAGCAGTTATTGCAGTCTGAGAAAAGTCAGCTGGCATCGCTTGAGTTATATCAGCTTGGACTGAGAGTCTGCAAACATTAAATTCCAACATAGGAGGAGCATCACATCTGCCAAAACAGATAACTCGCCGCTTCAGAGGGTGTGTTTTTTACTCGTGTTTTAGTCAATTTTCTTCCATTTTACGCCGGAAATTTCAGCGATTGTGTGCCGCGCGCTACCAAAATACAGGGAGCCTTCACGCGGTCCTGTGCCCGAACGCATCTCGTGGGGACACCTCCTGTGTATTTTCACCACGCAGCCTGTATTGAGAGTTCCTGTTAGTTTTGACCCAGCGTTTGCAAACTGGGAGCTTCAAAGCTGCGGCTGCACCGAGGCTTTTATAGAAGATGTTTTGTGTGCGATGTCTGCTCGGAAGAGATGGGGCATAAAATTACAGTTTTTGTGCAAAAAGACTCAGCAGAAGATAATGAGGCTTCAGAAAGAGATGAGTTTTTTTCTATTTTTTTCCAACTTTTTTTTTTTTTGCCCATTTTTCATGTTTCCTTGCTGTAAAAGTAAAACAATAAGAAATTTCTGAACTTAAAAGAAAAGAAAATTACTTTGGGCAATAACCGCTTAATTTGCCTGCTTCAGACTAACTTTATGATACACAGTGCAACAGCAGTGACCTTCACCCACTTTATAATAAACGCCTGCTCAGAAGGAACTCTCTTTACAGCCTGAAGGAGCGGGAGGAATCATTACAGCAGCAGGTAACTCTTTCAACGCACACAATGGCCACGTGAGCGTTGTTTCAAGACACACGAGGAAACGAGTCAGTTTTAAATGTGCACACTCCGCCCTCCTACTTGTCACTGAGAGGAAAAGACGAGAGAGAGGGCAATGGTCAGCTTCCAAACTATGAAAATGTGCAGCAAAGTGCGACGGACACTGCATTTAAACAGCAGTTCCAGTCGGGTCCGCCCTTCAGCAAAAATCAACACAAATACTTTGCGATTCACATGCGTTCGACATACAAATTGTCAGCGTGCCCATCCTGTGATTTGATTGAAATTGCTGTCGCATCAGATTGCCAATTACAACAAGTGTGTGATTACAGTGATCGTTTTCAAAATGACCGTCCCTGAATGTGCTGTCACTCTGGCACATTTAATTAAACCAATCAGTGTGAGTGTGATGTTTGCCTCTCAACCAGTCATCACACAATCACGCAAACAGAGAGCCTCTCTTTCAATTGGCCGTATGCCTTTTATTGGACTCCTGAAGCCTTGTTTTCTCAGCATTTCGAACAGCAAACAAAGATTGAATTTAAAAAATATATAGAACATATTTTAAGTGTTTTGCTGTATTGATGCCTGTCACAAGTGAAAAACTGGAACACTCCAAACCTCGCCCACTGTCATCACAAAATGGCATCCTGCAGAAAGGAACATTTTGTTTTACCCTTTGAGATTAAAATACTTATAAATGGTTGCGTTAGTGTTTGAATTTGACAACTACAAGTCGCAGCAAACCCCCGCCAAAAAAAAAAAAAAAACGTGACGAGCGTCTCGGAAAGACAAATGGCCCCCTGAAACTGAAAATGTCACAGATCTCTTTAATGGCTAAGCGTGCAAAAGGAAAACAAATGAGAGATGAAATTGTCTGTCTTCATATTAGCAGCTAAAAACAGTGGGGAGAAAAAAAAAGAAAAGAAAAAAAAATCAATTATCTCCGGGAGCAGAGCATAGTAGTAAAAATCCAATAAAGGGTTATGAAAGTGAAACACAAATTTGCTTCCCACTTCCTTCCTTCCCCTTTCTCCTGCATCACCTTTGCTCTCCAGTCAGTATAATGAACAATGGGAAGGAAGGCTCCATTTTTATTATAGTTCATTATAAAAGTTGAAATAAAATGTTTTTTTTGTGGAAAAACAAGTTGAAAAGAAGCGCTGGAAAATTGCTGATGACTGGTACCATCGTGGTGAGACTTCAGTGACCCAAAAACCTTTTAGTTAGAGGGACATGTTCCCTAAAATAACGTAACATTTTAACAGCTCCTGTCAACACCAAAAATCCCGAGTTAGCCCAGCCCCGTTTCCTCTGAGCGCTCGGTCCATTTGGTGAAGTGTAAAAGCTGTTGGTGTCTCCGGGTGTGGTCCAGGGGCAGAAATTTAAAGTCTACAGTCTTCGTTAAAGCAAACTGGTGCAGTCCCCTGCCATCGACACAGATGTGAAAGCCATCAGGTTCACAGACTGGAAACTGAATAATGCTGCTGGTTAAATGAGCGATGATTATACATTATGAGTCATTACGTGCAGCACAGATCACGGGAGAGGCCTGCTGTGGTCCACGAGGGAGGGGGGCAGAACTGTTTGGAATAAAGACACTCAAAACAAAAAAGGGGAACAATAATAGAGGATCTGGTCACAAAAGCAGAGTGTGACTTCAAGGGGAAACTTTGGTAATTTATCACATAAAGTTCAGTTTGTTCATTATAAAAGCACTTGACTGTTGTCAAGGCTTTGTAAAGACAACAGTCACAGACTGATGTCGAGCTGAAAGCCTGTGTTGCTAAGAGGGGTGATGGAGTTTCAGTGAGTACACGAACACCAGGGTGGATATAATAAACAGACGTGATCACTTTACACTATGGTGAATGTAGGAGTCATCATCTGCTGCTACTTCCTACCTTCACACCTCTACACATTAGCACCTCATTATTTTTGGCCAACTGGAGAAACAAGCTGTAGGATTAGATTACAAGATTACAAAAAAAAAAAAAAAACATTTCACATCCAAGTAACTTCATCACACTACATATGGATTCAGATGGAGATGTGTATGACTCAACTCAAGAGGAGTCCAAAACTCATTGCCGGTGCAGTGCTGTGGCGTGTCATGTGACATGTGTCATTAAACACCGCTAGCACACATCAGAGACGGCCGCACATCACATGAAGCACGTAATGGAGACTGAAGCATTCGGGTGGATGTGTAATATGCCTCTTTCTTTCGGGTGTCTTTTCATTTGATCCCTCACTTTAAAAGCCTCCGTCTATGGCTCACCAGGAAACCTCTTTTTTTAAAATTATATTTACAAAGCCACAGTCTCCTCTCATCCTTTGTCACAGCTGCAGGACCACAGAAGACTCGGTGCATCCCAACAGGACAACAAACTGCTCTCCATATGAGGGAATGACAAGTGATTAACCATTTGTGTTAGAGGCAACTCCAACACTTGATTACACAGATATTTCCTCTCTTTGGTCAAAGCTGTCGACTAGTTTTGCTCAAACAGCCAAGTTGCCATGGCAACCTAAGCCAGGGTGTCAGATCCCATGTTTCTCTCTGGGAGGACATAATCTATGGCACGATGATTGGTATATTCTATTGACATCCATCATTCTTGTCCCATTTTCATCCGCAGAGCTAAATACGTTCCCGTCAAGCAAATGTCATGACTAATCTGTCCAGCGCGCAGCGGTCACACCACTACAGTGACCTTTCCTCGTCGTCGGGAGGGCTTTTTCATGGAGGATTTGCACCGGATTTGATCCACTTCTGTTGTGTTTTTATTTATTTATTAAAGATGTCCATTCAAAACATGCATTAGGAAAAAAAACAAAAATGATCAAACTGACTTGGATGTGATTGGCAGCTTCAGTGTGGTTGATCAATAAATCAACAAGAGATTCCTGTGAAGAAAACACCACAAGCCTGTAGCACTGGAAACCTACTGACACATACAAAGGCAAAGCCACTGCACACATATAAATCACAGTATGCTAATTAAAGAAATAAATCACAGGTGCACACCGTGTGCAAACACGTATACATTCACATGGTTTGTTGTCTGTTTCCTCTTCTGTGATTTATATTTAAAGCCTCTGAAAAGTACATTGCTGCACAGAAAAAACATATGGACTGTACTTTGCAAATGCAGAAGGGCGCACACTCACATATGTTCCCCGTAGAGATATAATAAGTCATTTTTCTTGCAGGAAATACTTAAGTATGTTCACGGCGGCTGCTCCCCGTCAGTCACTTTAAACTTTATTTCTTATTTTCTCACAGTAACTTTTTTTTTTTTATCTTAAGGTGTTATTAGGTTTAGAAAATCAAACTTTCAAGCAGAGACTATGATAGTTTTGTACAATAAAATTCTAATAGAAAGTTTTTTTTTCTATTAAATTGTTCTCTGTCACAGGAATTTGTTTAAATTTCTCTGAAAATGAGGTTTGACTTGAAAGGAATGCTCACACTTTATTCAAAAAGCGAACTGCGGAGTTGGACGAGGGTTATGCATCACCCTGCTCCATCTGTCTCTCTGAACTCGAAAAATCATGCAAAAGGAAAATTAGTTTAACGTTAAAACTTTCTAGACACGTGGGTGCAAAAGAAATAACAAAATAGAGAGGATGGTTTATTTGTGCCTGTCAAATTAACCCCAAAGCTCACAGGACAACTCGTGACTGATTATCTGCTTGTTAAGATTTAGATCAGTTCAGGCAACTCTGGAGAACTATTTGGTTGAAGTTAGAGAAAAATTATGGTTCTTAAGAGTTAGTCTCGACAATCAAACTTCTTCTTTCTTTGGCCCGATTGGTCGAGCACCAACGTGTCATCTGGTCGCGTCGCCCAGCTGAGTTCCAGGGAACATTTATAACTGTATCATCATCTAATCTGACACAGTGGTTGTCTTTCTTGACAGAAAAAATATATTGTGCAGCCTCATTCTGACATTAGAAAAATAGTTCTAAGTGTTGGATGTAAAAATCACAGCTATTGTCATGTCTCTGTTTTAAGTCTAGAGCTGACGATGGAGCTGAAGATAAAGAGTGGAAATCTAAATGCATATAGAATAATTTTGCTTTAAGGGTGAGCTGCTGTAACAGTTTGTGTGGTGGAATTAATAAATGACATGAAATGTGTTCGTTTGTTACCTTTAGAAGTGTCAATAGGTACATTTTTTTCATTTTGGAAAAACCCAGGACAGAGGTTTTTCTTTATGCTAAGCAAAGCTACCATCTTCTGCTTCAAATTCAGTACTTAACACACAGATATGACAGTGGTATCAATTGTCTCATCAGACTCTCAGCAAGAAAGCAAATAATCCATTTTTCTGAAATGTCTAAAGATGGAGTCACAGCGACAATGACGAGGATTTTCCACGAGGGCTCGGGGCTGCCACACTCACCAAGTACATAAAGGGCTATAAAGTCCGTATTTGCCTGAGAGAATATCCCACAGTTCATAGCGATGTGATTTTAAATACGGGTTTACCAGGGGTAACCCAGAAGCAACAACAACAACAACAAAAAAAAAGTGTTGGGAGACATAAATAATAAATGAAGGCACCCAGCTGTGCCAGCTGTGTGTAAATTATGCATATTGGAGAGGTCTGAGTGTGCGCCGGTGCCAAAGAGTCAAAGACAAAAGCTATCAGAACAAAGTGACATCAAAGATCTTCTACCTCTCCAGGACAACACATTTCCTGACTGATTATTAATATATTGACGGCTGATTTATTGAATGACTCCGCCACTGCATCCGAAAGGTGTCTTTATTCTCGAAGATGCAACTATTCTCAGAAAAATATGCTCATGCCGAGTCCCCACAGCCTCTGGCGCCCATTCACTTGCCAGGTGAAGAATGAAGTGTGTGAGGGTTCAGGGCCTTAGGGGGTACACTGGGACCAGGTGCCAGATTGGAAGAAAGTGTGCCCAAATCTGAATGTTATGTTTACGAACCATGACTTACAAATCCTACTTATCATGCTGCCTTTAAATAAATCACTCTGAACTTTTCCAGTCCAGTGAATGTGGCTTGTATGAGAAGAGCAGCACAGCTTATATCCTACACATTATGTCTGAAAAATCATTTTTGAAAAGCACTAATTCTACATTCAACACAGAGGCCACTTCATTATGGTTAAAGCACTGTACATTCTGTATTACTTGCTCCACATATTTATGTAATGAGAGCTAATTTTTTTTCCAGCCACACATGTGCTGAATTTACATCTGAAACAAGGTGCTGATGCAGCCTCCTGTCTTTCTTCATACTGCGTAAAAGTGGAACATCGGCTCTGATTGAAAAATTCAACGCATCCCATTTCCACGTGAGGCTGTTTCATTACCTCGCTGCTTCGTGTGACTGCATTACCTCACCTCTGCGTCCGTCTGCTCGTCCCATTTACTGTACGTTTTCGTTCATGAATAGCGGCACGCGCACTTTGGTGAAAACACAGCGCACTGTTTGCGACTAATGCCCCAGATTAGTTTGTGAAATCGTCGCACGGCATATTATGAAATCAGGATAAAATGCCTCTAATAAACCACTTGAGAAGAAAGGCATGCTTGCGTTTTGCAGTTTTTGGAACTATTCTACCAATCAATGCAAAGTAATGAGCTGTATTACCATAAAACAAGAGCTATTTGCAAAATTGTGCATCTGCCAGATTTGGGGGGAAACTCAGCTTGATGTTATGTAAATGAAGGCACGGCATGAATACGCACTTGATCAAGGCAAAAACATGTGACATATTATGCGATAAGATGCTTGATTTGAGTGCTTAACGTTGTCTTGGAGATTGGCTTAGAAATGTAGCAGCATTATTTGTCAAGGGAGGAGATCCGCAGACACGCTGCTGTTATCTGTTTGATTTTCACCTTTTTTTTTGGAGATTCGCCGGCTGCAGCGATTCAGCAATCGGACAAAAAGTCTGTAAATGTGAACAAACTGTTTTTAAATGTTTCATCCACTTATCAGTTAAAAATATCAAAACTTATACTTATACTTTTTATGTTGTTTTCATCGACCAAAACTCACCAATCAAATGAGAGAGTAATTCATTAGTCAACATACAGCAGGTTCATCTGTCACCAAATAACAGTCTCTCAAAAAGTCTGTTAATTAATCACACGTTTTCTAACCTGAATGAAAATCACTGCAGATATCATGAGACGAGAGGTCCCGGAAAGAAAAAAAAAAGCTACATGGATCTAAAGCTACGCCAAATGTGCAATTTCTGATCATGGTCTACACTTTTGGTTCGTTTTTCCTACAGTTTTACTATTCCAAGTTTGAGACTGCTCAGCATCCTGAGCAGTGCACTTATTTGTTTCTTTGCCGCGAGTCAGAGGAGGATATCAATGGCACTCTCACGTCTCATTTGTTTGGACAGAAGCAGGCTGGATTTTCTGCTCTTTGTGCAGAGCTAAGCTAACCCACTGCTGGCTGTGGTTTCACATTTAATGGATGGATGTGGGAGTGGTATCAATCTTCTCATGCAAATCTTGGCGATAAAATGAATAAGCATGTACCACCAAATCTCAAATCATTGCATTCAGCCTAGAAACAATATGTAAGGATTTATAATGTCTTACAGCTCCGGGATAAGATAGAAGATTATTTTCAGTATTTTGTTACTGTTTTCCTGCTATTCTTTCTCTTTTTTTGTAAAAAGCTGGAACAACATCCCAACTGGTGCTATCATATTTTTTATTGATTTTAAATGGTTTAAGCTATACTGCAATTTTATTTTTTATTACTCCTGTATTTCCTGCATTTTATTATTTACCCCACAGTGTGTTCATTTTCCTCTTTTAAATTGTAGCTGTCAGACACTGTTGTTGTCGTTAAATCAATGAGGATACTTTGTCATTGGTGTTTCAAGGTAAAATAATGGTTGTATAATGGTTCATATAATTGAAAAATTAGCTAATTAATGGGATAGACTCTCTTGGGATAGACTTTATTTTGTTGAACTTATGTGTTAAATTCATTAAATGTGGCTGTGATTTACTGATATCTGACACTTCTTTAAAACTTCTTTAAAAACTTTTTGTTGTTGTTGTTTTCGACAATCATTGCATAAGAAAAAATATGTTGCTGTTGGTGCTTGTGATTCAGAGCGGGACTGAGCTGGAGGAAAAAAAAGAAAAAAGCGCTGCGAGAGAGAGAGAGACACACACACACACACACACACACACACACACACACTACCTGCCTTTCGAACGACTGAAAATCAGGTAATGATTTTAGCACGCAGCCATTTGAGAACGGCTGAGGAAGCAACTTAAACCAAAACTAATAGCACGTCTTAGGATGCTGTTTTGTGATTCAAAAAGCGGCATGCATAATAAATGACTTTTATTCAAACTCACACAAAGAGGCAACTGTTCTCCCCACAGATTACGTAACGCACCCAGAGCATATAAAAGCAAATATGTACTTCGCAGTTTGCCCGATGAAAGGAAAACAAGGCAGGATTTATAATGTTCTCCAGAACTGAACCCTGGTACTGCTGTTCCTCCTACATGCTGCATAATGTTGTGACTACTCGTGCTCTGATGTCTTGCTTTGGGGCACACGAGGACTCTCAGGATCAGCGATCCACCTCCACTTTTAACTTATCAAAAAATTTGCTGTCAAAACACCCCTCTTGCAGCAAAGTTCACAGATATTGTTGCTGCTTGCGATCCAGCGTGGTTGATCCTCTACCTACGTGTGACAGTCGTTTCCTGTCTTTAGATGTGAGGTGAAGGAGCCGAACTTGTCATGTAGCCCTTTTTATGCAAACAGAACAAAACGCTTCATGGTGCTTGTCATTAATCCAATCATAACCAACCCTGTCTCCTAGTAATTTCATTTATATGCTTGTAATTTATTCTCCTATGTACATTCGGATGAGAAATGTAATGGCTGCCTGGATTATTCTCACAGTGTTTGTTTCCAAAGAAGAAAGCACCACGAGGCCCAGGCCATAAATACCAAAGGCTGGAGTTCAAATTCATAGTGTCCTTTGTTGTTAAAGTTTAGGCACCAAAAGCACTTTGGTAATGGTGAAAGAAAGGCTGTTTGAGCAAACACACTGTCTCTCGCTTGAAGTCACGACAGACTTCTTCTTCATTAGACCATGACCGAGATCTTTCTTATCTCAACCAAAACATCACCATAAAAAAGTTTAACAAGGGTGTGGTGGCTGTGAGTAGATATTCTATTTCCAGAGCAGATAATAAATGTAAGATGTTTTATAGATAATATTAACATCAACATTTTGCAACTTGCCAGATAACTCAATTAACAATGGTGCTTATTATGGTGCATCTCCCAAAATTTGCTGGTGGAAATTCGTTGCATATAAACGTTGCTTCTGCACCACAGACAGTAAAAGTATATTTGGTCCCACGTGTCAGGATATGCATGTACAAGTGCAGGTAGTGAATATTTGCATGTTCACGGCTTCTCTTGTGTGTACAAACATGTTCAAGCTTTGAAAACCATCCACCCCCTCTGCTAATATCTATCTGCCTGTCTGCATTGTAAGCTGACAGCACTTGCGTGACACTTGCTTTCATGAGCAGGACAAAGCGTCGGACAATACTTCTCATTCACCTATTCACGCTCAGCATGTGAGGCGAGGGGGCAAATTCGGGGATCGGCGTTTTGCTCAAGGACACGCAGACAAGTGGCCGTGCAGGCAGAGCCAAGGACGACCGGCTGCCTGTGGTCCTCTAATATACAGTACAACAACACAGAGGCAACATTAGAAAAGCATGTTGCGGGGGTTGGAGGATGCGTGTGGCAGCATGGCACGCAGTTCAGCTCGGTGTTGAGGCGATTTGCAAAGCTCCCTTCTCTGAATGGTATCAGTCTATCAAAGGGATGCAATCATCAGAATCTACGATGTTAAAAGATCCTGAAGGTCCACGTCCTTGTCTTCTTGGTAGACCAGCATCATCTACTGGTAAAGCGGACACAATCCAGAAATATTAAAAGCCAAACATGACATTGGTTTCTCATGTTTTCTGGAAAATTTTGCTGTTTATTTTGGATAAGAATTGATTATATGCACCTTCTGACCTATTAGAATGAGCATGCATATTTATACTCTAATTATAGGATAGAAAACAGAAGCATTAATAGCTTTTTAAGAAGATGTATTTGTAATGTTTCTGTGCATCCAGGATGCAAAACATCCGAATCATAACATGGAGACAAATAACATAACCCGCAGCCTGAATAAATATGAGTTTACAACACTTAGTCAAAATAACTTTACAGGGAAACAGATTAAGAGACTTATCTGACTTGAGGTGAGTGACCTTTATTAAGCCAGAGG
>JAOXYL010000010.1:6610300-6623516 GCA_028564955.1 Terapon puta
AGGTCCAAGGTGAGGCGGCAGTCAAAAATTTTCTGTCATGAATAAACCATTTCATGCCCCCTTTCAACACCACTATTAAGCAATTTACCGTTTGAATCAGTGCGGCCGATGTGGCCCCGTGTACCACCTCGGGAAACGTGTTACATCGCCACAGGAAATGTTTTCAGGAGTCACCCGGTGGTTAAGTTGAAACACACACGCAGTCCTTTGGGTTGGGGCGTCTTATCGTATGTACACAATTATGTTAAAAATCTGAAACTTCAACAAGAGTAAACAGAAAAATATAACAACTCTGGTGTTTATTTTGATATTCTGCATTTATCTAAGCCACAGAGATCGTCTTCATTCTTCCCCTCCTCCACAGCCAGCTGCATCTGGGTGGGTGTCTATCTTTTATTAAACGTTTCTTTGGCAGTACTGTCTTCTCCCCATACCAAATGAATGCACAAGCACGCTTTTTATTCTTGCCATGTTTCAGCGATACATAGAGCAGGCTGATAAAATAGCAAAATGACAGAATTTACACTTTGAACCGGGAATATTTTTTACTCTAATTGGCTTGTGGACATTATTTCTGTCAGATGGTTTAAGCAGAAAACGATGGATCGTTGTTTTTTTTTTAAAAAAAAGCATGTACAAATAGAATGCCACATTATTGTTAAAGCGCACATGTAATTGCTAAAATAAATGGAATTTGGTTGTGCTTTTATAATTGCCAATTTAAGGATCAAGCAGGGTTTTGGCAGGCTCCGGAATATCAAATGAAAAGCTTTTTAACACCTTTTACATGATACTCGAAATGCATGTTTTGGGTTTTCAGATGCAGTTGAAGCCAAATGTGCTGGGTAATTAATGTCGGCCTAAAAATACAGCTTCAATAAAGAAAAGAAAAAAAAAACTTTCAATTGTTACAACAGCAAATTGCTTTTACAAAATTCAAAGCAAAGACTTCCTTTTTAAAATTCAGTCAGTGTGAGTGTATCTTTTTTTTAACCTCAAATGCTACAATATCACAAAAAAAGAAGACTAGAAATAACAGAAAAGCTCAAATAAAGAAGCAAAATACTCCTATCCATCTCCATTTACTGCTCTGGCTTCTCCTTCTCTCTCCTCAGCTCAGTGAGTGGAGACGGAGTATCTGCCTTTTTTTTTTTTTCTTCTGGCAACGCTCAGCTTGAAGCCCTCGCTTTTCAGTCGGCAAACTTTTTTCGATTGGCTGCGAGAGACCTGATCTGCGCGCCGCGAGAGCCGAGGCCCCGCTGCAGCCGGAGAGAGACCGCGGGGACGGCCGTCGCCGCGTGTACCGTACATGTAGGGGGATTCGTGAAGACGCTGGGGCTTGAGTGGGTTGAGTTGGAAACCTCTGAGACGGATCAAACTTCTTCCCGAGGGCGGTAATTCGAGAAGCCGCACAGAAATGAAAGCTTTGAGAACTAGCTCAGCCGGAGAGCCGTGCACGTGAGGCACATGTGATTAAATAAATTATTATCCAGCTCGTATACCATGTTACACGCTGTCAAGTGAGCCCTACGCGCCCGCCACGTCTTCCTGTGAAGGACTTTACGCTCAAATTAAAAATCGCAGCTGCACCCACCGACGAAGGCCTCCTCCGCCCTCCACCTGCTCCAGTCGCGCCCTGGAGGGGTGCATTGTCTGCGCTAATTCACGCTCGCTGGATTATCATAATGCTCCCGGAGTGTTAGTTAACATGTTGCTGTGGATTTCGTGCTGTTACGCTGAGTTCCCGCAGCGGGGAGCATCGCCCGAGAGC
This sequence comes from Terapon puta, assembly GCA_028564955.1. Lineage (NCBI taxonomy): Eukaryota > Metazoa > Chordata > Actinopteri > Centrarchiformes > Terapontidae > Terapon > Terapon puta. Next base: position 6,612,072 of record JAOXYL010000010.1, read on the forward strand.
TGAATCGCGCCGTCAGAACCGACTGTGACTGCGCTCGCTCGCTTTTGTGACATAAGCGAAGCTGAGTGTGTGCTCGTGGCTCACTCCGCGGCCGCCTACTTATTCTTAATCCTGCATCTTAACACTCAAACAACTAATTGCCAGACCAAACAACAGGGGGCATTTATGCAAGAGAAATATCCTTGATTACTGTCTCACTATGACTTCACTTCAGACTGCATACCGCCCAGCTTTTTTAACTTTTAACAGCCTAAATTGAATCATCTCGGCATTTTCTAAAGTCTAATGAGGAAAGACAATATTTTATTGGGGAAAAAAGTAAAAAACAGAAGAGTATTCAGTCATGAAAAACATGATATATGCTTTTTGTTCTGTCTGTATGTGTGGAGAAATAAGTGGGTATTTAGTTACTGATCCAGCTGCATGTTGGGAAGTGTAGGAGCCAGTGTGTTCGGAGCGAAACCAACACAAGAGATGAAACACATCAAGTTTGCTGCACAGACGCTGACCACTGACTTTTAAATCAATCTCTCATAAGTTCAAACGGAATAACTGGACTTTAGTCTTGATGTATATAATGCATGTGTTCGCCTGCCCTCGCACGGAGAAGCTTTAAACTCTGAGTCTGACGAGCACAAATCAATTGTTCTCAATATATTAAAGCAGAACAAGCAGGATTAAATAGAGTAACAAGTCCGACCATCACATGAGATGTTTGCATCACGGTTTACCTGACTGTCACGCCAGAATCGGAACAATCACAGTATTTAAACCCACCCCCCCCTTCATCAAGGCACCCTGCTGGTGTCCACGTCTCGGAGTGATTAATGGTTGTTCATTGTACCTCGCACTCACCTGCGTTCAGCCGTTTGATTGATGGGCCCGTTCGCCTGACAGATGGACAGATGTGGCATGGCGGAGCACCCAGGCAGGAAGCGACACCTCGGTCCTGCAGCCATCAGCCGCCGACTCCTACTTAGCGAGGACAGAGAGGGGGAATAATGAGGGAGAGGAAAGAGAAAGAACTTGCCATTTTTAAAGTGCAAGAGTCTCCGATTTAACTTTTTTTTTCCTCGTGTGAGCTGGCCAAAACAGCAACTGGTTGACATTTGGTGGAAATATCACTGAGAAAACATGAAGCAAAAGTGACAGGTGACCAAGTTTATGTGGCCTCTGAGGGCGTGTTTTTACGGCGAGGCTTTCTGGTGGAAAAAGCGCAGCCTCGGGGCTTCCTGGTGGCTCAGCTGGATACAGTGTTTGCTTTGCGAGTGCAGCATCCTAGCAGGTTTGCAACACTGGTTCACAGGGCTCAGGCTCAAAAACAGATTCGGGAGGCAGATGAGATGTGATAAAACAGTCTTAACTTGGAAATCAAACACACCCTCGGCGTGTGCAGGCGGGCTGAGACAGCAGGCAAAGAAATCCAACAAAGAGTAGGCAGACAGAAGTACTCTCAAGACAAAGCTGAGGTCAAAACCAGCAGAGGCAGCAATAAGAGAAGAGGAAGTAAAGCTGCACACACACACACATACACACACAATCTGCACATGCTAACCAAGAAACTAATTGCAGATGAAGAGCAGGTGATGTGGGAGGTTCAAGGTCAGCTGAGCGGCGAGGCAGGAAAACATGCTCAGGCCCTCTAGTGGACAAAACAGAGTTACTCCAAACATCAACATCGGGTCAATACATAATGAATATGTAAGCAGGTTGTCATGGAATGGCATTTTAGTTGCTAAAAGTGACCAAATGATGCAGCTGATGGACGACAATGTCTTAAAAAGAAATGAAAAATCCACTTGCAGCTGCAGAACATGATAAGAAATTGCAGATGTTGACGAGACATCTTGAGAAAGATGATACGTAATGGTAAAAAATTACAGCACTAAATCAGATTATGGTTGACCCTTGTTCAACTGTGACTGTGCAGATGTGCTCAGAACAGACAAAAACAACACTGATGCGCAGTGTTTGGAGTCACAGATGCTGTTCCCTCTAGTTTTTTAGTGCATTATCACGACACAGACTATAAACAGCAGTGCCGATGTCATACACTGTTTACAGTCTGTGATCGCTCTGATCAATATTTATTTATCATCCGCATCAGAGCCCTGACATCGCATCCTTTTTTCAGAGCAGAGCGTGGGGAAATTAACATAATGTGATCGTGCCTTTACTGTAGAAACACTATTGCATAATTTCCTGTAGGCACGAATCAGTAAAGTACGCTGGTTTCTTATGTAGCACACTGCAAACGCCGCAGCACTGCTAAAATAATTAGTATACGAGTGCACGCAGGATAAAACTCGCACGCAGCGGAATTAGGACAAAGTTCAAATTTGTCTTCATTTCACTACAGGAAACAAAATCCCATGCAGGGACAAATCAGGCTAATCAGGGGAAGAGGCAGATAAGAAACTAGAGGAGGATGGTTTCGCAAAGTAACAACAATAAAGATGCTCTTTTGAGTTAGAAAAGAAAAGTCATTTTATGAAGCAGTCTCCTGGTCTGAGTACATGGTTGTTTGCTGGTGGTTAATGGAGGCGTAGGTGTTCCTTTAAATGCATCTTTCCCTTGTGTTGAAATAAAAACAGAAGTTCCATGAAGGTCACACAATTACTTTTGTTTTTGACGTCTTATTTCTAACTGAAATTGTCTGTTGCGACGTCCCGGCTCACTGAAAATCTCTGCTAACTCAGCCTTGGCAAAAGTTTTCAAATGTACAAATGCGCGCCCTCCAATTTTCAGTCTTTCAAAAGAAGTGGGATGTTCTGAAAATGCCTGCAGAGAACGTCGTGATCGATTTGAACCAGTGCGGCGCTTTGCGGCGACGCTGCGTCTATTTTTAAAACAATTATTTAGTGGTACGTGACACCGTTTCTCTTCTATCCATCCACACCGCTAAAGCTCACTGCGGTGCGTTTGAGCTACCAGACAGAAGCAGAGAGCGAGGGACTCTCTATTCAGGGCCGCTGCTTCTGGAGTGAAAGCGGTGGTTTTCTGCAGGAGCGGCAGACAGAGCCATAAATCATACGTCTACTAATGGCAGTTCCAAATGAGCCCCCTCATCAGACAAGACAAGTGCCTTGCTTTGTGCGCTACTTCAGGCTCCACTATAACATCTGTGCGCTCTCAAGCAAGTGTGCATGAGATGTGTGTCGCCCTTGTATTCATTAGGAATTGTCTACTGAGCCCTAACAGTTCAATTTAGTGTAATTTAGAGCGTATCTGAAAAGCAGGTTGTGACAAACAATCAAAAGCAGAGTATTCGCGCGCCGAGATGTGAGATGTTGGCTGTTAGTTCTGCAAAAATGTCACATTTTCAACGTCCTCGGCCATAAAAAAATAAAATAAAATAAAAAACTCCTGTTCATTGTTGTGAGCAAACTTTAATTACATTTTAACAGAGAACTTGACATGCAGCACAGAGTGCTCGCTCGAGCTATTTCGACATGAGAGCAAAGATGAGATCATTCGCACACACACTTGTCTTGTGGGATCTTTGCAAAATATCAGTGTTTTAGGACAATAACCAGAGAGAGCAGCCACTCCACGCTGGTAAAGGGTTGCAAAAAAAAAAAAAAAAAAACAGTTCAATTTGAAAGTGACCTGAACCCGAGCCGGAGCGAGGGTGAGGGCTTTCAAGTGCACTCGTGCCAAGATGAGGATAATCCGGCGGCTGATGCGACACCCCACTCTGGAAGCACAAATTAAAAGTCATACTGTATTCTGCCGCCTGCGAGACCATGACACAATTTGATGTCTAACCCCAGAAGGGGTCAGTGTCTCCTTTTGAGTGCCAAAACCATTGAATGTTGGGCCTTTGTTCCATCTGGCAAGCGTATAATGGAGTTTGAGAGGGGTACGCTGGTGCTGTATGGAGATAGGGGCTGAATGGAGGAGAATGTAATTACTATACCTGTCTATGCAACAATGACTAACCACCTTTGTCGCCCCTCACTCCACTTGAAAACGCCAGACAGCAAGTGCTGTTGGACTGCGGGAGCACAAAAGCCACCCTTGCTGTGACTCCAAAATCAGTGTGTTGCACTCGCGTTCAGACAAGAGAAAGGGGTTATGTCACGGTCCTCTTTAAAAAGCGTGTATCTGGATGTGGATGTCTGCTTTTCTACTGCCAGCGTGCGCTTCCCTATTTATTTCAACACTTTGCTCCATAAAAAAAATCTCATTTTTAAGATGATACATGGCCTGAGAGAGGACGTAGCATTATACTGTGGCGGGCATAAACATTGCGGGCATGCAAGCATAAAAATAAATGGGTGATAACTACTTAAAGGCAGGGAGAAATATATAAAATGTCTGCTAAAGGCTGATTCCAGTCCCACATTTGGCAGTACAAGTCGAATCACCACCTTAAACATCCCATTTCCACCTTTTATCCTCCATAAAGAGGCTTCAAGGTTGGAAAATCATCTTATTTCACACTGGCTGCCGTATGTATTGTGTATCATCTTTATTCCAGCATTTCTTTTAAACTCAAATATAGGAAGTTTCACATGCATTTAATCACACTTTATCCAGCATGTTAAAAAAAATGGTTCGGATGTGGGTGGTATCTAAAAGGTTGAGGGTTTCACGCCACCACCTGTGAGTGGAGGATGTCACTTCCTGTTGCTATAAGTCCTGCAGTGTTATATCTGATGTGTCAATACCGCCTCGCCCCCGCCACCTTATGTGCTTTTCTTGCGTTTACTGAGCGAGCAGCAGAAAACGGGGTGCTCCCCCTCAAGGCCACGGCTGGTTATAACATTTTACTGCCGCTTCTCACGCTCCCCCATCGTTTACGGCCTTTGCACCATTATGCAACGAGCCGCTCATCAAGAGTCGCGCCCTCCCACGTTGAGACGCCGCCGTGAGGGTCGTCGTGCATCCTGCGAGCATCCTGCCCGCTGCAGCCAATTACGGAGGAAATCCACCCGTCGGTGCAGGATGATGTCACCCTATGATTGAGAAACGTGATAGGATGGAAAGGGAGAATATGGATGATGATGGTGGTGATGAATGATGTAACATCATGAGTAAAATGACAAGAGATGGCAGAGAGTTACACTTTCTATCTTGTTACACGCTTGAGTCTTTTGATGGTTTTTTTTTTTGTTTGTTTGGGTTTTTTTTGGTTTATATTGGTTAAAAAGCACTCAGTAAATAAGTGGACTGGTGAACCTACGCGGGAGGAGTTGAAGCGCTGGTCCTTCAAAGCCAAAAGGGAAAAAAAAGGAGTGCATGCTGTGGCTTGGCAGGTAAAAACCACTTGTCTTGTAAACAGCAGAGCGTTGGGCTTTTTCCAGGAGCCTTGATGTTCCACAAAATTGTCAGTCATCATAGACTGCAGGAAGCCCACCCTCTGGCCCTTGAGGTTTTTCTTCCCCGTTCTCTATAGTCAAACCGGATCTATGTCACATTTCAGCTAATTCTGCTAATGTATTCAGGGGGGACTTTTGTGTTATAAAGACACATAGTGGCTGTTATATGGATCAGATAGTGGCATTTCAATAAGCTCTTATCTTTGACTGCAGCTCTTCACCGTAAAATCTATTTTATTGGTGCTTTGACTCATTACAAGATTGATTCCCTAATGCACCAGGTGAAAATGCCTCCACACAGGGCAGAGAATGTCAAAGCTCTCTTTTACCCAATGTGCCTCTTTTTCACAGCAGTTTTGACGAACCTGATTTAATATGTATTAACTTGTATATTAGAATTGAATTTCGCTGTTCGTTGAGTTCAAGGTTGTTCTTTGTTTTCTGATGTTTTTTCTTCTGCAGACACTGTTGAAACCGCCATATTTTGGCTTCTGCAACAAATAGTTTCCTTCAAAAGCCTCTATAATTGATATTTTTATATTAAAAATGGATGAAATGACTGTCATAGCACGGACAATTATCACCTAACTCTGCAATGCCGCTCAACTCTTTGGTACTCTGGTGGAGGGACTTTCAATTTGAGCAAAAGCTTAAGAAACAAACAAAAAAAACACACAAAAGATACAAAAGAACAATCGAAATTCACTTATTAAAGCTCTGCAAAGGCTGCTCAGAAAACTGCAGGAACACGTAAATTGAAGTGTGCGTGATAAGTCTCAACGCACAGTGCAGACGGTGCGCTGCTTACCACCATCTGGAGTCCACATCAGGGAAACAAGGTGGAGCAGAAGCTACAACAGTGGAGCTCGAAAGGCTGATTTCACCCGTCAATGAAACAAGCACAACACGTGTAATCAGCTAGACCCATTTATAAGATGTAATATCACTCTCAGAAAAAGTAACCCTCCAAATTGCAACTTCTTGTGCAAATAACTGCGACTTCATGTATTGATAAGTCGGACACCACACAGCAGCGATCTGTGTGTAGCTGTGTAGAGTTTGCAGTTTGCTGGCACGCTTGCATGAGAAGTCTGTCTTGCTCAAGGACATGTCAGCAGGGTGGGCTCTCTCCACAGTCCAGTTTTCAGTTTTAACAGACACGACTCTGTTTACCCACTGGGCCCACGCCACACTGTTTTGCCATTCTTGCAACTTGAGAAGTGTCAAGCGAGAGCAGATTTCTTTTCATACTCTGGCCTTCCTCACTTTTTAGGTGACAGCTGCTGACTTGGCACATGTGCATCATGCTCTTAAGCACAATCTTAGCTACGACAGCAGCGCTGACGTTGCACAGGCACAGAGGACGCCCGGTGGATCTTTGTGGCTCTATGTGATTGGCAAAAAGATATCAAGTGGAGGGACCAAAGCAAAAGCAATTTTCAGCAGCTGAGGGGAATATATTGAGGTCAAGTGAACTTCATTTTTCCCCACATTGACTTTACATGGAGTCTGGTCTCGAACACATTCATTATGTCTGAACAGCGGCCCCATAACAGCTCCTGACACAGGCCTGAATACTGATTTCCTCAGCTCTCATGATGTATTCATGCAATAGTTATGTTACATGTGGCAGCAGTGGGGAAGTCTCAGTAGGAGGTAATGTCAAAATAAAAGCCTCCATTCAACTTGTTTAACAAAAATACGAAAGAAGCCATGAAGGTTTTTTTTACATGTTTTCTATCACCGTGTTTCTGCCCGCTGTGCTATGATCCATCTTCAGTATTAGCAATATCACATGTGATAAAACAGGCAGTGTAAGGGGTTAATAATAAAAACAAATATGTTGAAAATAAAGTCACAGATGAAAACAACCTTCCGGCTTTATTAAAAATGTAGAGAAAAAATTAAAAGCCAATAATTGCTTAAATTGTGAGCAGTGGGAGCTTATTTTCATTAGTGTTAAGCATACTTGAAAAAGCCCTGAAGAGCCCTCACACCACACCCAAACACAATCAGAGTGACACAAAGAGAGCAAAAGGTAAAATGTGCTCGGGTGCATGATTTTTACGGGGCCCCTGCTTTAATGTCGGCCTGCAGTTCTGCAAAAGGCATCTCACTCTCTGGGTTTATTGACCGGGTCCTTTCTGCCTCAGCTGCAATGACCATCAGATCAGCCATCCTTTGCTTCACAGTTTATGAACTTCAAAGCCGCGCGGCCAGAAGTGAGCAGATGATGGACCGCAGGGACGTTAAAGAGAGATAGCAAAAGGAGCCAAGGCTCTGCTCCTAGCTGTTTAATTTCAAATGAGGGGGATGACAAGGCACCCTGTGAGTGGAAAGTATGGGTGGGCTGATAGGTAGTAAATAAATCACATCACCGGCATCCTGACTCACAAGGCTCTGTGACGCTTTGTAAGTAGGAAGTAGGAGTGTGTGATCAATACGTACATTTATAGGGAAGCCGGCAAAGGGGAGAGCTTTTGGTGTTTTTGGAGTACTATGGAAAGGGAGTTTTCAGCATAAGCAGAAGAGGGAGTGAGGGGTTGTTATAGTCAGAAAATGAGAGGCAAAGAAACATTAGACATGAGAAACGTTAGAGATTTTTGTAGAGTCGCTCATTTGTTGTTGTTTGTTTTGGGTTTTTGGGGGGGGTTTGCCAAGACATGCACGACACCAGTTTTTATCGTGCATGTGAAACTGGAGGCAACTAGCTTAGCTTAGCTTAGCTTAGCATAAACACTGGAACCAAAGTGAAGCAGCTAGCCTTCCTCTGTCCAAAGGCAACAAAATCTATATTTAAGTTTTTCTTGATTAACACCAAAATGTGAAAATGACAACAAAACAACAACAACAACATCTCTCTCTCTCTCTCTCTCTCTCTCTCTCTCTCTAGTGTATTTGTTTTATATTTGTTCATATACATATACATATATACTTACATTTATAAACACTTCAATATATTTTGTTACCTTTGAGCAAAATATAGTCAGAACATACTATTCCTTTAGATCCAAATAATGAATGAAAATGAAAACTCTTCTTCCATTCATCTTTGTTATGGCTGGCGTAAGCGTTTGGCTGTTTGTTCTACAGCATGGACCGCAGTAATGATTTCCATTAGTTTCCATTTTAATTTATTATTTCCGGAGATGGAATTGTATGTAAGTGTTTGAGCAGTTACAGAAGGAAAGCAAACTTTTAAACCTGTCCAATTTCTTACAATTAGAGGAAAGTGCTTTCATAAAACATGATGCATGGGAGATATTGAAAATCCCATCGTCCCCGAACCTCTTCTATAATAAAACTGAGCAACTCAGGGGAGAAAGACTGGAGTAGGGTTATAAACACTGATACACACTTCCAACATTCAGAGTTAGGCACCTGGAGGCCAAGGACATGAATGTGTCATTTTTTCTCCTTTATTTAACTCTGAATAAATTTACTTTGTCTTAAGATCTTGATTGCTAATTTCAGCCAGACAATTGGAATCGGGGCCCTCCGCATGATGCCTGTCACAGTTTGTGTCTGCATGATGAATTTAATGAGTTTTATTCTTTGTCGAGAAAGATGACCTTCTAAAATGGCAATGCCAGATAAGATGACTTTGTCTCCACTCCAGCAAAATAACAGCAAATGTCATCCCACAGGTCCAGTGGCTGATGATAGGTTTGATGTGCAGCTCTCTGATTTTGTCTGGGTCAGATTTAAGATTTTTTTCCACAAATCTACTGAATGCGAGGCCCACACACACACACACACACACACACACCTCGATACACCTGATGACACATTCACACGCGCACAACAGACGAAAGAAGAAAAAAGGCTGCAGAGGAGTTTCTATTGTCAGCAATTCACTCCCTCCTCTGAAAAAGCATAAATTCTACATCACGCATGAAATGAAGTGATGCAGAGGAGCAAAAGGGCCTCTTATATTCCTCTTTACGATGCTCGTGTTTGCAGTGCTCGCCGACAGTATGATCGAATCTTTGAAACATTGACTGACTGCGCTATTACATTTACCATTAGATAACTATCAGTATTAAACTGCTCACAGCCTTTGTCACTCTGAATGTTTCATGTCCAGCCACACAGCAGGTCCTGAAATATGGAACAAGGCCATACTGATAAGACATAAGACCTCCTAACAACCTCCTCCCCTATTAATCCATCAGCCTTAATACATTTCATACTACATTGTTTTAGGTTCAGGTTATAAAAAATAAATAATTACACATCCCCTCTTTGTATGCCCGCACAGTTTACTTTCAGTTGCAGTCTGTCCAGGAGTAACAATAATCACCTGAAGCTCAGTATCAGCAAATCCACCCAGAGAGCGGAAGTTAAGAAAGCTCATACAATACTCATACAAGTACTTTGGGATCCACAAATAATGGCTTTAAAAAAAGGTCAAAGCGAATGTCTAATTTCATCCAATGAGAGAAATGTATTTTTTAGCTATGTCTAATATGTGTTTTGTGAGTTCACCCTGATTTACAGGTGAACGTTTGTTCCAATATTCAAGAAAATCTTTTAACGTGTTCCTGAGATATCAGGGAAATGGTCAGACTGGAAAGCATACTTCCTCTAAAGAGAGAGACATAAAAACCACAACAAGTACGTCCTGTGTTTTACTTATACTGTGTGGATGTTGATGCCAGACAGCTGAGACAACATTACACTCGCCAGACACATTAGCTTTTACCCGGAAAATCAACACTTTCATTATGTCGAAAGAGAAATGTGAACAACAGGAAATATAAAGAATAAAGCATAAATATGAATAAAGCATTCATCTAAACTTTGCCTTTGTCCTTGAACATTTTCCTGTTAAACTTCCCTTTTTTGTACAAAACCAGCTCATACAGTGACTTAAAAAAAAAAAAAAATTAAAACAACTAAACGGTCATATAAACTGGAACGTGGCACAATGGATGGACAGAATATGGATCTGCAGGGCGTTTGATTTGGTTGAACGTCCCACCCACACAGCTCCACGAGCCCCCAACACTTCCTGAGCACGACCACACGGACCTGTCGTGCTTCCCCTCAGATGATGATTTCAACCTTGTGTGGCCGCTCTCCTCCCCCGCCCCTTTTCAGATAACACTTAGTGTGACTCTCCAAGAACTGTTTTTCCCTTTCACAGATCTCAGCCTGCCCACACACAAATGATTTGCTCATTTCACATCTGGACCGGCAGTATCGGGCTCTCAGTTGGACCGCTCAGACAAAATGGCTTTGTGGATTGTCCGGCCGAACGGCTCCCGAAACATCACCGCAGGTACGTATCGATCGAGGCGAGAGCAGCCCTCTGATTGCAAGGCCGGTCAAGCTGTAAGCACACAGTGGTAATGCTTCGAGATTAAGGCTCTCCACTTCAGGAAACTTTGAAACATTTATGATGTTTTTTTGTTTTTTTTTCTTTTTTATCTTACAGGCTGTCACGAAGTTATGTGAAGTGTTATTTCTAGTTCCAGTCTCCAAGTGCATGTTGGTTTAAAATTGATGCTAAAGTAAGTGAGAGTGCCAAGAGAATCATTTTAAAAATGTAAAAGTAATGAAATGGGTTTATCATCTGCAGTAATGAGGTGAGGGTCATGTGACAAGCGAGGGTAACATGATTATATCCCTCTGATTTTTTTGAGGGGGGCAAGGTCTGTGACACTTTTAGCTTCCCTCCCTCACTTAAAGAGTTAAATAGTTAATTCTTGTGCATAGGTGGGTTTAAGTGTGTCTGTCTTTCAGTACATGGATGTTTTTCTGTCAATAGTTAATTAAAAGCATTTTGCAGTGTGAACACATAAAAAATAATGCTGTGGGTTATGCTAATTGCTGTGTGCATTATTAGAAATGTTGCCATGGAGAAACAATTCAGCCGAAATGAGTAGTTTTAAAAAAATGTTTTAGAACAGCTCAGTGCTTTAAAACAAGTTTAATTAACTTTATCATCATAACACAGTATGATACTTAAATTGACAAAGTGAATTAAACTATTTTAGCAGTCATTTAGAATAATATAAAACTTAGGTGTGAGTTATGTTGCAGTTTTAGTATTTATAAGGTGTAATATATATCTTGATAAATAGAGAGTTTTTGAGTTTATTGATATATTAAAATC
>JAOXYL010000010.1:6800100-6813025 GCA_028564955.1 Terapon puta
CACACACACACACACACACACACACACACTCTGGCAGTATTTACTGGAGTCTGTAATGCACTTGTTTTTATTATCCCTGTTTTTATTGATGTTTTGCCCTTTATTTTCTGCAAAACACTTAGTGACAATCCGGCTTCTTTCTCTAAATAAACCTGATTTAGGCTGATGTAAACAAACACTCGGACACTGTGTGGGAATATATAACCGTCATCTTAAACGCCTCAGGCATCGGTGCAAATAGACACGCGGGCAATTGCAGAGTTCGACAGTTTTGTTGCTATTATTGGTGAGTACATTATGACAGTCTATAACTCTGCAGTCAAATCAGGCTAACTCAAGCACATGGCCTAGAGCGGAGGGTTTGGGTGCGTGAGAGTGCGTCTCGTACAAACTGGAAGCAGCTGCGGACGGACGGCTCGATGTTGGAGCCACCGAACGAGGCCACCTCGCCGAGCTGCCTGGGGATCTGGATGGAGTCGTGGAGGAGGAGGCCAAGGCGGCGCTGGTCACAGAAACCCGTCGCACTGGCAACCTGTCTGAACAAAACTGGGGGGGATGGGGTGGAGAGGGAAGAGATGGTGAGAGGGGCAGACAGAGCAGAGGAGAGGCAGGAAACAGACACCAGGATGGGAGTGATTCTTGCATCTGTTGTTCACAGCTGTATAAAAAGATTCTCCTTCAGTTCAATAACTCTTTGCAGATGGGGCAGCCTGGTGCATTCACTGTACCCTGTGTGTCCTTGGTTCGATTCAAGCCATGGACCTTTACTGCTTCAATCTCCTCTTCTTTCTTTTCTATCTATAGTGTCAACTGTCCAGCACAGACAGCCATCTGACAACAGCAGGATCACCAGGGCTCATTAATCCTGCGCTTCATCCACCTCTTTTGCAACTGTTCTTGCTAAAGTCTATTTAAAGTTTTAAAAGACTTAATTTATGACCGAAAGAAGTGGAATGATGTGGCTAAACAAACAGCTTCAACAAAAGCTTACTATTACCATTAATTATATTGCACTAATTAGCTGTTAGATTAAAAAAAGGAAAACACCATCTGCCTCTGGCTGCCGATTTGTGGCACTCCGTGTTCATATGGTGCCGCTTTGCAATATTCATACATCAATATAACTTCCTGGAGAAGCCGATCCATTTCAGGGTTAGGGTTCTATGCGTCAATGAGGCTGGAATATTAATCATCACACTCTTCGATATTACTGTGTGTTTCACTTCACTCAGCCCTTTTTTGCACTAACATACATGACGCAAAACAGCAGGTGGGAATGCCCACACAAGTCGTGCACCCAAGACCTATTGCTCTGTGTTGGTTGCTGCACTTAAGCCAATAAAATAGGGCCCAAATCCACTAAGCTTCTTGGAAATGCAAACGCAACAATCTAGAGCAATTTTAAGTGTAATGTCTTCAAAATAAAACCCTTACACTGGTGTGTAAGTATAGTATGTACTTACATCTGTATTTATCCTCCAGGTGAGCCTTGCAGAGTGAAATGATCCCAGTTTTGAAAGACAGAGTCCGGATCTTTCCGGTTCGACCACTACAGAGAAACAAAACAATACATTAGAGTTAACGTTAAATCTTGGACGTCACAGAGAGTCTTCTGTGAGTGTGTGTGTTGCATGCTGCACGTACGTGTCGTAGACATTGAGCAGCCAGTTGAGGCACATGTCGACGCACAGCGGGACGTTGACCAGGTGGGAGTGGCTCTGCTCCAGCCGCTGGTACAGGCTGGTCAGACAGGTGACCAGCTGGGAGATGTCCAGCAGCTGCTCGTTCTGCTTCAGGCCGTGCTGGTCGAACACCTCGCACGCTGTCGGCATGCTCAGCAGGTCCACTGCAGAGAAAACAAGAGGAGGAGGACGGTTAGCTGGCAAACACGCACAGCTGAAGTGGCGACGCGTCCTTCAACTGGCTTCAAACCCTCCATGTTCAAAGTGTCCTTGAGCTCAGAGCTGCTCAAGGGCGGTAGTGAGAAGGCGACATGACTCCAGGGATCAATAAAGTATCACATTATTCATCTTTATCAGTCATTAAGTCCACTAAAGGACAAGTGGAGAGAGGAGAGAGGTGCATTTATACAAAAAAAAAAAGGACAAATTCTCATTTGATCCTGCCGTGGTCTATAAGTCAACTGAAGGTAACAGAACTTCTAATTCACAGGAATGATCTGTTTAGTGTACTGTCCTTGAATTGATGAGAAGCCCTGCAAACTGGACATATACTTTGCAGGAATACACATTTTCTTTATATTCTTTTACAGACGAGAGCTCTGCTTAGAATCTGCCAGTAGGAGCTCTCGGATGTTGTCTTGCAAGTCTGCTATCTTGTGAATTTTGTGAGTCATAAAACTGTAAAGTTTCATACACCGGCTGTTTCCCTTTTCCTCTTCCAAGAACACACAACATGGTGGACAGCAGGAGCCAGGCACACAGAACAGATACTGATGAAAAGGGCTGTCACTTTCTATTCAAGATTCAAACAACCATTCAAAGGTAAAAAAAAAGTCTATGATTTTAGATTATCTGCTGTTTGTAACCTGCAAGTCCCTTACAGTAGTACTAGCTTGTCAGTCAATGCACCAACAGAGGAACTACAAAGGAACAGACCACTGGTAAATCTACAACCTCTTCAGAATATTCATAATTCAAATTATGACAAATGACTAATTTTATGGTGCATCTGAAACTACAGCGCACTGTAACAACACTAAAAAAAATATAGATACAAAGCAATATTGTCATTCTTTCAGAGTCGTGTTTATAGACACTTCATCTTTTTAGCTTTTTGGTCTCCATCAGCACCTCAGAAAAATATCTAGTTCTTTAGCTACGAAGTGCTCCACTATTCAGCAACCAGTTTACTAGTTGTTTATATGTGGATAAGCAGTGTATAGTGAGGATTTACTGGGAGCTCAGGCAAAACACTAAGTGAATTTTAAAGGCTGCACAAGGCCAAACAAAGTCAATGGGAAGACATGACTAGATGCAAACTTAATAGCTAAAAGAGGCTAAAAGGCTCTGAGTCTGGTGATAATTCTCCATTCTATTCTTCTGTCGTAAATATTGATGATAGCAACTTTAAGGAGCTTTGCTTATACATTATACATATCTTTTTAGAACTATATCACTACTAGCATTATTATTTCATTCTCATTCTCATTATCCTCTTATTCTAAGTCAAGCCAAGAAGAAATCAAGGTTCACTTCAATCTTTTTGTATCCAAATTAAGAGAGTTTTAAAAAAAGAGGGTAGTGATATTAATGTACTATTATAGAATGCCATTGAGGCGAATAAAAAAGAAACGTAAATAATCCAAGAGAAGACAGAAAGAAATGGAAAAATAACAGTAAAAAGATTGAAGATAAAATAGGAAAAAAGACGATGATAAAGAGAGTAATAACAGAAAGACAGAAACACCCACCACGTCTGCTGTTGGGAATAATGCGAGCAAAGGGTTAAGGAAACAAACAAAAAAAAATTCAACAACCACGCTGCCTTGGCCAAGGTTAATCACCAAACCTGTTCATTTCTATTTTTAGAAAGCCTCTATAACTTAAATAGTGCTTCAGTGCTGTATGGCTTTGGCCAGCTATACGCCTCAAAACATATCACACACACACATAACAGCTTGTAGGCGGCGCACACTCCACAGATCCACCGGCGAGAGACGAGAAGGATGAGTAAACACACATATGGACGTGTACAGACTGTGAGGGCAAAGATGGCAGAAGTAGAGAGAAGATAAGGAGGAGGTGGAGGAGGAGGAAGAAGAAAAAAAAGAATACACAAAGGAGGAAGTGAAGAGGAAAAAACGGAGAAGAAGCAAATTAGGTGATTTAAAAAAAGGGACAGAGAAAAAAGAAAGAACAAAGGAGGAGTGTAGGAGGGCTGGAACACAATAATAATAAGAGGAGCACTCGTGATGAAAGAGGAGGGTGCTTGGAAAAAGAGACGAGGACCCTACGTGACACATACAGGAGATGTATATACATGTAAACTCAATATAGACAGAGAGTACTTACAGCAGAGAGCCTTCTGCAGGCGCCTCAGCTTCATGGCTGTTCGGTAGGCCGAGAACCGGACATTGTTCAGGTCCGCTATAAAAAAAGAGACAAGCCAGAGAGAGGCAGAATTAGAGGTGAAGAGGAAGGACATGGTGGATTTAAATATCTCTTACTTCTACAAACTGTTCTGGTTAAACCGAAAATAACACAAGTTCTTTATCTCTCACCCAGAGACTGGTAGAGTTCGGCCATCTTGGGATGATCCCAGCATGTTGTCTGGGTCTGGTGGCTAAAAAGGGGACAAAAAGAGAAAGAACAGAGTCAGTCAAACAGATCATAAAGTTAAGGCTCTCTTAAATGGCCATGAAAATACCATGCTGAAACTTTCACTAAATGCCTTTCTTTTTGTAGGACTATTTTTATACAGGGTAGAGCGAGGATAATATTGATAATTTTATGGCCATATGTGCAAAGTGAGCTAGCACATGGTACATCCCGTGCCTTTCATTACTGGATCACTCTGGGTAAAAGACAATCAGTTACACACCTGAATTAGTAAACAGATTAAACTAATCCCTCTATGCAGATGACAGCTGACTTGTTCCACTTAAACATTAAAACACAAAATGTGTTGTAATTGAAGCTAAACAAATAAACCAATGTTTCTTTTATATGAGAGCGTGTCTTTGATATATATGCATTTTGTGAGATGCTGCAAAAGTGTTAAAGTGCTTTCTTTTACCCAGTTTTAACACATGTCTAGTTTAACCGATAGAAAATCAAGGTTGGAAGGATGCTAATAGCTGAAACATACATTGATTTATTTCTTTTTGGGAGATATTCCAATGAAGTAATTACCTGAATGATACCTAAATAAAATCATATTAGGCCAACACTAACCCAAACTAAATCAGACAATTTATTAAAACAACAGAATTTAAAGAGTTGCTCTGTCTCTTTATGTATAGAGGATTTACAGCAGCCGAACTCTGGTTTTATATGCTGACATATAAATCCCCTCTAAATAGTCGGCTTTATGTAAAACAGCCGGGTAAATATTTAGACTCACGCCTCTCAAAACATGAGAACTGTGCACACACGATTCTTAAACACCAAATGGAGATGGCAAGTCTTTTTGGGCAACACTGAAATAAATCTCAGTCTCTGATGAATTAGATCAGCTTCCCGAAAATCCCACAGTATGACATTAATCCTGTTGTTTGTGTGTTTCTCCCCTCCATCTCATAATCTTGGAAAATAACAACCCACTGTGGCACAAAACCACACAGCCTCCCATCCTCCCCGCATCACAGCGGCGGAGAAATGTGATAGAGGAAGAAAGAGAAGAAGCAGAAAGAGAGATAGATTGGTTGCTGTGTCATTCTCCCCTCACACTTTCTTTCCTCGTGACTGCTGCTCGCCACTCACGGGAGGTTCGGCCGCGTGTGTGTGTGTGTGTGCCGGAGACAAACAAACCGGGTGCACGGGTGAATCTGCGAGTGATTTACGCCTTCAGAACTGCAACAAGGGATTTTCTCATGCAGCAGAATAATCACGATAGCTCTGATATTTAAAGAATTTATGCTCTCTTCTTTGAGGTCTTGAACCTCATCTCATTATTCAGACTCCCTCTGCCTCTGCCTCTCCCTGCATTGTGTATCTCTCTGCTCGTGGGTCAGAACTAATTAACCAAGCTAACTTTCTTATGACCCGTCGCACTTGAAATAAAGCTGACAACTATTTGTTTTTTTTTTAATAGACCCGGAGAACAATGAGGTTGTCGGAAATGAAACAGGCCCAAAGAACTCAGAATATGACACCTACAAGATATGGACAAAAATAAATTATCTTTAAATGAGCATGGCTGGCTCCTGCTACAGAGGCCCCAGGGCAAAAATAAGCACATTAACCCTCCATTCTTACCACTGTCTATGCACTGAGAAAATGCACATATTTAAAAACCACTGATCTGAATGGATTTGGTTTCAAGTACACTATGAAATTTTCAGGTACTTTCTTAAATTTATTCTGAAGTTGTTTCAAAGAAGGTTCCACAAAACATGTCCAGATCTAATAAGCAAAGTTAAAAATAAAAAAAAAACAAACTAATCAGGTTGCTCAAATTGGATTGGGGAAGTTCAGACACCAAAATTCAAGGACATCCAAGCAAAGATGAGCAGCTGTGCCCGACTGAAATCAATCAGAATGATGAAGTTACATTTAATAAGAGAAAAGCTAATGAGCGATAAAGTCCAAAAAGTACAAATCCAAACCACATGAAGTCTGATAGATGGTTTAAAATATTTCAGTGCTGTATTTCAGGGTATTTAGTAGTCAGTGGTAATTAGGATTCACAATTAATAATTAAATGTTGTTTGCTTCCATACACAGCTGCTGTAATATTATACATCTATAGCGTTTTACTTTCTATTTTAGCACAAAAACAGTAAACGTGGTTCCAGACTGACATGAAGTTCTGTACTGTGTCTTTATCTGATATTAAGTAAGGGTATAGATACTGTTTGAATAAGGCGATGGTGCTTTATTACCTTAAATATGGTGCCAGTATTTGCAGCAGTTTTATAGATTCCAGCTCTCTCCTTATGTCCTCCCAACATATCCTGTTTAATTTCAGCCGTGTGTCGTGATCTGAGTTCTCATTTGCATTTCATGGCATCTTTAAACACCCACTTTGAATTGAAATGCCATCTAGACAACATTAAACCTCTACTTATACTAAACGGCAGCAAAAACTAATTATGCTACTGTAAAGCAAAGAGCTGATTTTCCTGGCCATTAGTTCCACTTAGCTGCTGTTGTAATAATTATTGTACTAACATGATAAGAAAATCTGGATGGCTAATTCCAGCTGCATTAATAACAAAGTATGCTCTGAAGACATGTGCTGCACCACGATAAAACACGGCCACGAAGTGGTGTCAGATTGATGCCACTGTAAATGTGATGGTAATGTGCCAGCTGCCTGTTTACATAAAGCTAACGGAAGCCACATGCCTTACCAGCGAAGCAATTAAGTGTTTTTGTTCGGAGCACATCAAATATTTGAAGAGTCATTCGCAGGAGATGGAGAACAGTGGAACCTCGAGAAACGGCTTCCACTTTATATGTCAGATGGTTAATAAATAGACATTTGGCTCCTTGCAATCCTGGAAATGAGAGTGGCTTCTTATTTAAGAGTATGTGTCAATCAGGGTGTCTGTGACGCTTTCGTCATTAAGTTAAATTTAGGACAGTTAAATGGCTATTCAGTGCCAGTTAGAATGACACATTACAGTCGTTTTGTCGCCGATGTGAAGGTGAGAACGAGACATGAGCAGAAAGAAAAGACTTGAGCAAAAATGAAGATAGCCTTTAAGAGTGACAACCAAACAGACTCCTTCAGTACAGGTGTGTGTGATCAGGTTTACATCCATGTGAGTGGCGGTTGCACAAAGCAGGTGTTGGCTGAACACAGTGGGTGTGATGGATCAGTGGGGAAGGTAACTTTTGTGGCAAACACAACAGACAGCTAAACAACAACAATAATACAAACAAGGCAGACCTTTAAAAAAAAGCTGCTCGGCATTCCTTCACAGACAAAGCACTGTTTTTTACTTCATAATAAATCTGGCCTGAGGCGTATCGGTGCAAAAATGCAACCCTGCCCGGCTTTTTAAAAGCACACATGTCGAGTTGGTCACACACAAGCACACCTGCAGTTAACCTTTGTCTGGAACGCAGACAAATAATAATCCATATGCTGGGTTTTTTTTCCGCATTGCCCTTGTTTTTCTCTCTCCTGCCTCTCTGCCTCTCTCCCACACTCCCACTCCAGATAATGAGGAGAGGGGTCCCATGGTGAAGAGCTACTTAAAAATCCTCTAAGCTCAGAGCCTGTGCAAACAGTAGCTCAGTCACTCAGCTCGTCGTCAGACGCGCTGCTCCGAGCCACTCGGACAAATGCTTCTAATAAGCGTGCAGCATCAAACACGCAGCTGCTTTCGTCCCGATTGCTGCGGCAGCTCGGAGATGCGGGCCCCTGACTGAGGAGTGTTGTGCTTCAAATCCCCTGATGTCCTTGAGCAAGGCAGGTAACTTGCAGCTGTTTACATCAGCTGCTCCGGAGCAAACACCAGTAATAAGGAGCGCCTCTGTTTTCACATAAAACTGAGATGATCTCAGTCCCTGAATCTCAACCCAAGGGTCAAGAACAGATCGATGCTCTGCAGAACAATACATCTTCCCGTGAAAGGAGAGGCTGTTTTATTGAGCCCAGTGTCCTGCAGGACAAGAAAACAATAGATACTGAATTTGGTTGGTATGCTTTGGAATGATCTAAATCCCTATAAATTCGCAGTGTAGTCAAACAAAAGCCAAAATATAAAACCGTTTCCCCCTCCAAAGTTTGACGTCATGCTGTTCAGTTGGACATTGTGTTAACTTCACATGATGTCCTCTTGAAGGACAAGACTTGACCCTCCGGGAGTCTCTTAAATGAATCAACAGCACTAATCCAGAATCCACTTCACCATGTATGAATAAACACAGACCTTTAAAGTCCTCAGTCAAACTTGTTCAAAGTCAGGTTTTACTTTCTGTTGTTAATTTTTTATTGCAACAGCCCCCTTTGCAGCTCATTTAGAGTTGGAAATGCTTTAGTTTAGCAAAGGCTCAGGACCCATTTGTTGTTTCCAGTTAGCTTAAACTCTCCAATTCACTCACCTCCGACTCTTCTATCAAACCTTTTATGACTCCTCACCTTAGCAAAGATCTATTTAGAAAACATTCACATAATGTTAGCAACTTCTCCTTTTTAGCCATCGCTGATAATCACTACTATGATGAACATTAACATTGCGCAAAAGATAAAACAAGACTGAACGTTTAATTTGTTCTCTGCTAGCTGGTGTGTGTGCTCACTCAAAGATTATTTCTGGTGTGACAACACCTCCCATACACACAGTTTCACAGTATGAATAAGCTTCTCGACGTAACAGTATTGAATTGAGTTCTCCAGTATTTGGGTCCAATAGCTGTTAAACGTATAAAAGTAAGCAGGTAACTTTGATATGTTAAATCAGCACTTCTCATATCTCATACTGCTCATCTCATTTTCAGGTTGTGATCATTATTTTTGACTGTAGTACCTGTCAAAATATATATATATTAAATTCACATTCAAATTCAAAAGGACTTTATTCATCAAAGTTACAAAAAAATATTGCCAAAGCATCACATTTTATCAAAATCAATTACAGGTCTAAATGAATCTTTCAGTTTGCATTAGTTATTAATTTAGTTACTTGCAAATGTTGAAAGTTGAACCCAATTAGATGAAATTATGATTCAATACTAATTCAATACTAATGCTGCAACCAATTATTCATGTCATTACCTTTATGTCTACCAATTATTTTCTACATTGATCAAACGATTGTTTGGTCTATAACACAGCCTTTTTTTAAAGGAATCCTTTGGGATTGTTGCGTGGGATGGCATTTTTGCAATCCATCAATTTCATATGACTGGGATGGGATGGAGAAAGAAGTCAATAGGAGCAGTAAGGGCAGGAATCAAAACAACAACAGGACATTTTATATGTAAATATGCAGTTCTGATATGAATAAATTATTTTCTCTGTTTTAAAAATAATGCTAGTTATTCTGTCTTTTTAAAAAATATTCTTTATATTCTCTCCTTCTTGCTGGTTGGTTGCAGCCGCCTGACCTTGTGCATGATTTGTGAGTACAAGAGGTAGACAGAAGAATCAAACAGCTGATAGTTTGGGTGATATTAACTGATTGGAGAAGTGTATTTTTAAGAAGAAACTACAGAGGAAGAAAGTTTGCCCAATGGAGACCGGAAGTTTGTTTTTACACTGTAAAATGTCAAAAATTCAGGATGTATCTTGGTCACAATTCTGAAAAAAATCATCTGAAGGATCCAGTTATGTTACCAGCAACAACATAGTACCTTTTGTGTGAGTTTTTGAATGCTTAAATTATTAGTGAGCGGCTGCTTTTGAACCTGATGATGAGTTCGTGCCCCTCCCTCCCTCACTCCCTGTTGGGGTGTTTTCATGCCTTCGACCCTGCAGTCTTTGGAGGGGAGGCTCGCTAGAGGAGAATTCCCTAAAGCAATCAGTAAAGGATTGCATTACGTTTCACTAACCTCAGACTCCCCGCCCCTATCTCTGCAACACCACCCACCTGTTCTTAACACCTTATCTGTCTCAACCACCCACTGCGGCTTCGGCCTCCTATAGGAAAGCAGCTACTCGTTTCGAGGAGGATGCTGCGTCTATTTCTTCCAACATTAGCACAGGGAAAGACACACAGTAACACCTGCTATACACACATTACTCCAAAAAGCCTTCAAAAGTCCAGAACAGCAGTCCTACCACTTCCCACCAGATGTCCCATTGAGGCTAATGAACAAAACACAGAACAACAAAGCTATCGTACATCAATGGTGGCCTGCAGGAATCAGGCGTTTCTAGTTTTGACTCTTTTTTTACGCTCTTTGAAAGCTGACACTGTCTCCCCGGAAAACGTATCGTGGCCCTGGGACAAGCCAAAGTGTTGGTAATGCATCGTAAACTGTCAGAAGATAAAGTGCCACACACTGAGTGGCTCTGGCGGAGCAGCCGGGAATTCGCTGCCTTGCTCGAGGGCGAACTAATTGAAGCTGGCGGGGGGTGGTGGGGGGGTCAACACTCTCATCCCCACACCCAAGATTTCCCACTGTGAGCGGGGACAGGAACCAGCAGAGACAATAACGCTTTAAAGTGACTATCTTATTTTGATTAAACAGCCCTGGGAACTGCAATCAAAAACTAAATAAAGGTAAAGGAACTTTTGTCTTGAGCTGAATCACCACACTGGACAGCATGAGAAGAGGCTGCACCAGCATCTTGTTCAAAAGGACCTTAATCGAGACACTTTCTGTTTTAATTACAGTTTTGCAGTTTGATCATTTTGAGTCAAAAGACGTCCTGTCCTGTGACTAAATAATTCATTCAATTAACAAAATGTGAGTTTACTCAGGATTTTGACTGTCCATGCTGACAGAGACTATGTTAATATTCTGATGTAATGCAGCTATAATGTTCACAAACCTACCTGCTCATTAGCTCATAAGTACGGCTGACGCTGACGGAAATGTCACACGTTTTGCAGGTATTTGGTCACAAAACAAAGATGAATTTTGAGCTTAGATGAAAAGCCAGGGGTTCACCGAAGTTATTACCATCGATCCTGAGCGAAACATGGATGTCTGAATCAAATGTCATGGCAATGCATCCAACAGCTGCTGTGAAAATTCAGTTGGGACCAAAATAGTAGGCGGCACAGCCAGCGATGGAGCCACTCTGCCAGCACAGCTAATAAAAATGAAGGTTTTGCGTGCAGTATGAGGAGAGATGAAAAATAAGTTGTTCTGAAGTGAGGAAGATTATTGACAGAAACTAAAACATCCCTCTTGGGATATCATGAATATCTGAATCACTCACTGAGTGTCTGAATATTGAACCTAAAGCTATATATACACCTCCCTGTTTTTAGCCTATAGTCTATTTGTTTGGGAAAAATCATGCTGATCTGTAGTTCCTGTTCTTTCTGCAGACAACAATCAATGGATTTCTCTGGTACTGAAAAAAGTCTTAAAGTCTGATTACGATCAGATTTTCTTTTCAGATTTTGTTCAGAAACAAAAGCCATTCATCTGTGCGGCACAAGTTGAAGTTTGATTGAACTGCGGTCGTTTTTCACCGTGTGTTATTGCTCTGTCACACAATAACACGCACACCCACACACGTGCGAACACACAATGCTACATATTGGAGTTAACAGACAGCTGAATAGCTTATTGCGGCAGTGACAGATAGGCGTTTTAAATAATGGATCCGCACAGAGACACTAGTGTCACTTCTCGCTGCAGTCAATTATGGCTCTTGGATGAATGATTAAAGGTGGTTTATGGTCTATGGCGACGTCTTCCTCTGCCTATCACTGAGACTGAGCCCCGACAGAATGTTTCCTGCACACCAGGCGTCTGAATGAGCACAGACAATGGCCTTCAGGGATGTAACGTGAACAAGAGGGAAAGCGGGCTAAAAAGCATGAAAGCCATATTCATCAGCTTGATACGAGAGAAAGCTGCTTGTGACAGAGAAGCTGAAAGTGCACACAAAACCAGAGGGACCACACAGCGCTAAGACAGAACCGTAATTATTTTCCTTGTGATGATTTATCATAATGACGGGCTGCTATTTTAGAGACACGATTATTTAGTTGCACTTTTTGAATATTAATTCAGCGTCGTGAGATGTTTTAAAAGCTAATTGTTGTGTTGTCTTATATTTTTGTTTGTGTCCTTTAGGTGCAGGAGCCATTTTAGTACCCATTAATCGATGAATAATTTGGTTTATATCTTAGTGCAGTTAGAGCCCAAGGGTGCATCCTAAAATGGCTTGTTTTTGTTAACAGCCCAGAGCCCAAAACTATGTTTAAAGCCTCCACATGCGAGAAACTGAAACCACAAACTTCTTGTGCATGATTAAAAAAAATGAAAAGATGAATTAAAGATTAAAATCATTGCTGATTAAAGACCCCCCGCAAGATAAAAATGTGTTGTTTCTCTGTTATCACATTCACTTGCCGGAGGGGTGCCGTTTAACACCTGGACGCATCTGCAGGATTTATGCCATCAGAACTAGTCTGACGCTAATCACGGTCCCCAAACACAAGTAGGACATGGAAAGAAACTCCAAACCTGCAGGTCACAGATATATTTACATATTCTGGATGATTTAATGCAGGAGATGGAGGAGATGTTACTTTAATTACTTGACAATGAACTCTGTCACAAGAAAACTGAGAAAGACAAATGAATGTTCAGAGCAGGGTATC
>JAOXYL010000010.1:6912494-6930320 GCA_028564955.1 Terapon puta
TGAACAGTGGAAGCTGTGTGACTTATAAGAGCAGAGGAAGTTTTCTATTTCCAGTTCAAAGGTGAAGATCAGAAACCGGGAAGGTTTTGAGGTTTCAGTTGAAGTGTAAAACTTGATACGAGGTCTTTTTTCCTATCATACATCGAACCTATCTTCAAAAATAAAAAGCTTTAAAACCAACTTAGCTCAGTAACACAATCACAAGAGGTTTGGAGAACTGTTATCATAAACAGCAGGGAATTTAAAATGAATACATTCCAAGCATTTTGCACCGGCCTTTTCTTTTCTTAATTTATATGGTCTTTACAGCAACACATGAGAAAACAACTTTCAACTGCTTTTTGAAGCAGGAAGGTTTAAGACTGCCTGTTTTCAACTCTTACATCAACAAAATACAAAAGCAGCACTAAGTGATGGTTAACCTGCATTATACCACTGAAAAGAGGCAGCAGGGTAGAGACCTAGACTGTACAGTAGGGGGGCTTTATACATCTGTGATCAGTGTTTTTTAATCTTTCTGTGGCTCTTACTGCAAGTATCGCATGTCAAAATGCTTCCCCTTCTATATATGAGGTCAAGCAATAAACAGCAGTGGTAGTATCCGCTTTCCTGACACTGGTGTGATTAAGCGTTCTCTCTCTCACTGTAACAAATTGCTTTGTACATATTTCATAAAGGCAGCAGAGACTCTCACACAGCCTTGGTGTGCGTCTTTTCCCTTACACACCTGTGTTTAAATGCCATTGTTGTCACCAGGATAAATGAACCAAAATAAGAAGCAAACACTTTAGATAATTTGAGCTTCTTCAGGTGAAATCAGACCATATAGGTTATTGAGAAAGCCGTAGCTAATATATCTGACTCTTAACAGACCTTTGAAAAAATGAGGATGGTTCAACAGAAAACACAAAAGAAACAGTATAAAAATGCATTAAAGTCTCTGTTTTTCTGGTCTTATGCACTGTAAACTGCACTCATTAGCATCGCTGGCTAACAACCTCAGTCTTTTAGCATGATACCATGTATGTAGACCATGAGTGTCTTTTTAAGATGCTTTTGCAGAACAGGATAAATTTAGCTTAATAACAAGGTGTTAAGCCTGGATTAGTTAGGGCACACTGGAAAACCAGGGCTGAGCAGCTGCGCACCTTGTGCTCTTCCACTTGGTGCTTGACGTCCTCCAGGTCAGGACCCAGCGGCTGAGCCCCCATCCTCTTAATCCGCGCCTCCGTCATGTCCAACCAGTCTGTGAGCTGCTGCAACTGCTGGTGCTGCAGGCTCATCAGGACCTCGTGGAGTCTGGGAGTGAGAGACAATTCGGTGAGCTGTCAATCACATGTTTATGCAGCGAACAGTTCAGAAGGGCAGATGAAGGTCTGGTTAAACCCACGCAGGGACTACTGCTGATTTAGTAGAGGTGGTAAAAGCCACCTACCCTGCTCTTATATTTACCCCTTCATTATGAGATAGACCCTTACTGTCTAGTCTAAGTGGTGTTTGGTAGTCAAGGCCATGTCTGCACCGCTTTGTGCTTGAATCAACAAGATTATCAGAGGAGATAGCTGAACAGTTAATTAAATTTGGCTTGGTGTCAGTTATCATTGGATTCACCATAATTAGAAAGGCCGCGGTTCTTTGTATCCATGAATGCTGGCTAGTGTGGGGATCTTTACTCATTGTGTAAAAGGAGACGAAACTTTATTCACAGGCCTAAATTAAGACAGAGAAAATGAAGTATGAAGTTTAGAGCTGCATAGGATTTAAATAATTTGTGTATTTGAGTCAATAACTACATTTCTCACTGAACAATCGTTTCTTTTTTCTTTTGACAGATACTTTTGGTAAATAAGGACTAAATTTGATCTTAGTTCACATAGAGATCCTCACATATTCCTGGATAGAAGTCAGTTCCTTGTCATTTTATTTCAATTATGTTGCTACCAAGTGTCAGCTATTAGAGCTACATGGGAACAGGATTAAATTAAAAGTCTAGAAAACATTTGGGACATGAGGCCGACCTAAAAACCTTTGACAGGGTGTATCTACCTGCTCTGTCTCTCCATGCTCGCCACTCTCAGGTGCTCCCAACGCGAGTTCAGGAGGTTCATCTGCTCCCTGACTTCTGAGTCCTCCTCCTCGCTCAGGTTCCCCTCCCCCAGCAGGGCAGCGCCGGCCCTGAGGACCCGCCCCACGCTGCCCTGATGAGTGGTCAGCTCCACCATGTACCCCTGGTGAGAAACGGGACACTTCAACACATATTCACAATGGTTCTGCTCATTTTAGCCAATTACCGCTCAGAGAAGAGGAGTACCACACATGACTAATCCTACTGAATTTCCACTTCTCCATTCACTTTAACTTCTGTGAAAATACATTTCCACCTCTCACCCTGCCGCTTAATCTATTTTCTCCGAGCACTTAACTCTTATATGATCCTTCTAGGGTCTCACACAGCTAAATGGTTGGGGTTCATTTGATTTTGCGAGCATAAAAGTCGATAGTAAGCCAGTGGTCCTGTAAGTCCACATCCATCAGAGTTAATTCAGCACTTACAGTTAGCTTTAGAGCAGCTGCTCGGTGCTGCATCAGCTCTGCAACTTTAAAAAAACCCACACATCAATTCAAAGGAAGTTACAAACACTGGGAGTCTCTACTATTAGGAGCCAAGTGAAGCCTCATCTGACTATTTAAGGGACTGAGGAATTTGCTAAACACCCAGAACGTACATTTGGGAAGCTCTTTGTTTTAGTTTATTCTCTTTCCGTGTGCTGCTTTTTCAGATGTTTGCTCGCCTTCCAGCAACAAACAGCAGAGATTGTTTCCTGGTGATGGGCCACTACACTCATTACTGCAGCCTTTTCAAGCCGGGCCCTTCAGTGTAGAGGAGGGAGGCTCATTCTTGTCTCTAACTACACACTTTCCCCAGTTATTGGATGGGATGTGTTTGTTATGGGTTGATGGCTGCTATTATAATTTTTTTTTTTGTCTATGCAACACTGACTTTAAGGAAAAGGAAATTATGTGCCGTTCTTTTGTTACACAGAAGCACATAATTGCTGCTCTGTTACAACTGCAAGAAACCATTATTTCAAAATATTCATCATCATTATATAACAACATTTAACATCCAGTTATAGTATTGTTCCTGTGCTTTTCCACCAAAACATGTCTCTGTAGAATCAAATGGATGCTGTATTCAGGAAAAAAGCTTCTTAAATGAATGAATGAATTTAAATTAAACTAATTGCAGCCTGCTTGATATTAGCAGGATTTCACTGCTCCAGCTCCAATTTCATGTGGACCTCCTCTGCTGAGATTAATCAATTTTTCGCATGGAAATTACACATCCATAAAGTTGTTGGTCTATCATTTACAATAAATGGACCTTATTTTCATCCGTTGAATGTGATCTGGCTTTGACTGCAAACTAAGTGATTTTTAGAAACCGATAAACAGAATAAGGTTAAAAGTCAAAAAGGCAAAACATGTTGGTGTTGCGAAATAACACTGAAACTCTTTGTGACTCTGTAATGAAGTACTATTTATAATATGTCAAACCAAATAAATGATCATATTTAAAAGAAAAAACTCATATTCTCATCTAAAGAAAAGAAGACAGTTATGCAGTTAAACAACAACAAAATGGCTGTGCTTAGCTGTTCTGATACTATAACTAATTACAGCTTCTGCTCCGACTCTCACCTCATGTGTGTGGAACTGCTCCTTCACCTCCTCCACGTGGTTGGAGATAGGAGGCTGGCCCTGGAGTCCGTCTTCGGCCGACAGCAGCCATGTCAACACCTTCAAATTCAAATGATTATTACAGACTTACAGGATGGTTTCATTCCTGTCATCAAATCCCATGTCCGAACCAACTACGTGTTTGTCCGTCTCCACATGCTTTCTCTTCCCTGTCTTTGACACTCAGCTCCATTGTGGGAATGTGGGAATAAATAAAAAAACAGTGTGTGTGCTCATTTCAGTGAAGCAACATGTCACCCAGTGCAACAGTGTGGCTCACTGAGGTGTTTTTAATAGTTTTGGGACAACAATGGAGCTCTTTGGCACAGCAAAATAAGTTATTTGAGCCTTTGATACACATACAGTACTTTTTAGTAGGAAAAACTGTTTGTTTGGCTCTGCACATGGGATTTGTTGACAATAAGATAAACAGAAATACACCAGACAGATCATTTAACAGAAGTAGACTCAAAAGCACATTAAAGACAGTAAAATTTCTTTATCTGTACCATACCTCCTCCAGTGCAGCCTGGTAGCTCTCCAGGCTGGTGGAGCCTGGAGGCAGAGGACTGAGGCCCCGCTGAAGCTCCTCCTGGGCCGGAGTTAGGAACTAGAGAGGGAAGGGACGGGGGGGAGGTAACGGGCAGAGATGGAGCGTGATTGCAGAGAGGAGATGTGAAGATGGAAAGAGGGTTGAGAGAGCGGAGGAATGAAAGGAGGAGATAGACGGGATGTTAGAAGTGAAGGGAGAAAAAAAAGGGTGCAGGGAGCCAGAGAGATGAGCAGAAAGCATGAAAGAAAGGTGGGAGACAGAGAAGATAGAGAGAGATGAGGAGAGGCCTGTTAGTGTTAGCCATTACCGGTGCCGACAAGCATTTCTGGCCTTTGTCCAACCTTAACAACTTGTCCTCTTTCTCTCTGGGCCTCTCTTTCTCTTCCTCTCTCTCTCCCCATATCTCTCTTTGTGTGCCCGCCACTGATCTGGGCGCTAACAACTTCTCTCTTTTTATCTCGGCTTCACGCTCCTCCTCTCGTTCTATTCTTCTCCCTGGTAATAAGGTCCTGAAAAGATACACAGGGCCCATCCACGGCGCTGATAACCGTCCAGCCTCAGCCAGCGCTGTCCTCTCTTCATGCCTGTATTGTATTGCAAATGTGTCTGTTTTTGTCTGATGGTGCAGACTCAGAAATGAGTCTGTGCTGGCTTGTAAAGTAATCGAATATGAATATTTAGTCCCTAGATCCTGGCCCTGATTCCAAAGTTTACCTTCACTTTTCCTGAAAACAATGCACAGTCCAATATCAACTCGGTTCCTCGTCCCCTTGTTGAAATGAAACAGCTTTTTATGATATCGTCTGCTTTACATCTCACAGTCTAAAGAACAGTGGGCGTGCTTGAAGGAAGCTTATCTGACAAATGATCTTTTCTTCTTGCGACGCCTTTTATGGTGCCGGCCAAGTTAAACCGAACACCCCGCTGGTGTATTAAATATCTAACACATTCTCTGAATACATTCCCCACAGGCTAATCAGAACTAATTGTGGGCCACGTTAAGTTATGCAGCACAGGGTGACGGCTTTGAAAATGCATCTGAACATTTAGAAATGTCACATTTTAAAAGGGAGAGGACAAAGCAAAAAAAAAAAACAATAGAAGAGTATATGCACATTTTGGTGTTTGAGGTCCCTGTTGCTTTGAATACTGAGTCAGTGTTTGTTTGTAAAGACATGATGAACAGTTCAGGATGAGCTGATTTAACTTAAAGGAGTAACCTGACATTTTTGTTTACTGCCGTGAGTTAACTGAGAAGAAGTAGATCAGCTCAGCTAAAATAAAAGCAGGAAACTGGGAAGGAGCTGGTATGGCTCTGTTTTAACAGTGAGATCAAATTTTGATTTGTAATGTTTCTCACCTACATTGGCTTGAAAAAAAAAGTTAGTACCACTTCTTTCTCGGAAATTGTTAAAATGACTCACATCTATAGCAAAGTAAAAAACATCTCAAATGATGAATTAAATCACAACAACAACAAAAAAATGTCCAGTCCACCAAGTCCCACAGTGTCGTATTCTGTCTAAAAATATTACTAAATTCACTTTTTCTACGCACCTCTTTGTAGGTATGTTTTCAGGATCAGTTGCAGACTTGGTGTGATGGACATTTTTGTAGATGACAAAGACAAACAAGGGCGGACAAAACAACAGGTGTGCAGCCAAAACATGCACCAACAGAGGGACGTTTGGCGTTGGGTGTTAGCGTTGCAAGACACGGACCTGATCAGTAAAACGCCTCCTCTTTTGCTCGGGCGACTTGACATACGCAGCCTGGGTGTAGGCATAGCTTTTATAGCGAGGCTGAGGGGAGGGACTCCGTACTCGCCCCTGAGCCACACTCACTGTGATCTGAGAGAGAGATGGAGGGATAGAGGAGGACAGAGAAAGAGTTGGCAGGAGAGGACAGAAGAAGAGTAGGAAAGAAAACGAGGGGTGACAGATTGCAAAACAGAGAGCCACGTATACAGAGGGAGAGGAAACAGAGTGAAAAGGGGACAGGAGTACACAGCGAGTGAGTGATGATGAGAAAATATGGTGAGGAGAGACGAGAGAGAGAAGCAGAAAGAGAGGAGAAAAAAAGAAACATGAATAATCACACATAAGCTCCGTTTCCATCCAAATGTCAAGCTAATTTTAGGTGAACTTTCGAAAGAGCACAAATAAAAAATAAAACACAGATTAGGTGCATTTCCATCACTTGAGTGTCGAAAAACACTTTTACAAGCAAAATGTCGTAGAAATTAATATTGGGCAAGTTCTTTTCAGCTATGTTATAAATGTTGCCATTTTTCATCAAACGGAGAGACTGCAACAAATTAAAATGCATTCGGCACCTTATACACTTCAGAGAGAACGGCAGACATTTCATAAAATAATAGTTACTATAATGAACTGTTTTACAATTACTGAAGCAGTTACTCAAACCAATTTCTTAAGTTAAATGTATTTAAAGTGAAACTATGTAACTTTTGAAAGAAACAACACTACATTATTCCTCTTATAAATGAAAAATTAATGCGAAAACTATAAAATGCACTCATCACGTAACTCAATACATTCAGAGGTTTTGCTTCTACTTAACTTACTTAAGATAGCAAATGTCAGACAGAGTATTAGTTTAATCTCGTAATATATTAATCTATACTGGACATTATTGAGTCAACGTGCTAACTTTATTTAACTTTATTTATCTCCCCGTGCTACTATAACTCTATAAATAATTTGACTGTTTTTATGAAGCTGCAAAAGTTACATAGCTTTGCTTTGAAGCATCCAAAGTTAATGCTGAATAGACTGGAACACTTAATGGATTATTACTATCATTATTATCTTATTGTTAATGTATTAATATGTAAGTAGCATTTCAGTGTTATGATTGCTCAAGGTGGAGTTAGTTTTAATTACAACAATGGGATTTTCTTTGTATAACTGAGTTGTGTAAATATATATATCTATATCTATATATATACACACACATATACACATACTCATATATATGTATGTATGTATTCCACTTCTCCCTCTTTTCCCCTATATAGATATATAATCTGTTAAATAAAAGTAAATATAAATGCCGTGGAAGAAAGATAACCAGATTTCCCTTTTAAAGGCTTTTAAATTTAATACAACATAAAACGCTTGAGTAAAACTTATTTTCCACTTGTGCTGATTGTTTTTTATACAGGTAAAGACACCTGAGTAGTCATCTGTTTTGGAAAAATGACTAAGAATCTGGAGAATTTTGGGACTTCAAAACATCCTTGGATGGAAACCCAGCGACAGATAATGCAGACATGAGAGAGACAGAGGCAGACAGAGAGGACAGATGTGTTACGCAGAGCATGTGGACAGAATGAACAAAACACAGAGTGGAAGCTGATGTTGTTGTGAGCAGCTCTTCTGTCGGGGTACAGATCCACCACACCCATCCAGCTTCCCACACCCGCTCTCTTCCTGCCTGCTGATGTTTGAAACTCACCAGCTGTACACTTTGTTTCCTCTCCAGGGAGAAAGACAGCGTTGGTTTGGCATCGACATGCTGCTACAAATTCCCTAACAAAAGCAGCAGCTCTGTAAACTGCAGACCTCAGCAGTTTACCATCATCTGTCATTTAATGGCCTGCAAGCAACTCACTGATTTTTTGTTTCATTAGATCACGTGAGAGTTTTACAACCAGAGCATTCAGGGTGGTTCTCTGCATCAGTCTTTCTTGTTTACTGAAAATGAAAAATCGGAAACCTGCTTTGAATGAAGCTCCAGATAAAGTTTCTTTTACTTTTAATTTACACAGCATTATGAAGGCCACAAATGTTTCAGAGCTTAAGAGATGTTATTTCCATGAGACGACTCTTAACAACCAGCATGGCAATACCTCATCCACACTTTCATTACTTTTGTTGTTATTCTGTCATGGATATGGAGACATCGCTAACAAGCTATTG
This sequence comes from Terapon puta, assembly GCA_028564955.1. Classification (NCBI taxonomy): domain Eukaryota; kingdom Metazoa; phylum Chordata; class Actinopteri; order Centrarchiformes; family Terapontidae; genus Terapon; species Terapon puta. The sequence continues at coordinate 6,920,733 of JAOXYL010000010.1, forward strand.
AATAGAAAGGAGGTAACAATAATCTTAATCCTCCCTAAACAGCTGTGATTATTCAACTGTTCCACCAACAGAAAGAGCCATTATTATAATATTGATATTTAAAGGGGTGGTTCAACACTTTGAAAAACATTTTATCTTGCTAAGATTTACATAAAATGATTTATATTGTATATGCTATGGAGCTGAAACTAGGAGGTGATTAGCTTTTTTAAACCTTTCCTAACATAAAGACTGGAGACAAGGGGAAACAGCTTGTCCAGCTCTATGCAACATCTAAATATCTCTACCAACTGTTTGTTAAAGGTCACCAACAAACATAGGTTCATTCTTTTCATTTTTGTGTTTGTGTGTCTATTAAACATGCAAGATACATGTTATTTAGTGTGTTTAGCGGTGTTTGCAGGCTAATTTTGTTACCATAGGACACGACCAGGCTAGCGGTTTCTCCCTGTTTCCATTCTTTATGCTAAGCTAATCAACGCTCATGTCCAGATCCACGGTCAACTCCGAGACATGAGGGTGGCATTAATCTTCTCAATCTTCTCTAACTCTCAGCGGGAAAGCAAATGAGCACAGTTCCCCAAAATGTTAAACTATTCCATTGATTATCTGACAATATGAAAATTTGTAATGATATTAAAATGCAAGTAATTAATTAAAACAAGTACACAAGTAGTGAGTAAAAGTCGTTTACTTTGACATTTGGGCTGGTTGGTAGTGTAGGTGTGCTGCACACTAAGTCACTCTCAGGCTGCTCTGTGTGCAATAAATTATTTATATTTGAGTGATGATCTGCATATTCTCTCCAAATGTTTTACATGCACGATAAAAAATTAAAAAGGTCGCTCGCTGAAATCAGTCCACTAATGAGTCATTAAGTGTGTGGCAAATACACACTTTCAGATGAAGCCATTTGGATATGGCTCACAGTCAGCCGTACAGCTATTGTACGTGGTTTGGATGGGAATCTACAAGTGGGTGATGAGTGAGTGTTTTTTTTTTCTTTCTGCTCTGTGTTTGCGCCATTCAGTCGTGCCTCTTCATGTGTATTAATGCATAACATGGTCTATCAAAGACAGAGGCAATTACATGAATACTTCATTACTCAGTGGATGACTCACCGACAACAGAAACAGAAAATCAGTGCAGAGCCACGTTTCTACAGATATATAAAAAATATTTCTAGTTTAATCTAAATAAATTGGTTCTCTTGTTGAAAAATTGTCCATTCCATCTTATTTTGTCCCTTCAGTAAAATCAATTATTTGGCCAAACTGCTGAACATCTCATTCCAAACCTGTGGATATTAATTATCTTATAACAGCCTTTCAGTCTTTGCACCAGATGTTAGAACCTGGATGCAGGAACTTTCCACCATCCAGCTACAGGAGCATTAGTTAGGTCCAACACTGATGCCGGGAGATAGGTTTGGCTACAGCCTGTGTTGCCCTTCATCCCAAAGATGGATGTGGTTGAGAATCCCACTAAAATGGTCCAAAGAGCTCATTTTGGGTAAAAGTTTGCTAAAAGTGAAGAATAAGAGGCATTTATCAGGCCACTTACTCTTACTTACAGCAAAGTGGGACCTTTAAGAACAAGCGATCTCAAGATTAATAACGCGCATGCTCAGAAAGGAAGAGCCAATCAGACACAAGAATTTGCCATATTATTAATTCTTTTACATTTTCTCTGTGATATGGTATTCTGCAAAAGAATTTCTGATTAAACATTGAAGATAACGTGTGTGAAATCCTTAATATTACCAATATAGCATATATTTGCAGTATATGGATGTAATATAAATATATAAACTGAGATTAAAAACCTGAGCTGAATGAACTGAATAAAAACAATAAGAGAACCAAACTACTGCAGGGTGGAATTTCTTCTGCGGTAAAATGATTATTGGAGAAAACATATTGCATAATATGGAAATTTAGCAGAACGGGCACACAAATGAGACACATATAAAGTCACTGCAACAATATAATACCAGTTTTACTATTCTCCTCTGAGAACTGAAAAATGAAGGTGTTACACTGTTAAACATGCATTTACACAGGCAGCCGCAGATATACAGCCACAAACAGACTGAACTACAATATTTGAATTATGCACGTTTCACTGATAATGTTTTATTCCTCCTGACCAATTATATATTGTATAATTGTAGCCTGTGTCTCGTCACACCATGAGAACCCAGTAGACTACTACTATTTCTTAGTAGGAGCTTAATAAATGGCTTTTATTCATAAGTTTGAGAGTAGAAGTTAAAGTGACGTATGTTTACTTCATCTTTCACTAGTTTCCTAAATTGAATTTTCAGCGGTTTGATGAATGCAGGCCTAGCAACATACTGACATCCAGGTGATGTAAAAGTTATTTTTACCGAGACTGCAGTCATTCATAAAGCTTCAAACAAGTGGATAAATACTGTAACCATGACGACAAAGATCCCCTGACTTTAAAGTCGTCGTAATTAAAACACCCAACATGATATTTATGTAACCTAGTGGTGTTCTTTTTTTCCACCAAAACTCAAGAGCATTTGAGCATGGACCAATCTTCTATTTCATCATCTTATTTGGACTAGTTGGGCCCATAACTCTGTATAATCAGGTCAGGTCAGCATCTTCCACAGCAAACTGTTTGCTTCTTCATGGTGTTTGGCTTTGTGCACTGGGGCTTTCACCCAGTTTGGTAAAGCCACAAAGCAGGAAGAACACTTGTCTAAAATATAATTCATTCGCTTCACTAGAAAACTCAACCAGGAAGAACCAGAGACCACAGTGTCCTCATTAAAAGAGTTCAAGTGTGCGCACACTTGCAGTCAAGTTGTACAGGTGCCACATTTTCAAGCGGCTGAGTTCTTATTTTGGATAGACAAATAACTTTTAATTGACGCCTGGTTCTCCCACTTGTTTGACATTCCCAAGCTGCCTTTTCCTGTGACAGCCGAGTGAGCCGCTGCATCGCTAAAACCAAGTCAACCATTCCACCACCGACATCATAAAAGTTTAATCTCTCCCCTGTCTCGACTCCTTCTCCTCAGCTATCAATCTCGGCTTTCACCTCCATCCCCCCGCCTCTCTCTCCCTCTCTCGGCTTCTTCTCCTCACCTGTCATGGCTTTTCTGTCTGTCTCCTGCTTGTGTTTTACCCCTCGCTGTTTTCCCCCTTTCTCCCTTTCAAGGTGGATTAGGCGTTTTTCTCACTGTTAAGAGCAGACAGCCAGAGGCGACCTAGCCCTGGATCAAACGGTTCCTGGCAAATAACTCTTAGCGTTTGTTTTCACCTGCTGCAAGCAACAGAAGAGGGAGGGAGGTTTGGGGAGCAGGGCACCTCAGATATTGTCATAGAAAAGCTGACTTTTGCCTAAAGCTATCTAGATTAATGCACTAAAATTTGGATTTACTAATTTCTCATCCTTTTTTCCAGATTTTTAGAGTCTCTCCTCCTCCCAGTCCCAGGTGGTGGTGGTATGGTGTTGATGTAAGGAGGTGGTGACAGCGCCGCTTTGATGATGACAGATGAGGGAGGAGGCAGATAATAGTCGCTGTCAGTAACTCTTTTTTTCCCCCCTCCCGTCTTTCCTCTCCGTCTCTCGTTTTATTGCCATCTGACTTGTTCCTCGCACTCCCCATTTGTCTGCTCCATTTCACTCTTCACCCAGCCCCCCCACCCAAAAACTTCTCCATCATTCTGTACATCTTTATATCTTGCTTCCTCTCCTGTCCCTGTTATCTTTTATTCAAAGTCTTTCTCTTCCACTTCTCCCTCTTTCCGTCTGTCTGATTCCCAGAAAGAAAAGGCCTGCAGTTTCTCTCCGCTCTCAGACAGGGAGCTGATGAAGCGGGGGGGTTGATGTGGCCATTAAACTGAGTGAGATAATAATATTACCAGCCATTACTCCAGGAAGCTCACTCCATCCTGCTGCGATTGAGCGCGATAGCATGACACTGACCTCAGCTTAATTCAGCTCTAAAGGTCAGCGCCGGTGGATCTCATTTGTGACTTGAGATTTGGTCTTTTTTTTTTTTCTTACAGCACTTTTCATTCAGAGGTTCTGTCTCAATTTAGCGCAGTTTTCTCTCTAAAGCTCACAAATTTCACATAGTGAAAAAGCCAGATATCGTTGACTACATCTCGCTGCACGCTTGGCAGTTCTCAGCGATCCATTGAAAGGAGCAGGAGGAAGTTAGCGAGGGAAAGACTGTCCGCCTGCCCTGCCGCCTCTGAGACCGGGTATGTGACCACATAATGGATGGATGAGTGGACAAATGGACAGATGGGCGGTGATTAGATAGGTGCTGAATTTAACTTTCATTTCAAACTCAGGTTTGGGAATAAAAGCTATTAATGCGTTGTGTGCACAAAATATTAAGATGGTCAATTACTTCAGTTTTTATTACTGAGGGGCCCTTTGTTCCAGAAGAAGCCCTGCTCTTTGCTGGGCTCAGGATTAGTATTACAGCAAACTAATAACACTTTATCTACTTTACTCATATAGAGTAGTATCCCTATTCATAGTGCTTTGTTTCAAGAGTTCTTTACCATCCTTCAGCTACTGTACCATAAAGTACAGATTTAAGAGAGCCGATTTATCTTTTAAAAGCTGTAAATGAAACGTTAATTCATTAGCAATAAAACACATTACTGCTAAATTAAACACACTCACAGGATTTGGCTGCTATGGACTTACTTATGGTATATTTTATTAGCTACAATAACTGGCAGTACTGAGTCAGTTCACTGACTTTATCACCTTAAAATATGCTTTTGTGGCCACTGAGGGTGTTGTTCAGTAAAAGAATTACCAATGTTGAACAATCAACAATATCCAGTCCTTATCTTAACATATAAGGTAACCAATAAAATTTAATTAATTTATTAAAAGAGTCTCCCTTAAATGGGATTTTAATACCAGTTACAGTTTCACCTCAGCTATAGAGTCACTTTAAAGAGCACATTCAGCCCCAAAAAGTCAAAAGTTGTGACCTTGTGTTCAAAGTTAAATAACTAGGAAAAAGTATTTCTGAAGTATGGAGTATAGTGTAAAGACAAGAAACAATGTGCAGTAAAATGCTGCTTCCTGTAATTCAAAAGTCAATCTTGATATTCAAACATTTCAGTAATTCAGTATACCTAGTATAAAGTGCTAGAAAACTGTGGCCACAATGGAAAATGAAAGTTACAAAAGCTGAACTTTTCCATTTTATTTGATTAAACTAACCATATACCACATATGGCTACACTATCTCAAAACTTCAAATCTGTTTAGCTGCTTCTTACATTACTTCTCCTTGTCTAAGTAGTTTCAGTCTCATTGTACTTTAATGTAATATATGTGACTATTGTGTCAATTATGAGAGATAATTTGAAATGTTTCCCCCCTTATTTCAGGACTGAAGTGTCTAAAAGGGATTTTAAAAAGCTCATGCTCAGTGGCAGAGAGTGAGATTTAGTCACTCTCTTTACAAATGTTTCACAGACTATCATTATCATTTCCAAGGTTCAAGGCTGGGTTAATAACGATTTGATGGCAGCTGTTTCTTGCATTACAAAGGTTTTCCTTTTTTTACCTTTTCAAACAGTCCAATGGCTCAAGGCATTAGAGATAAAATCATTTATTTCTCAAAGTACGCCCACACAACAATAATGCTCCACAAAAATGATTGACCTGAAATTATCTTTTTCTGACTAATACAATCTCAGGAGCAGTCGAGATGAAAGGTTATTGTTTTGTCGTGTGTCATTCTTTTTTCTCTCTGTGCAAAAAAAAAGTCTGCTGATGGAAACAAAATATTTGCTTTTAATTTGCTGCAGTTTCCCCTCTTAATCATGCCTTGTGATTAAAGTGGTTGTGATAATCTGCTCACTGCTGGTTCCTCCAAGAAACCTGCTCGCAGTTTGTGGTCCCACTGAGGAGTAAATATGCTACTGAACTGCTCATTATCCAATTTATCATCAAAAAGTAGAATCCAAACAGTGTTTCTCTTAATCTTTGTAAGATGATTGTGAGTGTGTGCAGCCGCTGGATAGCACCGTTATATTATTTTGCAGAACTACAAGGAAAGAGGGTGTTTAAAATCTCTCCTAATCATTTTCCTAAAGCTTGTAGAGATATAAAAAGCGATGTAGAAATTGTCTCCGCAAAAAAAAAAGTGTTTCCGCAGTAATGCTGTTATCCGACCCTTCATTATCAAATATGTTCTCAAAGATCTCTAAACCCCTGTAGAATTTCTTTGATTTATTCTGTTTTTTGCACCACACAGTGCTGATTTAAGACAACACTGAGGACATTTGAGAGCAGGGATCATCCCCTCTGTTCCTTTCATCCCCTTCAGTTTCACTCAAATACTACAAGAGAAAGGGGGTCCTGCTGGGAGTTTCACAAGCCCACTTAGTAATCTTGATAAAGTGGCAGGTTGGCAGGATAGCGGGATGGGAGTGTGGATGCTTAAAGGGAGTGCAAACACATTTTGTAACTGGGTTAGATAATCCTGTTCTGGAGCTGTGTACAAACGCAGTGTACAAACAACCGCTGTATAATGTGCAATACTATAGAGTCTACTTGAGTATCATTATTTAGTGTGGGCGCTGCCTCAACAACAAAGCAATGAAGTGTAAATGTGAAAAAGCAGCTCTAAATACCAAGTGAGTGTACATAGCTGCGCACAGACAACAATGCATGCAGAGTAAAGGCTCATGGGAAATAAATCATGGCATCTTACCATCCTCACAGCGCTGAGCTCTCATTGTACAAGTAACTTCAAATTGCACAGAGACAATGACAGGACCGAAGATGCCACAGTTGCCATTCAACTGGTCCCCATGATGACTGACAGGTGGGTCAATTCAACGTGTTACCACAGAAACGGCACATTTCTATGGTAACAGGACGCCATGTTTCAATGACATTATCTAGGGCTCACTGGTGTTAGTTTCATCTGTTTGCCGAGTGATGGCTTTTTGTTATTCAGACGTGGGTGTTCACCACAGTTTTTTTCACACCTGACGGGACATTTACAAGAAGAGCTTCAATTCTTGCGTGATATATGGCGGCCTGTTCATGAAGGGAGTTGCAACACTGCAGGTGACTTAAAAAAGTCATCAAGTCACAAACATGCATCAGCGATGGATTGTGAAACTAGTGTTGAGCACAGGATATACTCGCACCTCTACTGACTATGAGAAAATTGGTGAGAAAGTGCATTAAAGTTGAGCAGTCCTCAAGAACAGAATGACAAGACACGATGACACAAATTCAGATCTTATTTGTTCACAAGTTGGAAGTGTGTTGCAGGTTATACATAATTTCATCCATGCAGTCACGATGGAAAAGCAAAAAAGTGCTGGTTTGATTACTGTGTTTTTTTAAGTCTTTTAGTTGTTTTTTATCACATGATAAGTATCTCCTCAACGGTGCAATAATCACTTCATCTGCAGGGTTTTCTATTTTGTTAAGCACATACTTATTTTCTTTGTGCATATGAGATGCTAATCAGGCGATAACAGTGTTCTTTAAGAGGCAAATGACAGATTCAGTTTTTCTCTCTCTCTGTATTTCACATTGTACTGCGAGCTTTTACATTAATTTGACTGTTATGACGCCAGCTCTTATTCAGACCTGAGACTGACATGTTAAATTGCCATCACAATCATGTTACAAGGTGTGTGTCTGAAAGGGGCTTAGTGATTTCATAAAAGACAAACTGCATGTGGCGTGACATGGTAAGGTTAAAAAATTTGAACAATTGCAAGTTTCTTTGTGCAGAAAGGTGAAATATTTCATTGTTGAAGTTTCTGAGAGCCCTTTTTCGTCTGACCCCCCACCACCCTCCCTCCAAGATTATAGGTAGATAGAATGAATAGACAAATGCTGACGTGCCCACAGCAACAAGTGAGAGGTAGAAGAGGCAATGTTGCAAGATTTATCCACTTTTGGTGGGTGTTCATTCTCAGTAAGTAAGTAGGCAGGTAATTTTCTGCCCATTTTTCCTCTTTGCCTTCTGTTAACAAAAGATTCTCAGAAACACAAGAAGACATTGATGAGTATAAACCACAGTGTTGAGCTTCTTCCTGGGAAAAAAGCTTAAATCTGAAGGAAAATTAGTTCAAACTAATCTTCCCCTTGCTAAAAAAAACAAAACCAATGAGCCATAATAGTGTCACATGGCAGTAACAGAGACAACAACGGCAGGGAGGAACAAAGTGTGTGTTTGTGCATCCAACCTGCTGGGAGAAGCGCTGCTGGGTCTGGATCTGGTAATGCTCCTCTGTCGTCACCCGCGAGATGGTGGCTGTGGCCACCCGCGGCAGCGTCTCCACTTCCTTGATCGCTTCCATGGAAACGCTTTGGGGAAGCACCTGGAAGAGTGACGTCACGTACATGATGACGCTCTTCTTGTCAGGGTGAGGCACCGCCACATCTGAAGAGCAAAATGAAAAGTTAATTCATTAGCAACAAAACACATTACTGCTAAATTAAACACACTCATAGGATTTGCCTGCAATGGACTTACTGATGGTATATTATATTAGCTACAATAACTGCCATTACTGAGTTAGTTCACTGAATTTATCACCTTAAAATATGCTTTTATGGCCACTGAAGGTGTTGTTCAATAAAAGAATTACCAATGTTGAACAATCAACAATACCCAGTCCTTATCTTAACATATAAGGTAACCAACAAAACATAATGTTTAAAGAGTCTCCCTTAAATGGGATTTAAATACCAGTTACAGTTTCACCTCAGCTACAGAGTTACTTTAAAGAGCACATTCAGCCCCAAAAAGTCAAAAGTTGTGACCTCATGTTCAAAGTTAATTAACTAGGAAAAAGTATTTCTGGAATATGGAGTATAGTGTAAAGACAAGAAACATGGATAAAAAAAATTTAAAATGCTGCTTCCTGTAAGTCAATCTTGATATTAGTAATTCAGTATACCTAGTATAAAGTGCTAGCAAACTGTGGCCGCAATGGAAAATGAGTTACAAAAGCTGAACTTTTCCATTTTATTTGATTAAACTAACCATATACGATATCTTTAAAGTTGTGTTAAATTATACTTTTTAAAAATAGTGTGGCTTCCCAGTCGCAAAACTTCAAATCTGTTTAGCTGCTTCTTACATTACTTCTCCTTGTCTAAGTCGCCTCAGTCTCATTGTACTTTAATTTAATATATGTGACTATTGTGTCAATTATGAGAGATAATTTGAAATGTTTCCCCCCTTATTTCAGGACTGAAAAGCGAAAAGATGATTTCAGGATTAAAGGATGAGTCACCCGAGATGAACTTCTGTGCTTTTAGACTCAGGCATTTGCATTCAGATAATACAAAATTAAAGAAGAGAAATGGAGAAATGAAAGAAATAGAAACAGATAAAGGAAGAACATTTTTTGGAGTGAGAAAGGCAGCTGCTTAGTGTGCACAGAATACAGATTAAAAGAAGGAAAGTAAAGCAAGAATTATTAACATTGATCAATTACAAATTTTCGATGAGTCAATAATTTTCCACAAACTCTGGTCTAACATCTAAAGAGACGTACGTGTGTGTGTGTGTGTGTGTGTGTGTGTGTGTGT
>JAOXYL010000010.1:6975119-6985466 GCA_028564955.1 Terapon puta
AGAGGAAGACATCGGGCGGGAAGACGAAATAACTGAAACAGAGGAGGGACAGGGAGGAAGGGATGAAAAACAGAGCTGTGCTTCAGGGAGGAAAAGAGAAAGACACCAGCAAGAAAAGGTGAAGAAAGAAAGAGAGGTGCAGTAATAAATGAGTGTGACGAGGGTAAATAAAATATAAAGGGAAGAGAGGGAGAGATGAGTGAAGAGTAATTTCCCCTGGCTGGTGAAACCCTGTTATACTCTACATCCACACCCCCACTGATGGAAACATATGGCGCTGTGTGTGTGTGTGTGTGGGAAAAAAAAGTGTGATGACTAACTGTGTCTGTGTGTGAAATACAAAGAGGTGGATGACAAAATGTACGTGTGTGTGCGTCACCTGCAGCCAAACAGCGTTAGGGAGGAAAATGTGACTGGAGAGCAGAAAAAATTTGATTTCGCTGCTATTCCTGTAGAAATGTTGACATCCACACACACACACACACGGAGCAGCTGGACTCTCAAGCTGCTGATACACAAAAGTGACTGGAGCCATTACAACGTAAGGGCGAACCAACTCTCCTTCTGTATTTCTCCAAGTCGTTCTCCCCCCTGATTCAAATCAACCGGCAAAACGCAGACGATCCAAATACGGCCGCAAACTGCCTCCAATTCCCTGCAGAACAATTAAAGTGAGCACAGCAGAGCGAATTCAAGCTCATTTTCGCTCCTCAAAGTGCAAAGTAAACACAAGAATTTCAAAATGAGAGGGACACCGGTGTCTCCGATCAACTTATTGGAGGATAGTCTGTTTGTGTGGAGTGCAGAGGTGGCAAAAAAAATTTGAAAAAATTGAAAAAAAAATCTTGCTCTTGTCTTTTGTTTTTAGAGCAATCGTTCGCTTCATCCTCTCTTTGCATCCCCATCTGTGTGGATGATCCCTATGCTCTGCCTCGTGTGTGACACCCGGCCCTCGTTTCTAGCTCCCTGCACCGGGATTGTTGGGAAAAGGGAACATCTTGTACCAGAAGACCTAAAGCTTCCAAAAGTGGCCAAAAGTGATGAAAATGGACTAATAAAAGCTGCAGCGTGATAGTTTCCACGTCCTCACACACACACACTTCAGCTCGACTCTAAGTTACTACACTTAATATTGACTTCTAGTGACTTCCTGTCTGTTTGCGGTCGATCGCCTGATCAGCAGGATAAATCTAGCCGAGGGAGAGTGAAACAGCGGCGCTCGCCTCCGCACTGAGATGGCCTTGAGCGAGGCTATTAACCCCCGGCTGGTCTAGTGGAGCCGCTCAGTGGCCAGCAGATCAGACTGGGGTTGTACTGGGCAGCCTTAAGATGCTCTGCCATGTAAGTATCACTGAGCCTCCAGCACCACTGCTGTAACTGGATGTGTTAAACTGATGCATGTTTAATTTAGATTTAATTAGCAACTGTAAAAAGAATTAAAATGATTATATTTATATTTTATGTCTTCTCGTTTCACTTAGGCTGGTCTACAAAATATTTTCCATAATAACGATAATAACGATGAGAAGAAATACACTCTCAGCTGTTCTGCTGCTCAGCACAATCACAAATATGCCTGTTGTTAGATTAAATATGCGAAAATGCTCCAACCTAAATGTGATTTACTGTTTAGGATTCAGTGAAAAGGCTACTTTTATTTTGAGTGGAGAAATGCTTTTAAACACCTGTCCAGGCAAGAAGCCATTTAAGCTTTTTATGCTGCCCAAATCACTTGCTTACTGCGCTGTGTATATGTGTGTGTGTGTGTGTGTGCGTGCGTGTGTGTGCGAGTGTGCCACATGACGCAGCTCCCACCTGTTCCAGATTAACCCAGTGTGCTCCTTTGCCAGGTAAGGATTAACCTCACTACAAACGCAGATTAAGCGCACACGCGGGCGCACACGGACACAGGAAGCACTCAGGCAGAAAAACTCCTGCGAATGCACGCACACACACACACACACACACACACACACACACACACATACTGTACAGAGAGACACAGGACAGAAAAGGTGCAGTTAAAAGATAGAAAGAAAAAGGGGAGAAAGCGAGTCCAAAAAGGATACAGACATCTCACACACTCACACACACAAGTCTATTCTGTCACACGGTGTCATGTTAATTCCTATTGACAGATTACAGAGGCCGCCTCTCCGTCGTAATGTATTTTCGACTTCCCCACTGCGTCCCTCCCCCATCTCCCATCTCTTTCTCATACCAATTTATGTCTTCATAAAAGCAGACTTTCTTGTAATTACCTCTTCTATAAAGAAAAGTAATCTTTCCTCCTGCTGTGTTTTATTAGACAGGAAGCCTTGGAGGGCTTTTCTCCGCTCTGTCTCTTTTTCCGTCGAGCCATTTCAAACACTAAACAAAAGCGTTGCATTTGCACAGTTTGAAAAGGCAAAAGTCGGGAGCTGTCGATGAATAAATGTCACCTTTTCAGACATTTACACATGCGCGCACAAAATAAAAATCACCTCGCTCCCTGTGCCTATGTCGCCGGGCTGCAAATCTTCTGTGAGGGCCCCCGGGTCACGCTGCTTCCTCTGCACACATCAAGACCACTTTTTAAATTCAAATTCAAGATATGAAAACTGAAGTTGGAGGCCCCCGATCTGCGCTCTACCCCCAGGTTTGTTTCGCCGCAGCTGTCTCAATTTGTCTGCCAGTCTATTCACTCCGTGGGCTGTTTCAATCTCGCTCAGATTTCTCTCCTCTGTCGACTCATTTTCATCATCCACGAGTGGCGCCCTGTATTTTCTCATCCCTGTAATTGGAAAATTGTTCAGATCTGCTTTGAATGGGGATTACTGGAACTGGCATCAGATTTCAGCCCCATATCAGGGCACAAAAAAAAGGAAGATATTATATCAGAAAATTGCACAAATCCAAAAACTGATACTACTCAGAATTTGTAATACAGCCAAGCAAAATGACTTGTTTATGTGCATTTGTACACACGCTGTGGAAGCATTTCATAAAATGTGCCGCTTTCATTAAGGTGCACCTAAAAGCCAGTGTGTGGTATGAATATCTACCACCCTCCTGTGCACGGCCCTGCGAAGACCTGTTTAGACATGCAAAATGCACAGGCATAACCTCAAGCTTAATGGAGAGTGCCAGCCTAATTGAGTTTTTTGTCCATCTCCAGTGGCTACCAATAACTTTCTCCTGACCTTCAACAAGTTTTATCTACCGCCTCGGCAGAAATTTTTAATCGACTTTCGGAAAAAAGTCCCGAATGCTTCAAAAAGCAGCACGCAAACACATCACAGATGTAGTTTTCCATCTGTAAATGTTGACCCATGTATTAAAACTCCTGCATGGTTGTGTGAAAAACATAAAATATGGATGCAAACACACAAACATTGCATCAGCCAAGCCAAATGCTCAGATATAGTAACGTCTCATTGATGTGTAACAACATGCAGACCCCATTTGAGTGAGTCGGTATGGAGTTTGAATTTCAATGCAACAGTTTTAGATTTGAGGAAAATATGCTTATTTATGTCACTTATTTAACTGGGAGTCCATTGGCTTCTTGCAAAAAACTACCCAGGCTCTTCAGTCGGTTGAACAAATGAGCTCAGTTGCAGTCTGCTCATGTTTCCCTGCATTAACAACAGCTGCCTAAAACTGCCTCCTCACCTGTTGACTTTGATTTAAAAAAAAAAAAAAAGACAGAATAAAGAAGGAAAAGACGCCTCCTGCCATTTGTTTGGATGAGCGAGAAAGATTGTAATGCAATTTCTAAAACGATTGCCACGTCTTTAAGGAGCGTTTGGGAGAAGTGACAGGTGTGATTTGATTTGTGTGGACACTTGAGACAATTTATTTCCAAGTGTAAAAGAAAGCACAGCTGCTAAATCACAACTAGACAGGTCGATATGGAGGCACCTCATCCAGACTGGATATATAATGTATGTTAAGACCAGGCAATGGCGTCCATTTAACTAGAGGATGTGGGAGGCATGGGGTGGGGTTGCCTGCAGTGAAGTAAATGATAATTTCTGGTAAATAAAAGGAAATACCTCACACTAATAACGGACACAGAGATAAGTTGAGAAGTGGATTCCTGTGATTAGAAGCTGGTCAGCTGGTGTGGAAATGAGCGGTGAAGGAAAACATTCACCAGTGCGGACTGTACTGCTTGGAAACTGTGAAGGAAAAAAAGAAACAGCATGGCACTTACTCTGTCAGAACTCAAATGTGTGGATAGGGTCCCTAATGATTGCTGCTACCGACTGTTGCTACCCTGCTGACTGCTCTGTGGCTGTGCACTAAGATAAGCATAAATATCAGCTAACTTGGTCAAATTTATGTTTGCATCGTGGATTGCCATCACTGCTGTGTTTGCATACGTACGGCCAATGTAAACCCTGTTGAATTTCAGCTTGGCTTGCAAACACTGACTATGCAAAGGAGGGTGCTGCAGCAATATTGAAATAAAAAAAAAATCATAATTTATAACAAATTACTCTGAATTGAATTCTTTGTGGTGGGTGACATGTTTTATTGAACTTCTTCTCACTTCTTTCTGTTTATCATAAAAAAAATATATTTGTCTCTTATTTTCCATTTTACACAGTGATGAAAAAGTTTGGAGAACTGTTGCTTTAATGCTGAAAGTTTGATGAAATCTTATCTTAGCATAAAGACCAGAAACAGAGAAAATGGCTCTATCAAAATTCACCTACCAGCACCTCTGAGGTTCACTACTCCTCCAAAAATTAGTATAAATTCTGGTTCATTTGCAACCATTATGTGTTAGTAAATCTTGCTATATATACATATAACTGTTGGCTATTCATACGAATTTAAAAAGGTGCAGCATTTAGTTTGAGGTCATTACATAAAAGCAATTTCTCAGCAGGCCCGACTTTTACAGCCCTCCAGCGTCCCTGACTGAGCATGTGCTAAACTTGACAGCTTGCATATGAAGTTTAAATGGATGTCGGCCATCGGGTGTTTATGAATGCTGCAGGTAAACATATCAGAGTCAATCTGTGTGTGCAGACGCACAGGAAGCATTTTTTCAATCTGATGATAGACGGTGACCGATGACAAGTAGCCTTTATAACAACATGAGCGAGTCTCATTCAAACACTATCTGGTGAACACTTATCAGCCTTGAAGTGGCCTTGGGGAATGGGAAAGGTTCATGGATATTATATATATTGAGTTAGAGTGTGCGTGTACATGTGCACAAAGTGTGTACATTTCCACTTCTAATCCAGTTTTCCCCCATAGTGACTGTAGTGCAGCTCTTAAATCTTTTTCTGCAGTGTTTTCCATTCCTCATGAAGCATCTGCGTTTGCACGTGTAGTTGTGCATTAGCTGAGGGAGGATTTGGGCCAAAAACAGACAACGTGAAGGTACAGCTGCCGGTGATACATCACCCACCATATGGGAGGTACATGGGGGCGAGCACACACACTCAGATGCAGACATTTGTAGCATATGAGAATAAATATGCACCAGCACGCTTGTGTGAACATACATCCATTCTTTTTCTTCTTCCATCTTCCCCTCCCTTCCCCTCTTTGTTTCCTTTTCCTTCTCCGTCCTTGTCTCGTTCACCCCTTTCCTCTAAATTCTCCACCTCTGTCTCCTTCAATCTATCGCCAAACCTTCTCCTCCTCCCCGTCCACCTCTTCCTCCTCGCCATTCCCTACAGAGATTAGCCAAAAGACCCATTTGCTTCCTGATTTTCACTTCTCTAGTCCCTAATTGGCTTGAAGGGATCTAAGGGGATTTGTGGAGGGGCGGAGCTCAAGAAAAAGCAGACTCCCCTCTCTTCTCGGCTAAAAGTGGACACAAATTATAGCAAAGAACTGACTTAATAAACCCTCCAATCTGTAACTCCAGTGTGACGCCCTGTCACCCCATTACTGGCTTTGTTTACACTTTGCTTTATTGGATTTGAGACTTTTGACCTCAGGGGAAGTGAAAAATCCAAAGAAGTTATGTTTTTAACCCACTTCTATGAAATCTGGTGTTCAGGCCTTTGGCCAAGGAACAATTGATTAGATTTAGGTGGTGGACTTGAACCCAAATATGTTTGCTGGGTCTGGGAATCAGTTTAACTTTAAAGTGAAGTGTTAGGAAGACAAGTCAATGTCAAACACTGACAGAGAAGTTGAAGAAACAGATCATTGCTGACTCTCTTTGTCTGATTAGGTTAGTAAATTAACTTTAATTATGCTTATTCAAATCTTAAATTGTGAAAGAGTGTTTCCTCATGGTCTGATTTTGGTCCCCTCTCACAGTTTCTTCTGCAAATGCTAAGATCCCTCATTATGTCCAAGAAGCATTGTATCCTTAGCACCACTGTAATCCAACCCCACCACTTGTGCTATACGGGAGTTAAAGCCAATTAACCCTTCTTATGTGGCCTTTTGTTTCTTTAATGTGTCTTGATAGTTTTAGCTAGTTTGAACGTAAACTATCTTACATCCCCCGGACTTCACGACTTAAGTTGCTAATCTACTAATACTGTAATTAAGATTATTCCAGTGAACGGGCTGCTTCATGCACTGTGGCACTTTTTGAAACCGGGGCTTTTTATCCCGAGTAAGGAGACAGTCGCCGGCAGAGAAATGCAAGATGCAGCAGAGGAAAAATGTAAAGATTTAAAGAGAGACATGAAAGATGCTGACACTGAGTCAGAAGCAGCACAGTTCAAATGTTCAGATAGTGTTATAGTCTAATATGCATTTTTTAAAGTGCAAACTCCAACCAAATACATCAACCAACACTGAAGATTGGAGCCTGAGTCAATTTTGTACTTAAGGTAACACAAAGATGAGAAACTAATTTAAGCATCTCCTATAGCTTTTGCAAAAACCTCATATACAGTCAATATCCTGCATCTCCCATGTGAACACGGAGCCGATGTATGACACTGAATATTACATGACTCTCTTCGTCTTTTTACAATCAACATGTATTGTAAAATATTATATAACAAGAAGTTTCAGACAAGCCATCTGGTCCGACTGTGCTTACAATTCCCTTAAAGCATGGAAAAGCCTGTCTCTGATTACTGGCGCAACTCTTGTAACCACAGAGTGAGACAGAGATCTCCTTTCCTCTTAATCCTATTTGTCAGTATATACTGTACTGTGCTGGGTATTATTCTGAAGTATCTTCCCATACAGTGCATCAGTTTTTTTTTTGTGAAATTCAGAATACAAAACAGGCCTTTGCTGTGGCTTTGAGAAAGATGGTGTTAGTATCACCCCCATGGGTTTAATAACACAAAGCCCAACAGGCCAGATCTTATTGCAATTTGATTACCCAGATTATAATATTATGTAATAGCAAGTGGCGCCCACATTTAGTCGTAAAATATCCTAAGAAAAGCTGCGGTGAGCTTGATTGATTGCCCTTATGCAGGTTAGCAACACGAACGCACAGAACAGGGGCGCTTCGATTGAAAAATTACAGCGGTTTGTTCATTTCTACTGAAAACAATGATCTTTTTTCTTTTCATCAAACCGAGCCAAATATACGCTTGATTAGTAACCACCGGGCTGTGAAACAGAAACCAATCCACAGGCTGTCATACAGAACAAAACTGGCAATCAAGAGAGATAAAGGGAGCAAAAGATATTGAAAACATAGGAAGCACAAGTGCCATCTTGGTTAGGACAAATAAGTGCAAGTGTCTCAAACATTACAGCAATTCAGTCATTTGATTTCACAGTCTACATGTAGACATGAAGTCTTGGTCTCAGACGTGTACAACCGAGCAAATGTGATCTAGCTGGAATATTTGTGCACGAGTAATGGTTTTAAAATCAGATTTGAAAAGGTTTAGGATCATTATGCAATATCGGCTTCTCTAAAAACCTCCCGTCTTTGCGTTTTTTTTTAAAGATTTCCCGAGATGGATGAGGGAACTCTGATGTGGGATCTCTCTCCATATATACTCATTTGTGCCGGACTGTCTAATTGTCGTTGCTAAACCTGATTCCCAGCTGCACTGCCGTACATCCACGGAGGAGAAGAAAATGACTCAAAGATGAATCATTTTCTTGTAACTTCAAACCACCATATGGCCTGTTAGAACCTCAAGCGGACGACCACCACTCAAACTTTCTGACGCGTCATTACGCTTACCGCAGCACTACTCCTCCGTTTTCCCTCCTCTTTCCCTGCCCACCCTGTTCTCCTCATTTAGGTGAAGATTGTTGAAGATGCTCCTCTCACTGTCACATCGTACCACGAGTGAATCCATCGGTTTAGTATAAGTGGCCCCAGCGGGAACAGAACTAGCCCTGGGCACTGTGTTATGCTTTACCTACAATGCTGAGTTAAATAAGACAAGAGCGTTTCTCTCCGCCCTCCATCTTCACTGTATTATTTCCACCCCCCTCCACAACCCCCCTTTATTCATCTCTGCATATTTCATGTCATTTCTCTCTGCCAAATCGCTATGTCAGTGGTTGAGTCAAGGGGCCAGGCTGACATTTTGTTGCTCTCCTAATCACATAATTTTGCTCTGAAGGAGCCTGTTTGAGTAGGTAGTGGGTGACTGATAGGCAAGCTCTTGCAGCGGCAGGAAATTACACCGGCAGAATGCCATTTAACTCTGTGAGCAGCATTGTGCTTAGGTAGAACCGCAAATCAATCTTGCTTCCTACCACTCTTTCTCTGAAATGCCAATGTGCACTTTCTCTCTTTTGGCTAATGGCTGCGAGGCCGACTGGCCTGCGGGGCAGAGCGCTGCGCTAAGAGACTCGCTGAATGACTGCGAGGTGGGGAGAACCGGGTCACCACGATCTGCCTTTTGTGTGGAACAGCAGCGTTTAGAAAGCCAACACAAACTGCGAAGGATGAGAAACCTTCAAAGGCAGCAGTGTAGGCGAGGCGTGTGCGGCCCTCTCTGTTTGACACCGAGACTGACAGCAGGTGAGTTCAGAGGGAGGAAAGACTCTTTTTAGTCTTTCTTAGTCAGTCAGGACAAGGACAAGTCAGTCAAAGAAAGTCAAAGTCGAGTCTAAGAAAAGGTTAGGTCTCAAGTCTGTCCCAGCAAGTCGCAGTTTTTAAGTCAGGTCTATCTATCTGAGAAGGTCAAAGTAAAATCTCAAGTCTGTCAGAACAAGTCTCAACTCTCTCGAAGCGAATCTCCAGTCGGGTCTACAGTCTATCAGGACTGGTTTGTCAGTCAAGTCAGAAGCCTGAAATAGCAAATGTGGTCTCCCGAGCAAGTCTTAAGTCAAGTTTTGAAACTGTCAAGTCAAGAAGCACTGAATCGGGTTGGTCCAGCGAAGCAAGAAAGGGAAAACGTCAAATTAAGTTTGAAGCGTCAAAGTTAGAGAGAAAGAGTTTCGGTCACAAGTGAGTCAACCTCTAACACAACTTATGTCGATCTAATATTTCCTCTATTATTATCTATCATATAGAAATGCATCATATCATATAGGTATCATATTGTACCACTTTAGCGGGGGATTGAATTAGGTCATATGCAGATAACAACTTGGGATGGTAATGTGATTCTCCAATTCGAGTGGGAACAAAAGCACAGCTGTCCTCTGTTACACCTGTTTCCACCCATTCAAAGCTGGGATGAATGTGTTTTTTAAAAAGGACTTTTTTTAAAACTTCAAGTCTGTCATTACACCAAACCGAGCCCACTTTGTGCCCAGCGTTGGGTGCAAGTGGAAAGCTATAATTTCTTCTCCCTTTTAGGCACAAATGAGCGTTTTAGATATGTTATTTTATCTCCCCGGCTAGCCTTAAAAGCACGCTGGTTTTAGCACTTTTAGAAAAGTGAGAGGAAAAAGCGACTCCACTTTTCATCTTTACCCGCTGTCCTGCATCTACTTTGCTCACATCTACCCGCGTTTCCTCACATCCCGTCTTATAAACTCGCCTTTCTTCCCATTCCCACGCACGCGCTCCCTCTCAGCCTCGCTACCTTTCAGCCTCTCGCCGCGTCACTCCATCTTTCCCTATGATTTTCCCCCCATCTGTCTCTCTTTCATTCTCTTGCGCGGCTGAGAGATACTGTAACGGGACCTAAAAATACCAGCACTCCTGCCAAGAGGGGAGAAGACAAACAGCGCTGCAAGTTACTTCAGCATGAAATATCTCCACCACTTCAACTGTCTACATCCAGCTCTGTCAAGCTCTTTATGAAACCCATCTCTCTCCTCGTTGCTCTCTCCCTCTCCCTCGTTATTCTCTTTTATTTCGCTTCCTCCATCTTTGTCTCTCTTTCCCCTCTGGCCTCTCTCTGCCCCTCTCTTGAGAAACAGTAAACATGTGCACCCCCCCACCCCCCCAGCAGCACACAGTATGTCATCTATAGTACAGATTGTCGCAAACCC
>JAOXYL010000010.1:7000858-7013869 GCA_028564955.1 Terapon puta
GGATTGCTCTTCCTTTCCAATTTTATGTAGTCTGGCAATCACTATGGTGATGCAGCATAACATACGCACTCACACACACACGCACACACGCACACACACACACACACACACACACACAAATCTTGTTTTCCTGCAGGAAGACAGCAGCTGCGCCACATAACATCTGATTTACAGTGCATGTGTTTGACACCCAAGGAATGTCAGTCCCTGCTTGTATCTAACTTTGCATTCAGCTTTTTTTGCACGATTACAGAGTTTAAATTTCAGAATGATGTGCGGTCAGCTCAATTTCATTGCAGAATGTCACCTGGGGCACAAAAAGTCTCACCGAATGCACACAAACAACCATATATATCACACTTTTCTCACATCCACTAATAAAGACTTTGCACACCTATGTACATATTTCATTCAAGCATACACTGGTCATGTACCAGTGTTTCAGGAGGGAGCCATGAATGGTTTAATGAGAAAAAGAGTTTACAAAACATTGTTTGTTTAGCTTATTAAGCAATTTCATTAACTGCGTTACGTCTCGACTCTATCCAGCAATCTGTAAAAATGCCCAGAGGTGTTCACTGTGCATAAACTTATTGAATTACTTTTGTGTGATCAAGAGGCATTATTTTAATTAATGTGCATTTTTCGCAGGCACTTTGTAAAGTTTGAGCACTCCAAACAAAGTCATTTCTCCCTCCCTGATGTTTGATGATGGTAGCTTATATATGTGATGGATTAATAATTCGGGTGCTATAAATTAATGACAGCTGCTGTGGCCTTGTCGGAGAACCTTGCCGAACGGTGAAATCGCACTTCTTCACTGTATATTTTACTGTAGGAGAGGAATTTGTGGATGACTATAGGAATGGAGATCAGGGTTGTTCACATACATCAAGTGCACAATAATATCCATACGTCCCTTTCAATCTGAGTGCCTATGCACATTCCTGTTCATTCCACACACAAAGCTTTAGCCTTGACTGTACATGGGCAGTAGACATCTTTAAAGGGCTCAACTATTGCATGAGCTTCTTGAAAAAGTGACATTTCTCATTAGGGAACTTCCTGATGACAACTCATATGCATTCAGTCACTCATCAGCTGCATCTTCAAACAACTGAATCAGCTCAATTACGGACGTTTTTTAAAGGTGGCATACATGATTAGTTTACAGGGATTCTTAACATACGTTTATTGCCATCTTCTTTTTTTTTCCCCCCTAAGACACGATAAAAAAAAGTTCTCCTCTTTGTTTCACCACCTTTCTTCCCTCTCTCTCCCTCTCTCAACACTCACAGTTTTAAGCATTGCTCGCTCAGTCACGGCGGGTCCCTCGGGATGTGACAGGGGCGTATTAGGCGGTGAGAGGTAGACCGCCAAGGGTGACAGAACAAGAATCATGAGCCGCAGTTTAACGGATGGCCGGATGGCGACGTTTTCCTTTCAACACCACCCCCCCAACCCACCCCCCATCCCCGACACACACACACACACACACCAGTCCCACCAGCCCTGCCCCTCGCTCCACGTTACTGCGAGCTACCTTAACCAACCAAACTGAGCGTGACGCGCGAGCTCTGTCACCCAACAACAGCAACAGCAGACTAGACTAATCAATCCACAGGTAGGGAGCCAGAGGACAGAGAGACTATCCAACACAGTGTGAGAGAAAGAGAGAGAGAGAGGGAGTGAGGGGGGGCAGAGAGAGGGAGACAAATGGCTTAAAAAAGAAAGACCTAGAGACCTGGAGAGGACAGAAATAGAACGAAATTCAGGTAAAGGTACAAAACGAGAGGAGAGGAAGTTGGTGTAAGAGTGAGACCGGGGGGCGGGGGGGGGAAAGGAGTGAGAGGGGGAGAGAGGCTGGGGGAGGTGAGAACAGAGAGGGAGATTACGTCCGTCCTTGTCCAAAGAGGATAATGAGGTGAGTGGAGCTGAGCCGACCCAGTGTCGCAAATCCCAGCGTGCACCTGGTGCCTGGAAAGCATCGTACAGCACAAACACACACGGCCTGACACACATTCGTATGACCGCACTTGAGGGGCCTCCTGTTCCCTAAATGTTACGGCCGCTCTTGGTTTTCCAAGGAGACTCGTGTCCGGCGCGCTCAGAACAATATGATGATAATACTCTGAGGTCAGGGGTCAGCTACTGAACATTCCTGGAGGTGGGAGGGGCTCAGTGACTTATTCAAGGGCTCTGTAAACCCAGCTCAGGGGCTGCCATTTTGAACTTGTGCCAGCGGTGGAGGAGGTATTCAGATCCTCTACACAGGTACATATGATAATACCACACTGTACTGCACTGCAAGGAAAAGCTCTGCACTTACTTAACTTGAGAAAAACGAGGTTTAAAATAATTTATTGCCTAGTGAATTGACAGAAATCTGACGATGAGAATAATTCATCATAAAGCTGAAATTCCTTTTTCAAGTTTTTTGGCGTTTAATTAGACAAATGATTACAATTTGAAGATGCACGTTGGGATTCTGTATAGATTTGATGAACATTTCACACACTGAACAGTTAATTGCTCAATCAGAAGTGTTCTGCAGTTGTGTGATAATGAATGATGCACGGCAGCGTGGCTTCGCTGGGCGGTTTTGTTTCCTCCGGGCAGAAAGTCGACTCAAAATGTTCACTGTGTGACGGGAATTTGAAATGACCACAGTGGGAATAAGGTCAGCATGCCAACCTGCTGACCTCAGTTACAGCATCCTAAGTGACTCATGGGGTAAAGTATCCCTTTGGCACCTGATTGTCGTGATTATTCTGGATATTTTCATATCTCCACCCTAAACAACACTGATATGCACAAACTGTAATAAAGCCAAGCTAAACTAAATAAACTAAAAAAAAAGACAGAAGAGATTTGAACAGGAGGAATGGCATCAAATGAAACCTTTTCACTTCCAGTCAAAGCTCTAGTAAACAGCGAAGAAACATAAGTATAGACAAACTCACAGTAAGCACTTACACACACACAGAGGTCAGGGAGGGTAAAATCAAAATGCAGCCTTTATAATAGCTGCTTCTATCCACCGGTGTGAAAACAGCAGAAATGCCACATTCATTTCATGGGATAAGTGCAGGATAACTGCCAGTTCGCTAAAATGTTGAGCAACGGTTAATGTTCCACACTCTCTTTCTCACTCACACTCTCACACACACACACACTCACACACACACACACACACACACACACACACACACAGCATTTCGTGCACAAATAAAAGCACTGCAGGCCTTGCAAGCACACAGAGTTCATCACCAAAGGCTTTAAAGGTCTCTCATTGACACACACATGCAACATCTTTATCACGCTCAGCGACACACATACAGTGTAATCACACACGCACACACACAGACACACACACACATCTTTCAGCTTGACAAGGCTAATTTATTGGGCCTTAAAGACTTCCCTCTCACACACACGCACAGTTCTTTTGCACGTTCCTAGGATTTTGGTGTGAAGTACTCTGATGTCCCTTGATCCTCCAATACATCGCAGGCCTGGACTCTCTCTCTCACACACACACACACACACACACACACTCAGAGACTCGGCCCAGCCTCTTCCTTCCTTCCTTCCCTTTTATCACAAGGCGCTTGATCCATCATCCAACATCGCTCCTCGATGTTATCATAGGAGCGTGAAAGGGATCTTGCATCTCTGAGTCCGGCACAGGCGACCTGCACACTAATAAGCCTCACCTGAAACGGCCGAGCACCGCAGCAGCGCCACACCCACCATCGATGTGTGTTATCATTTACACTGGGATGGGGGGCAGGGGGGGCTACTAAAAGAGGGAAAGTATGTGTTTGTTTACTAGTCGCAGTTGGCTCATGGCCACGGGGGCCGCTGACGGAGAGCCTCAGCTGCCCCGACAGCCAAGAACAGAAGCCAGGCAGAGGAGATGGGCTGGCTGGCTCGTCGGCTCCTGATGGAAAAATCACTATGATATCGCTGCGATACTACTGTGGGGACTTTGGGTGAGTTTACAGCGAACTTCATCTTGTGTTTTCAAACAGTAACACAGTAAATCAAGGACTTTATCATTCACAGTGTACAATAAATATATATTTTTTTTAAAAACTGCCAATTACTCCCAAGAAAACTGAAGAAAAGAACACAACATTTTCACCACCAAAAAAAGTTATTGAGCTTCGCCTTTTACACACTGCACCCCCCTATTCAAAAAGTAACAGAATTTCACACTATCCTGTATATATTTCTAATACATCTCTCTCTTTAAACTTATAGTATGAGCTCCATATTTCCAGTTCTTCACCATAAGGTTTAATAAATTCAGCTCAATAATTGAACTGCAATGATTTGAGTTTGTTTAACATTCATATTTCTCTCAAGTTATATTGCTTTTCTCTCATTTCATACAAATTCTGGATACTTTCAGGTAGTAATATGACTTAATACATGATTTATATGGTTTTAAAATTGACCAAGTCTCTCAATTTTACAGCCTTTATTTTTAAAGCCCTCCCTCCAGTCAGACTGTGTTTTGCCTTTTGTTCCTTCGCAGTGATGTTTGAGCTCCACTGTGCAGGACGATGTTCACATTCCTGTTTTCAGATTACTCTGCTCCTAATTGGAGTTTATATCTGCAGTGTTTAAGACATCACAACAAGAGACAACCCATGGTCCAGTATTAAATATCACAAGTGTGATGTGTAAACTTTGAATGAAGAAAAAGCTATAGATTCATATATTCTGGAGTGGTAAGTAATTTAACTTTGAACTTTTTCAGGAGAAACCATACCACATACAAATAATTATTCCAATCTTACTCTGAATAACTTTTCTATGTAAATTAAGACATGTCTGGAGGGAGTCTTTAAACAATGTTTAATTCCTTCACATAGTAATTGGTTTCTGACTTTACACATAATTTGTGCCACTTTAAAAGTTATAGATTCAATTCTGCGCTTTAGTAGTGAGGTCACATTTAAAGGCAGTGGTGTACTGGATTGCATTATAGTGAGAGGCGTTTTTTTTTGTCCTCCATTTAGAAAGTGCTGAAATATCTAATTAAATTATCACATTTTAGAAAACAGTCAACAAAATCTGATCATGATAAACTTAATAAATGGCACATTTAGAGCAGAGCTGTTATGTTAAATTGCATTAGATTGCACAGGTGTACCTAATAAAGTGGCCTCTGAGTGTATATTATATAATATACTGTATTTTCCTATAGTATGCCTGTTTCTCTCCATGATACTCAGCAGAGGTTTTCTGGTATTGGTGCGGTATAGATCGCTTCTACTGTGCAGTGCGATGGAGAATTACAGCTGTGATACTTCACAGTGACTGTATAATGGTTTGCTAATATTTATGTTTATCTCAGAGAGTAAAACGGCAGTTTCCCCGCAAATTGGTTTACAGTTACCTCATTGTATTTTATGTTATTTCTGCATCACACCGTGTGGCATCAATATGCCTTCAGGGACCTACAGCGTGGGTTCGGTGCTCAGCAGTGGGTTTATAGTAGCATTATAGTACTTTCGTGTATTTTCATCTCCTTTGATATAAAGGCCCATTACAACTATTTCATCCCCGTGGGAGTTATAACAAACCAGTGCAGGTCTATAGCGAGTTTATGTGATCAAGCCTTTGTGCCATTTCTACAGTATGCAGCCCATCTTAAGGGATGGCTTTAATAATCCCACTGGGCTTTGCTGCTCTGTGTTTTCAAGGCATCCCTTCATATTTATCTGTAGCAGCTTTGTTTTTAATTGGCTGTCAGGCCAGGTCTGAGATTTAGAGAATAATTTCCATGAAAAAGTCAGCCAGCACTTGATGATTTCAGGACGCGGAAACTGTCTCTGGAAGGAAAAAGGTGCTCGGTTGTTGAGGAGTTCATTAAATCCAGTTCAACCTTTATATGTACAGAAAAGGGTGCGAGCAAGCTGTCATTACCTCGTGTAAAGGGTAAACAAAACAAGAGATTAAAAAAAAAAGAGAGGAGGGAGGGGGGTTAGATGCTGATAGTGTAGGCGAGACAGACAGACACACACACACACGCACACACACACACACACACACACTGTGTTGCCAAGGCTGCCCAATAGGTCCCTCTCCCTCTCTGTATCTTTAATGACAGTTTCTGGTGGCAGGGCAGAAACATGTTGCCAATAAACTGACACGCTCCTGTCTCATTATGGCATGAACAGATGACTTGCAATAATTCCTTGGAAAAAAAAAAAAAGAAAAACACGCACTCAGGCCCGCGCGCGCACGGACGCACGCGCTAAATGCTGAGGAATGCCACGCGCGTCCGTCTCGCCTCTCCCTCGTGCACCGCCCTGCCGCCAAGCCACAGAGTTTATTCCTCAACAGACCCGCTGGATAAATGACAGAGCGGCAGGAAACCACCAAACTCCGCACAGGTCCGCCCCCCAACACGCACGCACACACACACACACACACACACACACACACACACACACTAACCCGCGCCCCCGTGTCTCCTGTCAAAATTGAGTCGCGTGCGGCCGCTCTCGTGACAGTTGTTTGACTGGACCACCTTGCGCACAGAGCCGCAGGGAAACGACTTAAAGTGTGTGCGCTGCGCATCAACCACCCCCTTACCTGAAAACGTGCCATTTCAGCCGCGTGCCATCTCAGCTGATTTCTTCTTCTCTTTTTTTTTCCTCCCTTTTTTTTTATTTTTAAATCCCAAGCCGAGCCGAGCCGAGCCGAGCCGCGCAGCCTCTGAGCGGCTGAACAGGTGAAAGCCGGAGGTGTTCTCCAAATTCCTCCAAACCGTGCGTAAACGACCTTCTCCTTATCCAAGTGAACGCGCAGTGACGGCTGGAGGTGCGCGCGTGCGTGCGTGTGTTAAAGCCGGACACGCAGGGCTACAGTGGTGTGAAGTGTGTGTGTGTGAGAGAGAGAGAGAGAGAGAGGGAGAGAGAGAGAGAGCGCTCCGGCTGTTCCTCCGCTCGCTGTCACTCAGAAATAGTCCCGCTGATGTCCCGGTGTTTCAGAGCCTCCCGGTGCCGCTTACAGAGTCCGAGACTCCTCCTCCTCTTCCTCTTCCTCCTCTGACGGCGGCGGCGACGCTCTCACCGTCTGGCTTGGTCCGGTGTATCAGAGGCAAAGTCTCTCTCTCTCTCTCTCTCTCTCTCTCTCTCTCTATCTCTCTCTGTGTGTGTGTGTGTGTGTGTGTGTGTGTGTGTGTGTGTGTGTGTTTGAGGTGGTTTCCCTCTCACTTGTGCAGCAGGGGGTGAGAGTCTGAACCTCTGCTGACAAAATCCACTTTTAAGGACTTTTTTTTTGGTGCATGGTGCCTTTTGCTGTAGAAGTGGAGCTGAATGATGCTGAAGAGCTGCACAAGTCCCTCAAAATAACTCTTAAAGGGGTACTTCAGTTTGGGGGTCACATTTTTTTAATATTGCCTAACTTTATGCAGCAGGTGCCTTTTACTTCCTCTGGGTTAGTTTGGAACACACTGCATCCAACAGTTCCCATAATGTCCCAAAACGACACACACATACACCTGTAGTTTATTATGCAGGCTTTCAATCTGAGATAACCCTTATGACATCATTATGACATCATCAGGGTTATTTGATTCACAAACCTTCTCCAGAGCCACAAAGTTTGTATTTGTAAGTTTATACAGCTGTTTTCAGTCAGTCCTCATGAAAGATAAACTGACCTTTAAATGTAACATCACTGGAGTACTCGTTTCAGTAAAAGTACCAGGAGCTGTCAGATAAATGTAGTAGGAAACACAAGCACAATATTTTCCAAGGACAAGTAGAAAGTAGCAGTTGTTGGTAAAAAATCACTGCCACAAACTGGGAACAAATATCAATTACACTTTTAAAACATTCCTTCAATGGAGTTTTAACTTCTTACTAACCTGACTAAGAGGATTTTTTTTCCCCCAGCAGAAGCCACAAGCGGAGAAGAGGCGCCAGGTCTCGTGAAGATTTTCATTTTACAGCACATTTAATGCCTCATCAATCAGACTTATGCGCTTCTTTTGGACAGGATTTGATATCAAAAACACTCCGAACGCAGCCCATCAGCTTGACTGATGACGCATTAACTTTAATGAAAAATTAAATGATTTCCAGTTTCCCTCCATCCAGTTTGGTTACGCGAACGCTGAGCCGGCAGCTCGGAGTCATGATGTATGCCGTTCATTTTGCCGCATTTCCAAGGTATGGATGACTCCATCATCTAAAGTGTTGTATTCTGTAAATAATAGTCTTCAGGCAGTTCAATTTCTTAAATCATCAGCCATAGTTAACTTTGGTTTCTTGTTCACAATCGCTCAATGAGAGTATTCTTAAGATGAATGTCTCATTTTCAAAATCAAGGCCTTCGTTTGAATGGAAGTGGGGGACAAACTGCAGCCGGCCAAATGCAAGCTTTTATTTTCTCGGGCCGTCCCTCCCTCGCTAAATTCCTGATTTATACGTTCAGTGTTGTCTATTGACTTTTAACCACGGCGCTCTGCCTCCGTGAGTGGCCCCGCAGCTTTCGGTGCGCTGAAACATTCATCAAACCCAACAGTCGGAGCCGAGGAAGATTCTCCTGAACCTGAGTTTGATTTTGGAATATCCAAATGAGATGAAACTTAAATGAGGGACAATTATCGAGCGTGAGGATCTGCGCCGGGGTGACTCGATCTCTGCTCTGCTCTGCAAAGTGTATTTTTCTTCTCATGAATAGAATATCAGCTCATTTCCTGGGTCATCTGCTGCTCGGGTAATTGGCTGAAGGGCTGAGAGCACGCTCAACACATCCAACCTCCACATCCAGGAAAAAAAACGAAAGCACCATTTGAGCGTCACTAACAAGGCACATTTTTGGCACATTTTGTTACTGGTGTTGTGTGTGTTATCTTTATTAAACACTGTAGTACAGTTAACATGCAGAAACATTAGGTCAGTGAAAAAAAGTGGAGAATGTTAAACTTGGGGCTCTCTTTTACAGTTTTTTTTGTTTTTAATTATGTTTGTTCAGTCTCAATTAAATGATTTACTTCTAGATTTTGTTCAATTCTTTATGACAAATCTGATCCCACATGCATCGTTTTAGGGTCCTGCACACAGAAGACGACACCAGCTTTTTAATAATTTACAATATAAAACACCATATATTCAAGACATACAATAACACAACCAACAAAAACAGCACATTCTGCAATCTTAACATCTCTTCCATAATGTTAAAGGCAAACAATTGCCTTAATATGCAAGTCTGCCATTTCCACACAGGCTTTAAATTCACAGACAGGAAACCTTTTAGCATGTAATCCTGCATTCGAGAGGTGACAGAGGTAAAGAACTTTGGGTGCTAGCTACAGCAGGAGTGAGAGTCGGCGTGTACCGTGAGAGAAAATGTGTTTATTCTTTCATTTAATCTATAAAAGAGTCATGAGAGGAGATTGAAATAGTTGTGAAATGTTGTGAAAAGCAAACTGGGTTTTTAGTTTATCTCTTAGAAAAATGAAAGAAACTGCACAATGGAGAAGGCGATAACACATTTTCTGTCCTTGTGCGGGAAAAAAGCGATGTAATCGCCATCCCCTGTGCCAGCCATCGTACCTGGCGGCAGACAGAATTGCATCATGAAAGCAAGAATTATAGAGAAACGCAGATGGTGTTATTATTGTATAAGCTAATAGATCACCAAAAAACTGCATTGACAATTTAATGTTTGTGATGTGATCCCACTGATTACTTACTAAGTTCCTCTTGATGCGAACCTGACATTTCCTGCTACTGCTGGTTCGTATTAAAAAACACTAGTTTGCATGTTACAATGACAGGAATCTTCATTTTGGTCATTCTTTTGTCAGTGGATGAGTTTTACATATTTTAGGGAGGAATGTAACAGGCAGGAACAACCATTTTTGCAGAGGCCTCTGCAGCAAATTGAGTTCAAGGATGGATGTATTAAGGTCAACTGCAAATTGACTTTTAAATTAGTTTGGGTATATATTTGGACAGATATTTGAGTATGCTGTGTTTTGAAGAATGAGGCTGAAAGAGCACAGAATTTGCTGCTTTGTAATAAAAAAATGGAGGCACAACCTTTTTACCCAATGAAAGGTAAAGGTGACAGATTGTATTCAACAAAGAACATGCTGAAAATGTGGTTATTCAGTGTTTTGTATTTCTGGTCATTTATATTTCTATTGTAAATGAAGGTATCCAGCAGGAGTAAATATTATATTCTGTAAGTGCAATATTTATTATTATAGTATTTTATAAGATAATGTCCACATTGTTCTTTTTATGACTATTTATGGTGATCTTTGGGTCACATGGCAAATCGGTGGACTATATATAAGAAAACTGGAAATAACCTCAGACCATTAGTGTGTGTTCTCAAAATTAATGATCATATCAACATGCACTGTGGTAGCTGTAAAAAAGAGGTCATAAATTGCAGTAATTCACACTTCAGGCATTAACCTCAGACAGAGGGTCTGCTTCTTTCTAAGCATATGATATTGCACTTGATGACAAAATTAGTTTTAAGTTATATTCCTTTATGACTTACCCAAAAAGATACTATTTTTTACAGTTACTCTTTGCCAAACATCGCAAATTATTGGGCTTTTGGGGTTAAGCAGATAAAAAGCTGTTCCACAGTATAAAGCTTGTGCTGCCAAGTGTGTAGTTAATCATTGTTTGAAATTGCACTGCAAGACTCTTTATAATTAAAACAGTGCGGCAGTCTCATTTACTTTTTTCATTTGGCAGTATTAACAGGAAGAAATAAAAAAAGAGACCATTAGGAAAACATTAAAAGTAAAAAAAAAACACAACTGTATTTCTTTATTGCTTTTCTTTTTCTTTGTTTTTAAATTAGAATTAGATTACTGTCAAGGGTGGAGAAGCTGTTACTGTACACAACACGATTGTTCTTCCCTGAAAATAATGCTTTAGAAATCAGTGTAATCTCTGTGTTTAAATCTCAAGTCCTCCTCCTGCATTCGGTGACATATCATGTTTCATCAGAAGTCACGAGCAGGTATTAAGTGCTGTCACTTCACTGCAGTGATTTCCAGCCTGCGTGCCGGTGATGGCGGTCATCATTCAGGGCTGAAGAATGAGAGCGAAGCAGCAGACTACAGTGAGCACTTAACAACAACGTGACACTACTATTTCGACCTGAGCATTGAAACATGTTGTTTATTTGAGTTTTTAGATGTCCTCCTAAAAATTAGGGTTACATATTACTGCTTTACACGATCAGATGGTTCAAGCTGCTCTAATCAATATTTTTATTTCACAATTCACTGATAACAGTGAAGCTTCTGTCTTTCAGCTTTGTGTTTTTTTCCCCCCTAAATCGGTTGTTTTAGTCCAGTCTCACATCTCAAAGTTAGAGATCTGTTTATTGTTCAATGGTTTTACATACAATGGATTTGCTTTGGTGCAGTGAAAGCCAAGAGTCGTAACTACAGGACAGAAAATTACAGGTCACACAGCAGGTCATGTAACAAGAATCATCCACCAATTCTGGTGGAAAGGTCAGCCAGAATGAGGCTGGTAGAGCAGATGATTATGCTCATTCAGGGGTACCCACAGCTGGATGACCTAAGTTCTTATTATTTGGACACCAAGGGAGGAAGAAACAAATTTCGAGATACATCAGCTCAGAATTTGGGATAAACACAAGCTCGGTAACAGCAGGCACAACATTAGCACAACCTGGATGAGCACCTTGGGTGAAAGGATAACAAGTGTTTTATGGACCCAACATCTGAACGACCCTTAAATGTGCAACTGTTCAGAGTGTGAGGAATATGCACAATATGCAAAAATAATCATCCAAGATTTGAAAAGACTTTATGTTAATGTAATGTGCAGTGTCCATGGGGCGGGATAAGGCGTGGGGCGTGTAGGCGTAAATTGGTCCTTTAACCCAAAACACAATCTTTCCCTAACTACCGATTGCTTCTGTAGCATAAATTTAACCACATGTGGGAAAATTCCAGTCTCAGGCAAACAAACAACATCCATTATCCGCACAGCTGTATCCCAAGAATTTGAACACGGCACAACACTGTGGCGTTCCAACGTTGTGAGAAAGGTCGCCACTAAATGCCTGCCTGGTAGAAATTCACTCAAAATGCATTTGACAAAACAAATCAGTCGTCTATAATATCATATCTAGGAGAATAAATGCACTGTCCTTGTGGTTGCGCGTGAACCAAATCACTGCTGCGTCTTGCCTCACACCCCGAGCAACAGTCATGTTTCACTTATCAATAAATCAGTGACAAACAAATCACTAGTAACTCCCAGTCCTCAAAAACAGTCGTAAGTTGTGCAGAGGAAGACAGATCAAACATTACATCTTACTGATATAAATAAATCTACTGTTACAGGCTACAACATTACAGTGAAAATGAAATACATTAGAGTGAGGAATTATCCAGTGTACTGTATGAGTGGCCTCGCACCAAAGACTGAAAAACCCTGCTTTATGAGATCCATTCTTTAATGTGCATCTGTTCCTGTGGCACATAAACACTATATATTTAACACTGGGAATGAATGTTGAATGAATACATTTGCATTTTGCCTATTAGAGGATTCCTCCTAAGGTGATAGCAGCCGAATGAGTGTTAATGCGTATCCTCCCTGTATTAGAGCTGGAGGGGGCGGCCATTATTCACAGACAGTGATGAAGGCCAGGAGGCTGAAGCCGTTTGTCTGCAATGGGAATAAAGCGATCCGTCATATAAAACTAGTTCTGTCAAGTGCGGCCTTATCTATTCAACGTTAAACTCTACTGACAGGATAATGCACTGACTGGTCTGAACGCGGCGGACTGCGCGTGACAGCGAGCGTCCCCGGTGAGTCGCAAGTCATCAAAAACACTGGAGCCAAAGTTAGAAGGACTCCACACCTCTGATAAGAACGTGTTGTTGTTTACGCCGGCTGCAAGGAGAACGAAGGTTACATTCACACACATTCACACACATTCACACACATTCACACACATTCACAC
>JAOXYL010000010.1:7034828-7045506 GCA_028564955.1 Terapon puta
ACACACACACACACACACACACACACACAGTGTCTGACACTGAGGCAGCAGAGAGGATCAAAGTGGAGCTGATCTTATTTCTCCATCATCTGTGTTTGATGGTGCTGGCCCGGCCTCTTTCAGCCTCTGAGTGAATGTGTGCTTGTGAGCTGCTGGAGACGCCTACCTGCATGTGCTCATTACGCAAAGTGATTGTTTGGCATGAGGGCTGTTGCAGGTCTACTTATTGATCTGCTTCATACAAATAATCAGCATGTTTTTTCAGGAGTTTTGATGATGTTAAAGAGTAGACACCGCTCACATTTTCCGATGGTCTCTTTTGGTGCATTTTACACTGATCTCTATCTGTTTAAAAGTTAACTAAACTATCGATCCCGAAGTTAAAAATCCCAACTAATCCAAACCCGGTGAGGATCCTGATCCTGAGTGCAGTGGAAACATTCAGATTCAGTGGCTCCGCCTCTGACGGCAAACTAACTGTGCAAAGTCAGACACAGTGTCCTCCAATGATGCAGCAACACATTTTTGAGAGTGCTGATGATGTTGGAGGCTTAATGCGTCAGTGCAGCAGGATAATCTTTGCAAGGAGAAATCTTTTTTTTTTTTCTTGTAGTTAACTTCGGCCCAGCGTGACACTTCCGCCGGCCTGATTGATCGCCGAGAGCCCCGCTGCGAGCTGTTGGCCCACTTCCATGAGAGAGGGGTACAACTTTCTACAACTTGATTGTTGAAAAAAAAAACAAAAAAAACAACACTCTCCCTGACATGACTCCTCCTAACCCAGAAAGGTTTTTTTGTATTTGCAGATGTGTGTGTGTGTGCGTCTGATTGAGCTGGGAGGGGGTTCCTCTGGGAAGCCTCCACTGCCAGACTCATTACACCATCCGCACACTCTCAGCCTCCACCTCCTCCTCTGGTCTGTGGTGACCCAGAAACTCCATATGGGTCAGATCATACACTGAACCCTCCACTCCACATTGACTCAGAGACGGGGTACTCAGATCCATCACTATTCACTCCAATTCTTCTCCCAAGTAAATAACAGCTGCCTTTCTCCTCCACCATCTTGCTTGTTTTGTATTTGTTTCCCCCTCCACCCTCTCTCTCTCGCTCGCTCGCTTTCTTTCAACCCAACCTGCCTCTCTCTCTCATACCGAGCCAGACTCAAATCTCCCAAGAACAGCCATATCTGTTCCCACACATTCATCTTCATTGCCAGCATCTCACACAGCCTCCCCGAGGAGCTTACGAAGCCAGCTCCTGCCTCTGCTGCCATCTTCTGTCTGTAGATGGCATTACCTGACCCTACAGAGCCTCTGACTCACAGTGGGAAGTCCGTGGGAGCTTATCGTGTCATCTAGAGGAGGATGGATGAGCCGACTCTCACTTTAAACAAGGCCTTGCTTTATATTTATACCTGCTGTCTGCATTCATATGATGCTTTCTTCTTCAGTTGTTCCCGCAGAGGTCAGGCAGGGTGTGTTTATGCTCCACTACAGTTTACAGTGACAGCAGCGGCAGATTTACCACCCAAAATCCTCTGTAC
The DNA here is from genome assembly GCA_028564955.1 of Terapon puta. Lineage (NCBI taxonomy): Eukaryota > Metazoa > Chordata > Actinopteri > Centrarchiformes > Terapontidae > Terapon > Terapon puta. Next base: position 7,036,375 of record JAOXYL010000010.1, read on the forward strand.
TTTTTTTAAAACAATGGCTTTCTGATTTCTGAAAGAGTTAGCCGAAGGAAGTCTCTCGTTTCTAGCCACTGACGATTGAAAAATGACGATTTAACCCTCAGACTTCATCCGCTGTGGTGAATTAAAGCAAATTTTGCAGGGCTAAAGCGAACAGGTCAGAAAGTCAGCGTCCTTACCAGTGAACATGAAAATATAGAAACAGCCCCGGTGTTAGGGTGCAGTGTGATAATGTGGTAAGGAAAATGTGAGATCAGAGACCAAATTTGTTTGTGTTTTCACTCCAAATCTGATAAAAACCAGTTCAGAAGAGCCACTAAAGTCACGGAAAAGGTTGTGTTTTTCTTTGTTAAGAAGTATAATAAATAATTGTACTGCCTAATCTCTTCCTCGTGACCTGAGGAGCAACACACAGGTATATGCGGCACATCACTCTGCAGGAAAAACAAGCTTCTGAGCTGTAACCGATTCTCCATGCAAGATCCCGCGTTGCAGCCTTTTGTTGCCACTTTCGGTTATATTTCCACTCCTGTAAGGCCTGTTCCTGTTACATCAAGCAGTCTACCGACTTCAAAATTACATTTCCCGGATGGCGTTCCTCAGTCAGGCTTGCAAAATTTGTCACAGCGTTGTTTCATTTTCATAATTTCACTGGGCTGGATTTAACACGACAGCTGTAATTCTGCCAGCTCAGAGCACAATATGTTGTTTGTTAATGCAGCTGTTTATTTGTTCAATTGGTTAACTGTCTTTTTGGTTATTTCTTTTGTTTGACAAGTTATTTATCTCTTTGGACATGTTTCTTTAGGCAATTATTTGCTTGTTTGGGTCTTTATTGACTTATTTTGTCCTTTGGTTGTTGAGGAGGGTAAAATAATGCTTCATTTATTATTAAAATGTGTTGTTCTCTCTCTCGCTCCCCTTTACTCTGTGCAGAGTAGACATTTTGTAAATGCAAAGTGAAGGCTGATATTAGCTCTAAGTGGTGTTGTGCTAAACCGTCCCCCGACACCGTGCCTCCGCTTGGATCAGCAATGCCTCCTGTGCTGCTGACAGCTAAGGTTAAGATTTAAAAGACAGGGAGGCTGATCCTAAAGCAGCACTGAGGGACAACTTCAATCCCGCGGAGTTAGCACAGGACTTTGGGTCTGCATTTAGAATATATTCAATGGTTTTAGTCCATGGTGGGTCCACGAGGGGAGGGGGGTTCAGTCAAAGAAATGTTGAAGCCAAGAGAAGAGAAAAGGTGACACGCAGAGAAGTGAAGTGGAATGAAGAGACACGAAAAGAAGAGAGGTGAGGTGAGTGAAGTGGAATAATGTTAAAATGTGTCTATTTTCTTTATCTTGCATGATAATAAATTGAATATTTTTGGGATTAGGCCGATTATTAGTCAAAGGAGCCAGGTCTTGATGACATCGACACATATAGCTGCGGGCATTTCTCACTGTTTTCTAATATTTTAGAAACAATGAATTGATGAATTGACTAAATAATAAGCAGATCAATCAAATAACAAAACAACTGCTTGTTAGAGTCCTAACGTAAATGCAAGAGAAGTGAAGAAAAGAGAAGGATAATGAGACGACGTGAAGTCAAGTGAAGTCAAAGGCGAAGCGAGAAGTAAGTTAAAGTGAAGTGAGGAGAAAAGAAAAGGAGTCAAGTCTGAGGAGAAGTGACATGAAGACAAGAAGCGAGGTAAGAAGGAAGAAAAGAGTAGCGAAGTAACATTAATTAAAAAGAGTACAAAAAACAAAGGATTTGTTTTGTTGTGATACACGCTTTCCCTCCTAACCGCAGGCCCTCTGAAGACCCCTTTTTCTGAGCGTGCCCACTGCTTTGCATGTCACACGGGGGTCCTGAGGGGGCGGGTGTCCATAGTAACGCCTGAATCTACCTGCCTGTCTGCTCCAATCAGGATTAGAGGTCTGCGCCTAGGCAAGGCATGATGGGTAACAGCGAGGTGGTTACGGACCTGCGGGGTGTGATAACAAGACATGCACAAACACACACATGTAGATGCCTGCACACACACACACATACACCCTCACACACACACACACACACACACACTCTCAGCCTCCCACACCCGATGAAAGGTTGTCAATGTTGATAAATTCCACAATTTTAAAACCAATCTACAAAACAACACAGAGCCCCACGTGGCTTCACACACTCACACAGTCAAGCACACGCACACCGACACACACACAGCCTGGAGTAGGGATAAATCAAGTGGGCAACATGTCATCGGCTGCATACTTTTGTGTTGCTGGAAGGGGTGTATCAGACCAAATTGCCAATCACACTGAAAAATGCAGAGCCAAGAAAACGCTGTCTCTATCCATCTATTATTCGTCTATCTATTATAAACATCACAATGAAAATATCACGGAAAAAAAAAATCTATATGCAAAACAGCAACAATTCTGCTAAATGATTCACAATATTTTAAAAAACAGCAGCTTCATTCATTATTTCAAAAGTTGCTGTTTTTTTAATTGAAATTGAAAGTGTTTTCTGTTGTGTTGCTCATGCATTGCAAAAACACTGTAAGTGTTTTTTAAAGTGCAGCTGCTAGACAGCTGCGGGGGAGAAGGTGGTGACCTCCAGCTCACCGCCGGCGCTGCGTTCGCTGAGGAAGCGCCGACTGCGTGCGGGAACGTCCACGAAAACACAGCGTCGACTGCCAAAGTTCGAGCAGTTTCGGTGATTTCACAGTCTCCTGTCCAGATCAGATGACAGTTGGGGCTGTTTGGTTTTGTTGCCAGGCCAATAAAATCTGATCAAACGACACCTGCACAGTCCTGACAGAGCAGATTGGCTTTTGTAAGAGTGATATTAGAAATTAGAAAGGGAGTTTGACAGAAGGCATTGTGCCCTGTGTTATCAGGAGCATTTTTAACCATGTTAAAATTTGGTCTGAAACTGAAATGATAAGTTGATTAATCTATTTGTGGTTTAAGGGTGAAGATCAATCAAGAACTACTAAATCCCCAATTCATGTCCACACCTTTGTTGCATCTTTTTCCCAGATTTCCTTTCCTCTCTTTACCGGTGTTCTCTGATAAAAGGTTAAAATGCCCCAAAATATACAAATGATTCAGATTAATTAGCCATTCATCAAGTCTGATAAGCTGTTTTATGAGGCTTTAATCCAAACCTTTCAGAAATATGACACTGAAAGGTTTCTGTCATCTTCTAAGCATGTCAGAAATGTAAGTTTTTTTTTTATTTACACATACATGAATATTTCCTGTTTTACTTGGCCTTGTATAAAATCAAACTGAATATCTTTTAGTTTTGGACTGATATTTTCAGCCTCTCCTGAACTGCATAATCAGCTGACTTACCAAACTGACGGGAGGTTGTTTCAAGTCTGAAGTGAATTTTGTATTAATATTTAGACGCCTACAAACTGAACACATTTTACTTGATTACATGCTCCTTTCCAGGAAACATGCCAAAAAAGATTACAACAAACTGATGGAGTGAAAATAAAGGTTTTCATTAAGACAGGATCAGTTTGGGCTTCGGGACACGTCCACACATTATGTCAGACGGTGAATGGTATGTTAAATATCTCGTGAGGCAGACAGATGAATTTAGCTCCTGACAGACAGCCCGGTCAAAGAGTAGAAAACAACTTGGGTGGTCAAATATGACACAGGGAACATTAAAAACAGCAAGAAAGCCCAAAAATAGACGAGGAAGTCAAAGTTTCGCTGAAGATGGAAACGGAAAAAGGAGAAAAAAAGAAGAAGCCGATGTTGGGGAGAAAATGAAAGCTTCCAGAGAAACAGAGAGATGAGGTGTAAACAGAGCGGTGGACGGAGAAAGGGTGTGGAAAACTGAAAGCAATGGAAGAGGGAAGTCAGAAAAGTGGAAGAGTGAGTGGCAGACAGAGAAGGCCGTGGCGAGCTCCCAAACTGGGCTATCCGACACCGCACAGCAGCCGCCCGTCAGGCCAGCTGACCGCTATTTCCAGCATGAGATGACCCACCAGCTGTACCGGGGGGGAGTGGGCGAGAGACAGGAGAGAGAGAGAGAGAGAGAGAGAGAGAGAGAGAGAGAGAGAGAGAGAGAGAGAGAGAGAGAGCGGGGCTTTATTTATTCATTACAGCTTTATTTAAGCAGGCAGGTCAGTCAAGGAAAAAAGTTTTTTTCCACAGACACATGAAGGCAAATTCACGTCCAAAGGAAGTTGCAGGGGTGGGGGTGCCTCTCCCACTCCCTGTTGGTATTAAACCCGGGCCCTACTGTCCATCCGTCTGTCTCTGTCAGTCTGTCTCACTGCCCGGTGGACCATCCCAGGTCATCCAGTATTTACAAGCGCTATAACAGGAAATAAAGCCTCTGCGGCCGCTCTCGCTCTCTCTCCCTCCCCCACGGCGAGGGACTCGGTGTCACGGTTGTGCAAACAACACTTTCACCCAGAACATTTTTAGCCCTGGGTTGAGCTGGGTGGCAAGTTAGCCCGGATACAATTTAGTCCCGATTTAGTTCTACAAATGATTGTGCTGCTCAGACTGGGCTAAACTAGCTCACACAGGGGACATTTTCATAGCTTTAAAGGGAGTGACATCCTATACATCGCTCTATAACATTTTACATTGAAGGTTTTAATGTTCTTCAGTGGCTGATTGATGGCAAAAAGTCAGTGGTGGAAAGTAACTATATTTACTTTTACAAAAGGTGAAGTAGTAGTGCATGTATTACTTGATAATTCATATTCACGGCATTTTAAAAAACTCATAAAAGAGACAGCGCCGGGTTTCGAATATCTTTGTTGTTAGCAGCTCCATCAAAGAAACATTTTCCCCTTTTAACCTCTCACATTTGTTCTGTAAGTCACTTTGAGGCCAAAAGACTGGAAATCATTATCAGTTTTTGCCAAGTAGGTTTTCACAAACAAGGAATTGTCTGTTGACATAAAACTACATATATTCGAGAGAAAAATATCAGAAGGTTTGGAAGAAAATACCACAAGTCTAAAGCATAAATTAAGGATAAAATAGACAATAAACGTAATTAAATATCAAGAACTACAAAATAAAGATAAAGACATACATTCAATATGACTTCTTTAAATGATTACTGGTTAAAAATTACATCATTATCAAATTACCTGATACTTCATAAAAAGCTACATTTAGAGAAAAATTCAGAAAATTCATGTTGCAATCAATTGTCATTTCAACCCTCAGATTTATCTGGTGACTCTTTGAACAGGCAAAAAACGCCTTTATTGGCATGAAACTGTGTCAAAATAATGGTGCCAAAGCATCAAACTACACTGGACTAAACTAGCGAACAATAGTTATAGGAGTTAAAGTAATTAAAACTAGTTGAGGCATCAGTATTAGATACAGAATATAATATATCAGCCACAAGGGACAATTAGCTGCAGGATAACTACTTTTACTTTGATATTTTACGCACATTTTGCTGATATTTAATTTCCTTTAACTTATATGTTATCGGTTGAGTAAGTTTACATTTTTATGTTGTACTAAAAGGACACAGCAGCTCCAATAAAATGCATTGTTATGGTGTCTGATGGGTTTTCTTTGAGTGTTAACATCCTCCACTAGTTCTACATATGAAGATCAGTTTACGACAACAGTCGTGCAAAGTCCACTGGAGGAGCCTCATCAAGTCTGAGAAAATAACCCTGATGATGTCATAATGATGTCAAAGTATAGCTTTTTTTAAAAAACAGAAATCAGCATGACAGACTTGGAAAGGGGAGTTTGAATGTTGCATTGTGGCAAACGTAGGATCCAGTGTTTTCAGAACCTGACTTATTTTAACACTAAACATCAGGATATCTGAACGTCCACTTCAATTTAGATCTTTTTTTACTGTCACAACACAACATCAGTTGAGTCTTTGAGTGCACACTTTGGTGTTTGTGTCTTATGTTTAATGATTACTTGCCAGAAATGTCATCTCTAACTCACAAAATTGAAACTTGTGACTTGAAGTTTCATCCACCAGTGAATTAATCTGATGTTTTGTACAAAACAACACTGAACTGAGGAAGAAGGTGATTATATTCTTTTTTTGTATTAGCTGCCCTCATAACCCCTCGAATACATGAAAAACACATGAATAAACAACAAATAAAGGTGAAATAGCACCTCCATCACACCTGCACCAGAGGATGGATAAAACGTCAGAGGAAGGAAATAACTCATATTTTGGAGTTTTGCACAAAGGTATCTTGCAGCTGGGACGTGCATTACTCAACTTTGTGGGGGCGTGGGGAGGGGGGGGGGTCCTATCTGCGGTGTTGAGCATCATCGGCGGGCTGTTTTCGCGTCAGTGAGCAGAGAGGGTCTTTAATATTACATACTCAAGCATATGGTCTGACTCGCGTGCGCAAATCAATACACACACACACTCTTGATCTCTCTCTCTCTCACACACACGCACACACACTGAGGGAGAAAAGCTTTGATCTCCTACCGGATCGACACTTGATGATCTCTCCAAACTCGTCCTCCACCGGCTCATCGCAGTAGTCCTCGGGGCGCACACCCTCCGCCATCGATCACAGGGCACCAGGTGGGGAAAAAGTTATACGTGAGGTAGGAGGGTGTGTGTGTGTGTGGGTGAAGGCTGGCTGAACAGACAGGTTAAATCCACCAGGAGTTTGGAGGGGGGAAGAGACCCAAAGTGTGTAATCCAGAAGTCAGAGCCAAAGGTAGAGCGCACGGTGGAGACGCGGAGGACGAAGGCAGGAGGAGGAGGAGGAGGACCGGGCCGCGTCTGTCAGACACGGACAGACGGAGGAGAGCAGGTGTGCAGGGCGGGTGGGTTGACAGGGAGGGAGGGAGGTGGGTGGGTGGGTGGGTGTCGGAGCATTCCCACCTCTAAATAGTAGGATGCGAGAAGGAGGCTCTCCGCGGGCCCCCTTCCCGTTTGGCGGACGCCGTGCGTAAAACCCGACACCCGGCGGGCGCATCACCGGACGCGTATTTCTGACACTGGCACGGTGATGTAGTCGCCCCAAAAAAAAAAAGAATCCACCAAGGTGAGTCAATCAACTTTGACCCGCGGCATGGCCACGTGACTGGGCGCAGCCAATGCGAGCGCACTTGGATTTGAGCATCACGGTTTCCCCCCATAACCCCGATCCGATCAACCCAAATGAGTTTAGTGGGTTACTGCGCGCTTTGATGTGCGTGGATTTGGGCCACAACACGGAAACATGGACGGACTTCACTCTGAAACGGGACGTTCACAACTTGAGAAAGTTATAAATCTTTTCACCCTTGCTCCAAATAGGGAGAAATTGTTTGAATGAGTGAATTTAAACATCACTCCAGGCCTGTGTAGTATTTACCTCCAAGGGAGCAAATAAGCTTGGAAAGTCAATGCGAGCACCAAAATCACATCAGAGGCATGCTCCTGTCCGGTGGGAGCTCGCTGTGGTGAGATGGCAGACTTACTAATATTAGATCTGTTGATAAACTGATATACCCACTTTGGATTTCCCGACTATTCAGATGTAGGACTTGATTTACTGTAATGGCTCCATTACGCACGACGCGCTGCGCATTTATGAGCCTCCGCTATTATTAGATATGATGGTGTGATGGATCCGGGCTCCGTCTCTCGGCTGCCCACAAGTACCGAGAGCCTGTGAGTGAATGAGCTGTTCCAAAAACAGAAACCTCGGCAACGACTGGCATCCCAGACATCCTGCGGCTGGAGCCCGGGGGTGCTGTCTGGACGGGGGGTGGGTGGGCTGCAGGGGCAAAGGCTGTGGGCGGTCACTTATGCGGCTCAGCTGCTCCCCTCGGTGATGCTGTGTTGAAGTGAAGTGATGTATTTACAGTAGCTAAGCCTCAGGTGTGTTTGCACCTGTAACCACTTCCGGCCGTGACGTCAAGGGGAGCGCTCAAGCCAAACCAGGAAGTCAGAGGAAGACTTACAGGGAGCCTCTATGAGTTACTATTTTAATATTTATAAAATCAATCCAAAAGCTTATTTCACTGGTTTATTTTAGATTTGAGAGCATGCTCAACACTAGATATTAAACGTGAAAGTGAATTGTATTTAATCATGTTTTTTTTTTATTATTAATTTGCTGTTAAGCAGAAACCACATATGTCCAAGAGCTCAAACACAAAATTAAAGGGTTGAAATAAAGTCTGTAATATTCACTTGTGAAACCTTGACAGTGTTTTTTTTTTTTTACTTGACTCCGCACTGACATAATTAGATATGAAACTCTGAATGTCGTGACCTTGCAAAATACTGCCTACTACTGTCTACTACTACATAGTATGGCCTCATGGAACAATTTACTTGCCCTATAACTCCTAAATCTTAGTTTTCTTGTCTATAAGAATATATGTAATGATAAAAGATATAGAATTGGTTTGTGCCACTGGTGTCGTGCATGCCTATTAATGACTTTTTAATAGTTTTTTAAGTACGAAGTATTTATTTTCTATTAGTTTCTATCTGTTGCTGTTATGTTTTCATTTTATGTGAAGTCTCTCAAGTAAATCCCAATTGGCCCAAGTGAAATGGCATCAAAGGACTGAATTTTGAAAGTTGGATCGGAGTGCCACAACAAAGTCCCACAGACAGTCAAAACGTACGGTATTTCTTAACATCCACATCCACAGAGACATCCACACACACATCGTTATCCTCACTGATAGCCATTGGACTGAATGTGAGTGGGAAAAGGAGCTTTTAGAAGTAGAGCATTTGTCATCCAACTACAAAAGGCCATGTTTACAGCTTATGAGAATCAAGCACAATACAGGCCCCATTTTCCTCAAAGAACTCTTTGAGATAAGTCTCACTGTGTCCCAATTTCATACTTCATGTTAACTGTATACGCTATGAATTATATATAGCAATAATAAGGATGTGCAGACAGAGACATGCTAATTCTTTAAGTCAACTGAGCTAAAATAAGTTTAACACAATAATTACAACATGATCATAAAGTCTTTTTTTTTTTACATATTAACGAAGTACATATCTTTATATTTCATTTTGCCTTGCTATTCTTATTTTATATTTCAATATTTATTGTTATGCACCAAAACACCAAGCAAAATTGAATGTGAAAACCTTATTGGCAATAAACCTGTTTCTAATTCGGAT
>JAOXYL010000010.1:7085287-7097685 GCA_028564955.1 Terapon puta
GCTGCAGTAAATAAATACCATTATTTGTGCATTCAGTTTTCAAATAAATCAAAGGTCATACTCACAGTAAACATCTTTGTGGGCCTCAGCATGCATCCAAAATCTGGAACCACAATGACTGATGACAGGTCTTGCCATTTTAATAGGCACGTGTTGCATTAGGTAAGTAAATCACTGAAGATGATTTGCCTGTGGTCCGACTACCTGGATACTGACTAATTTACAAATCAAAGGGGTTTTTTTTCCCAGGAAAAAAGGACCTTCCTATCAGTGGGTAAAGCAAATCCAACTTTTACGACTTACCCGTGAGGCAAAGTACCCACAAGTTTACATGTACATAAATATTCCACCAGCAGGGTGAAGGTTATTACATGAGGACACCGTAAAATCCCCGTCCTGATGGGGAGGGACCCTGGTAACAATAATAATTGTAAGGAGTACCTGTGAGTTGAGGGATTCGGTGTCCTGGTCAAGGACCCCTTAGCAGCTGTGGGACACCCTGCTGTTCTAATGAGACACCTGATACGGACAGACAAAATATTAAGATAAATATAAACAAATAATAATATAAACAAATATTAAGACCCATTGTTTCAGTGAAAGGACAATTAAATGATAATAATGAAAAAATACTCTCTTACAAAAAATCCTGTACTTAACCTGTACCTGTGAGTGAAAAGTTCAGAAACATTGTTAGCAAAATGTGCTTAAGATTAGATAGTTAATTAAAATGAAAAATCTACTATTTAATATACCATTAACTAGTCTAGTCCAGTGGTTCCCAACATAGGAGAAAAACTAGCTAAATTTGAGAAAAACTCGCTAAATTTGACCTCTTTGAGCCTCAGATAGTTGTTTGAAGCTGTGTGAGATGGATGGAAATGCCCATTAATTCATTAAGTCTTATGCCAGCTTTTTGGAAATTTGGTTAAAATTTGTGCTCCATTTGGATGAAAACATGACTATATAATAAAGAGCCTCAACTATCAGTGTTGTTTTTGTAAGGGGTCACCGGTTTTGGGATGTAAAACTGTTCTTTGCAAAGTAACCTACAGCCTCAGCGGTCAAGTAAATGTAGTGGAACATAGAGTTCAACATTAGCAGTATAAAGTCACTGTTTCAAAACGGCTGAAATTCGAGATTGTGCCGTTAAGTTGTCTTCTGTTAGCGTTTGAGTTTGGTTCTGTTAAGTTGACCTATTTTAAAACCCAGGATTAATATTTTTATTCTGGTAAATAAATTTTTTTTAAAAAATTCTCAAGAAGACCCCTGTGTCTCTCTCGTTTGCCAGCTCGGTCCCTGACAGTAACATAAAATGGACATACTCAAGTGCAAGATTCAGATTCAGATGTCCTTTATTGGTCTCACAGCGGGGCAATTTGCAGTGTGACAGCAGCGAAAACACACAGACATAGTATAAAAATAATAATAATAATAAAAACAGAAAATAGAAATATGTAAAATATAAAGTATAGAAGATCATTTAAATTAAATTAAAATAAGGATAATAAAAATAGAAAATTCAGATAAATAATTTGCCTGAGAGTATACATATCAGGTATGAGTGCAAAACAGTGAAGCAATGGAGTGAACCGTGAACAGAGGTGTTATTGTACAGAGTACAGTTGTGTCAGTTAGCTATTGTTTGCTGTTATTGTTCATTGTCTGCAGACTAGCGAGCATTTTGTTTGTTGTGTAGTCTGACAGCAGCAGGCAGGAAAGATCTGCGGTACCTCTCCCTCACACAGTGCGGATGGAACAGCCGCTCACTGAAGGAGCTGCACAGTCAGAGTCCTGTTGAGGGGGGGACATGTTGTTCAACAGGGATGACGGCTTAGCCATCATCCTCCTGTTTCCCACCACCTCTACTGAGTCCAGGGGGCATCCCAGGACAGAGCTGTCCCTCCTCACCAGTCTGTCCATTCTCCTCCTGTCCCTGTCTGAGACGCTGCTGGCCCAGCAGACTATTCCATAAAAGATGGCTGATGCCACCACAGAGTCATAAAAAGTCCTCAGAAGTGGTCCCTGTACTCCAAAGGACCTCAGCCCTTTTTTACGAGGGCATCTGTATTGTGTGTCCAGGGTTAGTGGTTTAAAGTGGTTTAAAATTGTACTTGAATACAGTATTTGATAAATGTAGTTGATTTTGATCTTTGTGCTTTGTTCTTATAGTCTCATACATACTCATTTTTCTGCAAAGTGTTTTTTTTATGACAATATGATAGTATTTACCACTTTACTGTGAACAACATGTAAAAACATCATAAACGATTCTAGCTCTGAGCATGAAATACAGACATGACACGGAGCAAGTTTGTTGTTTTTGTTTATTAAATTTCCATCCTCTGTTATGTTTAATTAGATATTTCTTGCAATTAGATGATGAAGGAGCGCTTCAGTGTTCTTACGCAGAGCTCCTGGTGAGCATCAATAATGAATCCAGTGATTCTTCAAAAGAGAAACGGTTCTCTGAGGGTCCTTATCTAAATGAATCGCTTATGGTTCTCTTTATTTCATTCCCTACCAAGTTAGCATGATGGAGTAGTGCACAGTCTACGAGTCTGTGTTCATCTTTCAGAATCTGATTAAAGTAGCTCTGCAGTTTACAGTGTACAAGAACAAATCTGTTCCCGTGGAGTATTTGTTATTCAAATGAACACAAGCCACAAGTAATAAACACCGAAGTGACGCCATTTGTTTTTCTTCAACTCCAAATGAAAATCAAGGGGCTTTTTTTGTCACTTGATTATGAAGCAGTCTGGAAAATGGGCCTTTACATAGGATGTGAAACTGTAGTGTCTTTATCTTCCATAATGTGCTGTACGTGGCAAGGTTTTGTTGACGAACTATAAAGAGATCTACTGATCCTTTCTAATAATTATTATTAATTATTTCTAATTATTTAATTTCTAATTACAGTATATTTTTGTGTTAAAGTTTCCTCCTGATGTAGTTTAATGTATGGGTCTATAAGGAGTGATGTCATTACCATAAAGAGACAAAGAGACTAATGTAATTTTCAATGCTTAAAGCAATCATAATGCATGTATAGACTTTCTGCTGAGGATGAGTTGAAAAGATACCACTCTCATACCAATAAACTAAAATACTGCTAGAAGACAGTTAGCTTAGCATAAAGACTGTAAACGGGGGGGCACAGCTAGCCTGTCTCTGACCAAACCTCACTTGCCAAAAACAGTAATCAATCAAGCGAGTCTTTATATGAAATGGAAACTTTCAGCTTAGATTTCATTAGATTTCAGCTTAATACGCTTTTAGTTCCTTGAAATAGATTTTATATGCCTCCGCCTCCCCTGCTGTGTGAGGCATGCTGGTCTTTTTGAACATAAGCACCCTTAATAAACACCCAGGAAATTCTGTTAGTGTAATTGAAAGACTGTCAATTTCTCGTAATGTTCGGTGTGCCCTTAAAGAGAAAGAAACTACCTTGTTTTATGATCGATGTCCAAGTAAAGCTTGATGTAAGTACTATTTCTCAAAACCGGCAAATGCTCCCCCTGGGTGAGGATAAGATAATTTCCATTTTGTCTCCAAACAAGGACGGAAAAAAGACAAAATCCCCTGCAAAGTTTTTCATTTTACTTCTGCCGTGCGCGCGATGATGGGTTATTATCGTGTCGGTTCATTAGCATATTTCATATCCTGCTGCTGAGCTCTTCCAGCTCGCTATCTGTCTCCATCGGCGGTGGAGACAAGACGCAGGTGCTGGATGCTCGCCGCGGATAGCTTCGCGGGAAAAACAAACACAACACACCTCACTGTAAACATACAAACAACGCTGGCTCATCATTCTCCAAGACACGCACGCGCCACCATCAGTCAGCGTAAGAGCTTCAAAGAGGGCCATGACACTTTCAAATGAGAGCACACTCGCAGGCATGTCGCACACTCTCACACAATCTGTCAAGTCATCAAAGCTGCTTCCAGAGCCAAACAAACACATGCCTGCTGTCCCTCACACACAAGTGCTGCTTTGTCAGACACTCGGATGCAAACAGAATGATAACTCCTACAATCATCAGCAGCATGAAATATGTAACCGTGTCTCTCTCTCTCTCACACACACACACACACGCGCGCACGCACAGAAGTGGTGCTTTTTTATGTGTCAGAGCTGAGTTGAGTTTTCAGGCAGTAAAAAGGGGGAAAAGATGAAAGAAGGGTTGAGCAGCTTGTTCTTTCTCCCCGTCTCTTCTGTCATGTTCACCAGAGGGACTTTTGATAGGTGTAGGCTAACACACACACACACACTGACACACACTCACATGCTCAGAGGCACAACTGCAGACACACACACACATATGCAGTGTTCGCGCAGAAGTGCCGCAGCAATAATTAGATTTCACTTCAAAGAAGCACGCAGTTGTTTCGCTGGGAGACGGGGGCCGACGCGTGATTGGCTACCCGAACTAGCAGGTGAGGGACTGTGGGTGCTCCAGGAGACCGGACCATCCTCCCCTGTTGTAACACAGCGAGATGTGTCCGCTGGTATTTGTGCGGAAGTGAGTTCGCAGTCACTTTGCCATCAAACGAAGTTGGTAAGTTGTGAAACAGAGGTGGGAAGACATCGACTGCGAGACGAAGAGTCAAGACTGTTGGAGATGAAATGGAAACAAAAATATGAATAATGATTTTGTAGCCTTGTAAAAATTGCCACTAATTCAAAGTCAATTGAATGGTTGACGGAGAGTACTCCATTTTTGAACTACAACGTACACTTTAAAGTTTTTTTTATGCACCTTACCTACATTATCCATATCCCTGCCAATTTTGATGTTAATTTATCAATATCTGTGCGATTTTTTATGTTAATCTGTTATTTTACAGTACTCTATTACTATTCTGCTACTTGTTAATAACTAGTATTTAACTCTGTTATTTTACATTTTTGTTTATATTTAATACTTCTTTGCTTGTATACTTTATTGCATTTATTTATTATATTGCAACCCCGACAGAACAATTTCCTGCGGGATTAATACAGTTCTTATCTTATCTTATCTTATCTTATCTTATCTTATCTTATCTTATCTTATAATGACACTGAGATTGACAAGTGGCACAGTATGCTGCTTTTGTTTTAGCAGCATTTCAGTATGTTGCTGCCGTTCAACTGGAACTTATTAACAGCATGCCACTCATGTTGCACAGGCGGAAACCACTGCCCACAGGCTTGTGTTGGTCCTTACCGCCACTGCCATGTGCTTCTTTTGCCGCCAAACACAAGAGGTGTGTCACTCTTGTTTCAACGTCATATGTAGATCCTTACGGTATGTCACTTTGGCGACTGTAATGGTGTGTGGCTGCCTCACACACACCCCTCCTCATCAAGATGTGACACTAACACAATAATGGTGCGCCACCTGTGCATGATGTTGAAACGTGTACTTCCATTTATGGCTGTTTCTTTTAATCTTACTCTTAAAGTGACAAGGATTTCTTTTTTATGAATCAATTAATTTTGTGAGCATCTTTCATAAACTGAAGTTAAAAGATTTTTACAGCAGAAAAGTCAAAGCCAAGTAATAACATTTATAATAAGTTTATGCGGTTATTGTTCGATATTACTGCAAACTTAACAGCTGTGCTAGTGTGTGTGTGTGTGTGTGTGTGTGTGTGTGTGTGTGTGTGTGTTCATACAATTACGTTGTGTAGTGACAAGCGAGGGTGATATCAGACAAAGTGACAACATCCGACAAGTATCCACCTCTTGCATTCTTCCATCTCCCACACTCTTCCTCTGTCAAAACCACACACACACACATACATACATACACACACGCACACACACACAAGCGCTTACTTCTCCCCTCTTCTGGCAGGCTGTCAAATACTTCTGTGTGCGTTTCAGGGAGAAACAGCCCCTGCTTAATTACTGCCATGCTAATTGAATCCCAGTGTGAGTGATGTATGGGGATAGGACTCTCTGTGACAGAATGAAAATGAAATAGTATTAAGCAGCCAAGTAGATAATCCATTTAGGAATGTCTGGGAAACGAGAAGGATTAGTTAATGTAGCGCCATATGGCTCGCTTGTCAGAAGACATCAAAGTTGTTTGAAATCTAAAATGTTTTCATTCCCACTCTCTCGCTCGCTCTTATTTAAATAATTTTTTTAACTGGGATTTTTAACTCCAAACTGCCCTGAGGCAGATCAGAACACAATGTCAGTCTGTTTTGGCTGGTTTAGCTGAATTCAATATATTTTGGATGTTACATTGTACCAGAACATTTGCAAGACAGGCCCCACGGGAAAACCTTGATCTTGAAAGAGCTTTAGTTGGATGAACATCTCATACTCAGATTGTTAATTCACTTCATGTGACACCCAGAACAGGGTTACTGACATGTCTGCTGACTGTAAACAACATTAGCATCCACCACAGGGAACTCATCTAGTTTAAGATGATAATGTAAACGTCTCATTAAAGATCATTCTCAGCCTTTAAGGACCTTAATCATACATGCAGACAGTGCTATAAAAGTAGATAACATAAAACTGAATCCCAGTTAGCAGCATTTGTGAACCATCACAACTTTCCTATTTGAATTTTCAAAGAATAAATTGACAATTAACCTTCCAAAGAGATTGTTATGATCCAGACAAAAGCCACCAAAAGAACACTAACTGAAGTTGTCCAAAAGTTACTCTTTTAATTAGCTTGTAACCAACTAGACAAAGCTGAATATTTTTTGCTTTTGGAATTTAGTTCCGAAAAACATTATGTATTCATCAAAAATCTGAAAGTGGGAACTATTTTGTAATTGGGAAAAAAAATATATCTACATTTAGGACCGAGGGTAAAACATCACATTTTTCAGCTTAGCTTAAGAAATGACTCCAGTCTCCAGCGATGGTGATAAATAATGATAAAAAGTTTCATAAAATGACAAAATTGTGATAAAAATGCAAACACTGTCAGGGTGTATCCTGGAATTATCTCTAAAAATCTTTTTTATATTCTTTACAAAACCACTTCTGTCAGCTTTAACACCTCCAGTGTTGACTTACAGTTTACTATGCAAAATGACTCTGTGGTGCAGGACTTTAGTTGTTTAATTTGACATCATGTGTTTGCAGTTAATTACCTAGATTACTTTTTTACACACATACAGTGGTGCGGTTTCGTGCATATTTATCTCCCTCTGATAATTATCCACAACTGTGATAAGACTACAGTATATTGTTGTAATTTACACTTTGCAGCCCCACCATCTAATCCATTTCCTTACTGAGAGTCGATATGAGAAACACAAACATGTAAATATCTGTGCTTTTAGTTTCAGTAACAATTCTAGGAGTAATTCTGAAAGCTTGTTAGAGGTGAAATCTGTTTTAGACGTGCACTAACCCATATCTGCACAGAACAGCGCAACAGCGGCTGATGAAATGCCTTAAAAGTTTTTTCCAGGAGGAGGCGAAGTTAAACTTGGAGTGTCTTGTTTTTCACAGGGGTCAGAGCATCTGCTTTGTTCGATTTGGTCCGATGTCTCAGCACTTGGCGGCTTGTCATCATGATTTCATTATTATGAGTCTGACTTCGGTGTGATCTCTTGTAACTGCGGGCAACAGAGCAGACCCTCCTCCGATTACTTTTGGCTTGGCTCATCTGTTGCCGGGGCAACGCACCCGCAGAGGAAGGCAAGAAAGGGAGCTCATTTCCGCAGGTAATCTATGGACAGAAATCAACAACCACACAAACACACTCACGTGCTCACTGATGCACACTGTTAGACAGGATTCTGCAGGGACACACACCCTGATTTCTCTCAGACAGTATGCAAAATACATGCAGAGAGTGGCTTCCCTTCATCCTCGAACTCACTCCTCATATAGCTCTCTTGCTCTTATCTTTCCTCACCCTCCCCCGTTTTCATGGTCTATTATTCCAACCGTATCCTTCACTTTCCCTCTTCATTTCCTTCTTTCCTCTCTCTCCATCCTCCATCTTTGACTGGCTTCCTCTATCGTTCCTCTGCCATCCCATCCCATCTCTCTCTCCCCCTCCATTCTTGCTCCAGCAGGCTGCAGATGGTGCTTAATGGACGCATAACTGAGCGTAACTGCCTCGTGAATAATTCCACAGGCACAAGGTGAGCCACAGGACAGCTCCATATGTGGACACACAGAGAGGAAAGTGCACACGCACAAGCTACAGAAGGTGACTATCCAACATATCCACCAAGTCTAAGCAAACGTTAAGGGTACTCTCTACACATTCATTTCCATAATAATTAGTCATTTTCTTTCATTATAGGTGTAGACCGTGTAATATTTGAATTCAGCAATACTGAAATGAAAAATTCAACAATTTACTGAAATACAGATATTTTGCTTTCATGTTTTATTGTCTCACAACATTTAGACATAAATTAAATGTGGCTTTTGGACACTGATGACCCAAACAAATGTTACGTTGAAATGAACACGAAAATATAATTGTAAATTAATAACAAAGTCAGAATGAAATAATCTGTGTGTAGACAGCAGTAGCCACACATTCTTGGCTCTCTTTGACTTTGACATTGCTGAATATTTTATTCACTATATAATGATCACTGACTTTTCAATGAACCAATGTTTTTTTTTATCATTTTCATTCCCAGATTTGTGCACAACAGCCTTTGAAATTTAGTTGTTATCAGGAAAGAGAGAGTGTGGAATGGGTAGATTTATAGGGCAATTTATGGGGTCGGGAGCAATTATGGAGGTAATCAAATGTTATGCACCCACACAAACATGGGATTGAAAATGTGCGCAGAGTTTGGAGAATTCAGTTTGCAACACTTTTATAGAAATATGAAAATGTTCTTGCCTAAGGTCTGCTAGAAAAACCAATCCTCTCACAAGTGGAAGGTGTCGTTCAGACAGAAACCACTGAATCTTCTTCCCAGGTGTCATGAGTTTCTTTCAACGGTGGCTTTCTTTTTGCAATTCTCCCATGAAGTTACGGTGGGTGAAGCACCAGTCAAGCAAGCAGCTGTTGTTGTACCACAGTCTCTCCAATGTGAGCCTCCGAAGCTTGAAACTCCTTCAGAGCTGTCACAGGTCTCTTGGTGGCCTCCCTCACTTGTCTTCTTCCTCTCACTCAGTTTTTGAGGACGGCCCACTCTTGGCACATTTGTGTCATACGCTTTCTACTTCTTAATGATTGACTTAATTGTTAAAAGGAAATGTTCTCGTATTCATCCTCTGACCTTTTACAGGGTTGCTTGACAAGCTTTTTTGTCTTCACAAATCACAGTTCTGACTCAACAAGTGTTGGGCCTTTCACTTACAACACTATTTATGCTGCCACCAACGTGAAAGGCTTAACTTCACACAGGGGAGCTCCATTCAACTAATAATGTGACATCTAAAACCAACTAGCAGCACCTGTGGTGACTCAAGAGCGTGATTATTAAAGGGAATGAATGCTAAGGCAAACATTAAACAGTTTTTTTTCTGTTCTGATTAGTGTCAAAAAAGCCACATTAAATCTACATGGATTCAATGTGGAAAGTAATAAAACCTGGAAACTTCCCAGGAGCTGGATGATACACTATAGTACAACTTCACAGGCACTGTGTGTAACATTTGAATGCATTAAAGAAACCAAACTCAATTTGATGCATCTACTGTTAAAACAAATTAAAAAGTCTTGGCTGAAACTGCAGCCACAGACAAAAAGATTGGCGCCACATAGCCACGGGTGCTGCGCAGGCTACATTTGCATGCACACAAGCCCACTCATTGGGCAACCTCCTAAGACTCATTTGGTTTGATTTATTAAATGGAAGAAAGTGAGGGTTTCACAAAAGCTGCTGTATATTTCAAGGTTGTCCTGGTTAGTATAATATAATGTGTGGTGGGAATATCTGTCGGACCAGCAGTTTGAGGTGGATCTAATTTATGGCCGCTCTTTCTTTATTATCTAACAGAGGATAAAGGGGGGGAGGGTGAATAAAATGCAGTTGGTAACATTTTACTTAAAGTGGACTCTGTGGCATAATGGGGATATCATAACCATTACTAGCATTTATTGCTCATCATACATCTGATACCTGCTGAATGTGTAAAAGTCCAAGGACACCGGCTCTTTTCATATCGATTTTACTTATTAAATCTTTACCAGTCATAAAGGAGGACGTGGAAATGAAGAGTAGCAGATGAGCTGCAGAAGGATTTTTGCATGTGGAGTTTTGTGCTGACTACCATTTTATGTCAATTATAGAATATGCAATGTAATATATGATGGCGACTTTTGGTGAGTATTGTTAAAATGAAGGCACAGATTGAAGTTTAATTACAATAGGAGAAACATTAACAGTGATGGATGCTGATTTTGTTTGCAGGGTTTTGCTGCTCATTTCAGTTCCATTCTGCTGAATTTCCTTCACTTGCCAAAAGGTAGACAAAAACATCTTTGTATTGGCAGAAAAACAGCTCATTGGAACTGCTGATGAGAAACACTAACATGACTAATGAGCCATTTTAGGGGGGAAAAATCCATCACCATTACATAGGTATACTCTTGTCCAAAAACAGTTCACTTTCAAAATTTGAAGGTATCTCTTTTATTGAAGGTGATATTGCGTGTTTAATGTTGCCAGATAAAAAAACTCTTGGCTTGTAAGCTAATATAAGCTAATAAAAAAAGTCAAAAAAGGAAATTAGACAAAAGTGGCAATGCTTAGCTGTGTGTCGCTGTCCTTTTGTCCCGGACTTTAAGAGGGGACGAGTTAGCCAGGGCAGGGAGACGAAGGTTTCGAGCAACAATGTTCTGCTGCCGCTGATTGGCTGGACGTTGAGCAGGAGATGAGGTGGACGTGGTACAGAGGGGAGGGAAGTAGTTTGAGGTTTTCCCTCTCACCTCGTAGGTCCACTGCATGTCTGCCGCCTGCAACAGGAGGAGTAAACTGTTAGTCATGCAAATCTCACAATTGCTTAGTTTGTTTATATAGGAATGGGTTATCACATTTGATTTAAAGGGGCTGTATGCTGTTGTATGTGTATGCCGGTTAGCTCTATGACACTACTTCACATTTACACAGAATTTAGATGATATTATTTTGATTGTTAATGAAGCAGCTACAATGGCAGCACAGCCCCGATCAATCATCAGTGATTGCTGCTGAGTAAACGGGTTTCATTGTCAATAAACAGTTTCTAAATGTCACATACAGAATATCTAACATACTGTGGTAAATCCTGTTCTCACTTCTGGCTTATTTGGTAGTCACGGTAAAAAACTTTTTTGTTTCATGGCTGACTTTTGAGAAAAGTCACTGCACAACTGGCAAGGAGATTACTGGATAAAAACTAAATACCTGGACAATTAGTCTTGCTCTGTGTTTGCTGTGTGTAGTAGGTGTGAAGGACACAGTGATGAGAGCTCCGGTAGCCCCAACAGGAGGTAACATCCCTGAGGCTGGAGTGACTGTGAAGTCACTGCTGCTGCCTGGCAGGAATGTCGCTGTGAACGGCTCTGGCCTCCTGGAACCAACACTCAAGTTTACCACTTGCCAAGAGCAATTAAGCAAAAAACACTTATTATGAGTAAATGAATGTGAAAAATCTGGGAATGTTTCACAACTTTTCACCACAGGAATGTTCTAATGTGACCAAGAACCTTTGAGCAGGGGTGTGAAACCGATCCATGAAAGGGCTGCTGTAGCTGCAGGTTTTTGTTCCAACCAAGCAGGACCACACCTGATTTGACTTTAATCACAACACAGTTGTGAGAGTTCAGTTGATTGAAGTCAAATCACAGTTTCACATCCCTGTTCTAATGATTCAGGAACTTCTGGGGCAGAGTCTGCAGGGCTTTTCAAATGTGGTAAAGATGGAGGAAAAAACGATCAAGAGAACAAAGCGAGTGAATACGGGAAGCAACACATAACAGGATTGTTATGTGTTTTTGTATTTAAGGGGAATAAATAACCAAAAATGCTTGGAGACAGACATTCTAAGTTATTTTAGCCTCATTTTCCGCTATTGCATATCTTTGCATCAATTCAGACCTCGCACCAAAGTAAAACAAAGAACAGGATGACTGTGTTATTTCCTTGTTTGTGAAAACTGCATTTCAAAGTCGCTGTTATTTTTAAGTCTGTTACTTATTTCATCCTGACAGCACTTCACAGGAACGTGAAAAGGTTCCTAGTTTATGTCCTGAATTTAGATCCTATAGTTCAAGCACTCCTGGATTTTTTATCCAAAAAGGCTGCATAGCTGCACGTCATGTTAGAGGTTTGGTGAAGTGATCTCATTTCCACTGAATCCACTTTTCCTAATAATTAAATACAAAGCTCAGTAAGCACACACACACACACACACACACACACACACACACACCTACCTGGTGGTGCTGGTCAGACGGAAGCCCACAGCTGAA
>JAOXYL010000010.1:7097785-7119575 GCA_028564955.1 Terapon puta
CATGTTAGAGGTTTGGTGAAGTGATCTCATTTCCACTGAATCCACTTTTCCTAATAATTAAATACAAAGCTCAGTAAACACACACACACACACACACACACACACACACACACACACACACACACACACACACCTACCTGGT
The DNA here is from genome assembly GCA_028564955.1 of Terapon puta. Lineage (NCBI taxonomy): Eukaryota > Metazoa > Chordata > Actinopteri > Centrarchiformes > Terapontidae > Terapon > Terapon puta. Next base: position 7,097,928 of record JAOXYL010000010.1, read on the forward strand.
GGTGCTGGTCAGACGGAAGCCCACAGCTGAAGTCTTTCCCAACTCAGTTGGTGTAGTGTGAATGACGTCATCCACTTGAGGTTCCGTGGCTATGAGAGTAATGGGAAACTCCCAGGTCCTGCCCGACACACACTCCACAGCCAGGACCGCCGAGCACCTGGACACACACACGGTTTCTTTTAATTGGTTACTCTCATTTCGCAGTACTACGCACAGTTTTTCAAGCAAACTCAACCACCACTCAACATTTGTGTATTTATACTTTACTTGTGCAAGTTATATATATTTTTTTAAAAAGGAGTACAAAATTACTGTTAAAATATCAATGCTATTTCAAATACAATGTTTCTGCAATACTAAATCAGAGCATGTTGTGTATGTAATGGGCCACATGTATGCAGGTTTATATTTCAACCAGTGAGCACAGCAGCTGATTTCGCTGATTACCTTCATCAGAGAAGAGGAACTAATCAGTGAAATGAGCTGCATTGGGCTTTAACTGCTATAAAACCTGTGTACAGTTAGCCCTTGACGGCGCACAGATGAATACCTCTGATTTGGAGTTTCTTTCACTCAAATCTTTCTTTCGCTCCAATCTATTTTGAAAAGCGTAACTTGAGTAGTCTTATTTATCTTAAAAAGAAAAAACATGATTCACTAAACCGGCCTTTAATATTCCTGCTTTCAACTTATGATACTTTGTCTCCTCATCTCAGTGCCCATGGCAGAGAAATAACATGTAGATAATGGAAGAGCCTATTAGCAGCACCACACCCCCCATCATTTCCTCACAGAGAAGTCATTAGCTCTCGGAGGTATTGATTCTACCAGGACACGCCTCATTAATGGACTCTACAGATGAAGACGGGAGCTGATAAATGAACACAGTCTTCGCCCAGCAGGATGCCACATGTAATGTACAGTAAGGACAGTCAAGAAAAGGTTAATTGTGACCATTAACAGTGGGCATATGGTATGTTTTCCATTGCACACTAGTTACAATGGATATTTTGTGAAAGAAGTAAATACAGAATTATTTCAAGTCATATGGTGGATGAAACAATGTCGGTTAAAGATACAGCATGGAGTGTTTGCATTACAGCTGTGCTTTCAAGCCTTTCCAATTTGAGTAAATACACCAGTCTGATTTGCAAATGTTTTATGTGGAAGGAAATGTGGGAAAGTGTTCAGTCGCAGGCTGCATCACTGATGGATTTTAAAGCACATTTTGCCGCTAAAGCCTTATTTACTGACCAAACCTAAATATATAAAGCTCCTCAAGTATTACAGGTGACATTAATTTAATATGTTTTACAGTTTCGTAAAAGTTTTTTGGGACAAAGTTAGGAAAAAGATTTGGGAAACTTTCAGCACTGAGGTTGATTTCATTCCATCTCTGTGTCTTCTAAAGAACATGATGAAATTTAGCAAACATTAATAAAACTGGTTCAATATGGCCACCCCAATAGGAAAACAAGTTATTCTTGTCCAGTAGAAAGACAATCCATCTCTAAACCCCCAAGAATGCTTTAACACTTCAGCTAAAATAAATTCTTGTACAACTTGACTGACATGAAAACCATTTCTACATTAGGCACAACTGGAGCAGGGAGACAGCAAGAGAGGGAGAGAAAGAGAGTGCACATGTTCTAGTAATAAGCCATGCATGTCAAATTAATTAGTCTTGTCAAAATTACATCCAAATTTGTTTTCTCACCAACTGAGGTTGAAAAATGATACACTTTAAAAAGCCATGAGTGCTTTGATGAGTGATGCAGGAGAAGAAACCCTGATGTTTTTAAGGCAAATGTGTTTTTAGGTCAGATCAAAGTTAATGTATTGTCTGTGGGGATCTGACCTTCCATGGCAAGTACTGTTAAAGCACAGGCAGCTAATGAGCTGGCCTTCCCCTTTTACCTCTGAGAGAGTGCAGCAACCTTTAGCTACAAACATTAAGACTCAGCATATAGAGACAGTTAGTAATAAATGAATGCAGAGGCCACACCCACCTAAGAGAGAGAGAGAGCGAGAGAAAGGGAGAGAATATGAGGAAAAAAGTGAGGGAGAGGGAGCATGGACTGTACTGTGGAGGGAGGAAAAGAGGAGACAAATGAATGCGGTGTTTACTCACAACGCTCGATGCAAGTGTGTTATCTGTGCAGAGAGAGAGGGAGAGCAACAAACTGATGGTGTTTCTGTGCCTTTCCTTACTCTGTGTGTGTGTGAGTGTGTGTATGTGTAAGCGAGTGCTATATGTACTTGCTTTGTTTTCTGACTTATTATTAGCATCCTTTTGTTCCCCTCACACAGGAGGTGTGCATATTTGTTTCTCTGAAAGTGTGCAATTCTGTGTTCTTTGGTGTGTGTGTGTGTGTTTTAACTTTTCAGTCGTCTATGTGCCTCTCTCAGCATAATACCCTCACAGTATGTGTGTATGTGTGTGTGTTAAGCTGTTCTTCGAGTGTGTGCATCTGCTTCTTTCTCTGCATCTCAGAATCGGTGAGAGTTTGTTTCATTTTCTTGACTTTTAATGTGGTGATTGCCTGTGGTCTGTGTCCCTCAAAAATGTGCCTTTATGGCTTCTGTTTCTTCTATCGTGTTTTGGCAGTGTTTGTTTGCTTTAAGTAGTAACACAACCCTTGGAGTGGGTTTTGTAAAGAAAACAGTATTTGACTCCCTGCCTTAAAAAAGGCATATTCGTCTGTGTGTCTCACGTTTTCTTTGAACAGGTTTGTTTGTGTGTATGTGTGCGTGTGTCGTATTGTAACCTGCATGGCCTGAGGGGAGTGTAGACTAGATTAAGGGTGAGTGTTACAATGCCAGTCTCAGGGTCCCTCTTCGCTGCGTCAATGGAAGCAGAAAGGCAGTCCTCCACCCATGAGTGCTCCTTTTTGCGTTCTGAACGAACCTTGCACAGGAAGTCTTCCATCATCATCTGTGAAACTGTCAAAAAGTAAAAAGTGTGAAGAAGATGTGAGAAACTACTACGAGATTTTCTTTTTTTAATTTGATGTTCCATTTAATTTATAATTTTTTATTGATAAAAGTAGTCCACTCGTGTTTTCTGTTACAGATTGGGATACACTGATCCAATATGTCACCTCGGCCCAGATATTGACCCTGTTAAGGAGGGCGGGTATAGGTAAGATGTGAAAACTCCACCTTAAATACAATTTTCTTTTCTGGTTTGTTCATATGCTGCTGGGGCCATTTTAACATGTTTAGCTACTATTTTACCTGTCTCATCCTGCATGTGTTTCACAGTAAATACTAAGGCAAGGCCACTTATAGGATCTTAATGCAAAAAAGAGAAGTAGTAATAATACCATTAATGGTTAAAGCTGTAGGATTTTATTTAGGACAGTACAAACCTAGAAGAAAGAACAGTAAAAAAAAGTCTTATCATTAACAAAGAACCCAATCAGAAAACACTCTGGAGGAGCTGTGTAACATTACATCAGATGCTAAGTGGTGAGGTGAACGACTGCAACAGTATTTAGACAGCCACAGAGAGCACAAAACATCACTTTTTCTTCCCGTGAAACTGTGTATGTTCTATGTGTTTGACAGGTTTAATCTGAATTTCCGTCTGTCCTCAGGATATGGTCAAAACTTTACACAGTAGAACACAATAAAAGTCCAGGTCAAAATAAACTTTAAACTAACTTTGAACTGACTCTCCTGGTTAGCACATTTGTTGGGATAAAAATATTTAAAATTACAACCTGTCTCTCACCTGATTGTGACTGACTGCTGAATCAACTTAAAAAAGTCACTTTTTTTCCATTTGTGATGTGCTTCTTTAATTAATTACTGCGAAGCAAGCATACAACGTGATCATCAATCAGTCACCTGCTGAGCTGAATCAGAGAGATCCTGACACACGTCATCCCATTATCTACTTAGTTACTCGATGAGAGCTAAAACAATCTCCTCACTCATTAAACAGGTGGCCATAGCAGCGTGGTGTAGTGCCACTGCTCATTTTACAGCTTCATGTTAACTCACATAAGAGTGATCCCAATTAATTTAGCACAGCAAGGAAGCATTACGCAATTTAAATTCAGCACACAGTGTACACTGGTATTAGCTGTGCTCTTACCATCAGTAGCTATCATCCCAACAACTGAGCAATGTCAGATTCAACCATGACACACAATCTCTCATCACTGTAATAAAAATTATCCTAAAAAGTGTTTTTTGATATTACAAGACCACTTTGACTTAGACACAGACACAAGTTGGCACGCACCCTCCTGTCCTTTCTGGTCTTGATTCCCCGGCACACATCCTGTGAGCAGCACTTCCACCTTCCTTTCCAGCTGGCAGCCCGCTTCACAATAGACCACGCCAAGTGATGAGTTCTCAACAGGAGCCTCCATAGGAATCCCACAGAGAGGGTAAATCCAACAGATGGTTGACAGTTCCTTCTCTGACCTGAAATATTGATGGATGTTTTTATACAGTGTTTATAAAGTATTCAGGATTAGGAATGGACCAGTGCTGTATCTGAAAATATCTTCTAATCTAATACGGAAAATACAACAATCAGACTGTATTATAGCATTCCACAATTACTTTGGCTTGTGTTTAACTTTGCAAAACCCATAACACAAAATGCATTGATCCTTCTTTTGGCCTCAAAATGTGTCAGTTCTTCTATCACATAATATTCGATAACACATCATACAGGGATTGGGATCTATTCATGTAAAGCATGGGTAGTAATATGCATTTATATGCATCTCTGCACTTTATATATATGCACAACATCTTACATTTACAGTTAATAATAATTAAAAGTGTTTTGCACATTGAAATGACACACTAAGAACAGAGCCAAAGCCATTGTACAGTTGGGTAAAAGTAATAGATTGTAATACCTTCACCAGTATGGGCTTCCTCCAGGTGTACCAAAGTGTGAAAGAGTGTGAATGTGTTTGTCAGTGCATGAGTCCTGTAAAAGCCCAATGCACACTAGGAGAGCTACCAGGGATCCTGAGTGGGTATGAAAAATGGATGGATGGTACATTCTAGGTACTGCTTGCTCTGTATTGTCATACTCTCAGACAGTGCAAATATAATATTAGATGTATGGAATAGAACACCTTTAATGAGCTCAAACAAGCTGATTTAACTATTCTTAGTTTGTTTACAGTGACAGGGGTTGCAGAAACCTGCTTGGTTGAAGGAAAAAACAGAAGCTAATGAGCTTTACTGAAAGTCTAGAAACTTGTCTGTGACCAGGCATAGACTCAGATACAGCTTTTTATGCAGTCAGCAAAACACATACACACCTTATGCTGTTGTTGTCTGGGCTGCTGAGTGGCTTCATAGTGATGCAAAGCCAGGCCTGCTGTACCTCCATACAGTTAGATGCAAACTCCACAGGTACATTAAAACTGGCCCTTTCGCTGATCTGTATACCTACAACCAAGATGGAGGACAGACACACAGTCAGTAAAACTTAAAAAGTTCTCTATGTAGTCACCAAGTGTGAAACCCAAATGCTCACTCTGAAAACAAATATACTTGTAAATTATGTTTTACGTATGTGGTGTCAGTGAAGACGGCCTGAGGCATAAACAAAGTTCAAACAAGTTCACGGATGCAAATGAATGCCTGTGTTTGCATGTGTTTGATTGTGTCCTTTGATGCAAGGACATTTATCTTCATTCAGCGTCTTTGGAATCTTAAGGCTACTGAACATCTGCTGTGTGTTTTTAAGCTGTCAATCTGTCCGTTGGTGCTGGGCAGATAGTGTTCAGTGGGTTTATTAGAGTGTCTTCACTGGAAACATCTGCCCGCTGCATGCAACAAGGTCAAGTGTGATAAGTGAAAGTGCTAAAATAAAACAATAAAGTTATAGGCAAGAAAACCAAAACAATGAGATGAAAAAGTCTGAAAACTCTGTAGAGCTCAGGGGAACTGTTGAGTTGAATAATTTAATAATAACTGACTGAAATAACTGAATAATAATGTTCTACAGGTGCATCACTATAATTGATCCCTTTTACATTACAGTTATTTGATCCTGAAATATTTAGTTTTCTTTTTTATTATATGTATTCTATGAATTTCTTAGTAAAATTCATTTACTGAACATTTTGTGTGCTGAAAACTTATCATTTCAGTTAACATACCTTCCGTATTGCTCAGAGGGATAGAGAAGGCCTGCTTGTCTTTAGTGACTTGGCGGCAGTTTGGAGCCCCACTCGGATCCTCATCTGAGACATGAAGAGATACAGAGTTCACGCGGTATTATGAACATGAGGGTGTTATGTCCATGTAACAAATGAGTAAGACAGTGTCTACTGGAGAAAGACAAGAAGTGCCTGTGACCTGTGAGTGTGATATTTAGCACGACTGGGAGCTCGGTGGGGTTTTTGAAGGGGATGATGACGGAGGCGCTGGAGCCTATCAGGGATGAGATGCAAACAGGCTCCTGGGTCTCTGGTTTAAGGCCATGCCCACTCAACAACACACACCAGTCATCCAACTGAGGAGAGACAGAGATAGATTAACACGTATGTACACAAGTGGCTAGAGGGAGCAAAATGAAGAAAAGAAATGAGAAAGCATGAGGGGAATACAGAGGAGGTGGTCTGCAGTCTCTCTTTACTATGGTCATGAATCACATCTTCAGATGAGGAAATATTTACAACAGTACGCCTGGGTCAAATAGAAAAAATGCATCACAATAATTGTCATCAGTATATAATACAATAGGTCATTGCTTCTGTTGATCTTAAATATTTCCCTAATCTTACAATTCTGTCATAATACGTTCAGGACAGAAACAGACTTGTAAGTTCACAAAACAAAATACATCATTAAACAAAAATCTTTGATTTAGTCAGAATCAATCCTTATAAATCTAAAGCCAACACGGAAACAGTACGACATTCTGGGAAATTCTCAGTCTTTACATTAGCTGTATAGATTAAATTAGACGTTCAAAAGTACTCATAATTATTGTCTATGAACCGACATCTAAGAGAAATCTTTAAGCATTAAGTCTGGAGACATGTGGGAACAAATACTTAGTTCTGGCAAAGATTAACAAAAAAATCTCCATATCAGCATTTCTAAAGTTCACTGCCATTTTATACATAATTTCTTTAATCTGTAGGTGCTGGTAAACTGATTTTTATCTTTTTATTTCATTTCCAGTTTAAATGCTAAGCTAAGCTAACCATCTTCTGGCTGTGGTTTCATATTCATTGATAGGACACAAGATATTCAGTCCTCTCATTCTATGTGCAAGAACGCACATTTTGTTTCCTGTATTTCACAAAATATTGAATTATTTCTTTAAAAAAGGACAGGATGCTCTCTGCAGGTGATAAATTTAGTTTGTAGTTAGTTTTTCCCATCTCTAGCTTTCTTTCTTTATAACTAAAGTGTATCTGTCATTGTTTATATTGTTTATTTCACCCAGCCCCAGGCAATAGCCTCCTGTGCCTTAAATAAAATGTACAATCTAGGCCAATGGAAAGCTTTACGAGCTGATCTGATTGCTCCAAGCTTTACGTGGATGATTGGGAGTGATGAGGCAGTAAATAAAATCAGAGCAGATGATTAAACCAATTTAAGGGGAAAAAGAAGAACAATCCCTGCACATATGTGTGTCTGTATGTGTTCTGTATGTGTGTGTGTGTGTGTGTGTGTGAGAAGGCAGGACTGTGATTTATGTAATCCATTTTCGGCGTGTGTGTGTATATTTTCACCTGAGGGCACATGAAAGTGATCTTTGCTGTGTGGTTCCCCTCGCCGATGGATGAAGGACTAAAACGGACACCAAGTTGGGTGGAGGAGTGGGGCTCCACTGTAAGCTGTAACACACAAACATACACACACGCACACACACACACACACAAACAGAGGGAATAGCTTTCAAGGGGACAGTAAGGGAGGATAAACACACTTTTGCTCAAAGAGACAAATCCTTAAAATCACACAGCTAGGCAACTCACAGCTTTTCATCCAGATACACAGCAAATCTTTAAACCTCCGGCTGACAACAGTTACTCTTGTTTGTTTTAGGATATGTGAAAGGAGATGTCGACTAGTATCAAGTGCCTGTGCGGTTCTTTTAAGAGATAAAACCCAAAGCAAATACAATCACATATCCATTGAACTGCAAAGAGCATCAAACATAACAGTGAATCCATTTCCCCAGGGGCAGGAGCACGGTAACCTCAGATGTATGTTTCAGCGTGGAATACCGACCTGATAAAACTGAGGATGAGGCACAAAGGTGAATGTGAGTGTGTGTACATACGGTTCCTCCTGAGTGCATTTCCAGCGTGTAGTTTCTAGTGTTACTGTTGACTACATTTAATTCCAAGGTTTCAGCTGTTGGGTTAACCACAGGAATGGTCAGTCTTGTCCATCTGAAACACACACACACACAGTTTTGCTCATCAAGTTGAAAAATACACAATTTAAACACACACACACAGTATTATCAACATGTTCAGTTGTCTGGCACAGTGACACTGGTGCTCACTGTTGATAACAATATTCAAAAACAGTTGAAAAGGACAGATTGTCAAACAAGGCCTGACATGAAATGAATGCCTGATAAGGTCAATCTGACCTGTTGAATTTGACTAATTTACTGAATTTACTCAGCTAATCAACGGTATTTAGAATCAATATGAAGCTGTAATCTTCATTCTTTAGTCTGTTAGTGTTGTGAAATATCTGTGTTCACTGGAGGTTTTAAACTCAGAGAAAACACATTTCTTGTAGTTCTGAAATGATTATCATGGCAGACAAAGTGATTCTACTCACTTAAAAACTCAGTACATTGCTGAAGGAATGCTGACTACATTTTTCCAGAGCTGAGTGGTTCGTATTTGGCCATTTTAAACAGCACTTGTCTGAACTAATCAGCTAAACGGAGCAGCACAATCTAGCATGGTGATCTACGCTGAATAAAAATGTGCCAGCTCTGTGACACCAGAACACCTGAGTTACAGAAGAAAATAGCAGTTTCCTCACATATTATTAGATTAATTTGATGCTGTCACTTCTTCTATCAGACAAGGGTGGCTGACAGCTTAAATTTATGTAAATGCTTGCTCTGCAAACAAATACGTTTTCTCCAGCAGACCACCTTTTTGTTTTACATGAATAATGGTTATTGTGGGATGAGTCCTCAGCCACCTCTATTTCTATGGAATATGCTACACAGAGCCAGCCTAAGCGCCCACATCACACACTGAATCCTAAGGACGGGATCACTGGCACGGACAAATTCACAGTGTGTATGCAGCATGTGCGCTTCCATTCCTAGCCAATAACCCTGCAGTGAGATTGTGTGTGTGTGTTGGTGTGTGTGCACCTACTTTCCCAGTTGACAGCAGGCCTGTGGTAGCATGATGACTGGAGGGGGAAGACAATAAAGCTCCAGCTGATACCAGAACTCCCCCATCAGCTCTGACTGGAACACCACACTGGCAGAAAAAAACACACCAAACCCTGTACCAACACTGAATATTACTTGGGATATTTGATTACCAAGCTCACACTGAGGTCTGCAGCATGTTATATTGGGTTAGTCATGGCCATAACATGGTGTCAGATTAAGGACAAATACATATTTTTAGAGTTCCACAAAGCACTTAATGAACACTTCCAGTGATAAATTGTGAAGAGGAACTTTTCCTTCACCCCCTCCTTTTAAGAAGGTTCAGGTCAGCCACAGTGCGGCGAGACTTACCTGCCCGTGCTCTTTCCTATTCTGCCAGGGGAGAACGTAGCTTTGTAGGTGAGAGTCTCCCGTGGGGGAACTGAAAACCAGCTGGCCCCATTCAGGTTGTTTCCTTCCAGGTACACACGCAGCATCAGCAATGACTCTGCTTGTGGGTTTTTGATAGGGATCTCTATGGCAACTGAGTTCTGGGAAGATAATATTTCAAAGATGACATCTGTTTTTTTTCTTTTCCTTGTGATGTTCTGTCCTTTGATCCAAGTTCAGAGGGAAGATTAGGTTTTACTGTAACTGTTGCCAGAGATAGGAACACTACTTTAAGGTCTGCAAATGTAAATGTAACAATAATGACCTGATTTTAATCTTTTTACTTTCTTTCTCAAAATATAAACTACCCAGTTATAGACCATGCAAATGCAGTTCTCAAATTCAGACTGAATTTGTGTTTCAGGCACAAAGTAAAAACTGTCAGTTAGCAAACAAGTTTATTCTTTTTTTATACTTATACTTACCTACTATCCCAAGTGTTGTTGTACAATACAATGTGTTTTTGACTTAAAAACATTATAAGCATTGTTCTGTGATGACATTTTTTATCCTTACCTGGGAAAAACATTAAAGTGAAAGAAGTTTTCTTGCCATTTGTGTGTATGTTTTCTGCAAGTAAAGCTTCCAGCATTTACAAAGGATTTGTGATTTTTTTAGGTGCTAAACAGTGAAATTCTGCTCCACTGCTTTCTAAACATGAGCAACACATGACAACACTGAGTTCTCATCATCAGACTTGCAAATCAGATAAACTGTGGCTGTTTACACATTTAATCATAGTAAATAATCACCTAAACTGGAAAAATTGTTTGAGCCCCTATTTTGACATTTAAGTATGTTAGGATGTTTGAGAGAACATACCTGAACAACACACTGTACATCTATGATCTTGATGGGCACTGCTGGTTCACAAATTATCTCCAGAGAGAAATGCACCTTGTACAGTCCGAGACTATCTCCTGCATGGCAAACAAATACATATGTGAACACAGTCTAAAAGAAAAAAACAAACTTCAACATTTTAAAAAACATCAACATGTGATATTTTTAATGTGCTGAACTCTTAATACTAAGCTTACCTTTGTGCTCCTCTGCCTCTTTCATCTCATCAATTTCTAGAAATGACACACAGCCTGCACGAAAAGGTGAGAATCAATTGTTCATTTCTGTATTTAGGTTTGTGATTATTTTAGCTTTATTTAGTTAATCAAATTGAAAAAATACAAGGGTACACAGACATGCGTACACTATGGAGTGTAATCATCTGTGTGCCTCTGTTTAATGTTAAAGAACACGACTGAACAATGAAAAAAAAATCTAGCAGATGTGCACTCCACATAACATACTAACACACTGCAGAACCCTACCATCACAAATATGCAGTGGAGACAAAATTCACCTGTCTGTTTTCCTCGTTTCAATGGTGACAAAGCCAGGGTGTATGGAGCAGTTTGGCCAGGTTTAATCTCAAAAGAAGGGGCACCACTTATGACAGATAGATCTGTTTCCATCTACGTATAAGTACATAAACACACACACACACACAGGACAGAGAAGAACTGTAAATACTGAGGATATTTCTTATTATTATGCTCTTTAGTTTGTCAACTTTTACATTAACTTTATACATGTCAAATGTTATAATGTCATCTTTTTTTTTCTTTTCATAGCACCGATAACCAAAAAAAACCAGAAAGAAGTAAATAATATATTGACGTGATTTTGTCTTTTTATTTTTAGCGATGCTTGTTTGTTGCTCCCACATTACACACAATCGCAATTACTGTTTCTGTTTCATAGTGGATGTTACGTCCCTAGTGCTGTGAAGAGTGGTGTTTTTCTTTCTCTCTCACTCTCTCTCTCTCTCTTCTCCCACAGTCATTTTTTAGTAGTTACTTCCCTCATCCCCTGGACCCAGCTGAGGAACGTAACAGTGGAAAACTGTTGCTGATATTTAAAATAAATGTTTCTGCTTTCCTATCTATGAAAGCGAAAATATTTATGGTGGTGCAAACAAAAAACTGCCTATGTGTTTTCATTTACAATAAGTTCATAGATGTGCATCAGAGTGAACATGGATTTGTGCGTTTTTACCTTGAGAGTGAGTTTTTTCTGACTGTAGTTGGGGACGTCCAGCTGTGTGTGTGTGGTCTGACCTACGGAGCAATGTAGTACCACATGATCCACGGGCAGGGGATGCTCTCCAACTCCTCTGAGGGTCAACATGTGCTCGGTACCATCATAGTCATTATGTAAGGACAGCTTGCCCTGAGGGGGTAGGGATGAAGTTGAGGCAGTCAGACACAAACTAACTGGTGTCCAGTGTGAAGTGTGAAAAAGGGGAAATAGCAGTGAGTGGATTTGCAGCTGCAGTCGAGCATTGTCACACCGACTAATGAACGTGACTGATTACTGAGCCCGCCAAAAAAGTCACTCCAGGACCAAATAAGTGTTACAAATCGCAATTTGTTTTGTGTTGTTTTTTTACATATTCATTGCCATACTTATAAGGTTTTTTTCTTCGTCTTCAGTTATTGATAATTATGTCATTATTTTATCCACCAAAAATGTCGATGTAGACGGTATAGAAATGAATAAGATGAAGGAGAAAGAAGTGATATATGGGACTGACCTAAAAATATATAAATATATAATTGTTTGAACAGTCCAAAATGTGCTATATGTGAAAGAGGGAGTGAGGTACCACTTAATCACTTTAAGTGATCAGATATCATTAAAAACTGCAGCACTTTGTTTTCAAATGGCTGTTTCTCAAAAAGAGAAAGCTCAGATGTAGTAAAAAAAAAGATGGTCTTCTGTACTTCTTATGAAAGCGGTGGAAGATGATGGCGGCCACTGAGGAAGCTTAAAATCCTAGATATTATCTTAACAGCCACACAGGCCAGACAGCATGTTGCTGTTTCAGGTACTGAGATAAGTGGACATACTTGAACTGGCCATTCCCCGAGGGCAGAGGGAAGGAGGCTGATGAGAGGAAAGGCCAAATGTAAGAGCTTGGTGGATGAACACTGATGGTAGTGTTGCCGATGTTAAATTATCCTTGATACCACAAAATCAAGGTCAACAACAACAACAACATCAAACATTTTTTTCTAATGGAGGACAGAAAACAGGTGAAGAAAAGTAATGAAAGGAAAAAAGAATGATCTCACAACAAAATAGGTACTTACCATGATAATACATTGTGCAGAGGGTTGAAAAGTGAGGGGGTAAGAGGCCTCTGTCCCTGCTGGCACATCGAAAAGCTTTGGGCCGGAGAATCCTTCACCACACAACTTGGCTTGTATTTTCCAGTCTTGGTCAGTCTCATTGTGCTGTGAAAAACACATAGATAGGATAATTTAATTTGAAAGCACCAATATTCAACATTTTGGCAAAATAAATATATATGTATATATACACACACACACATATATATATATATATGGGCCAGCCTAAATACATTTGAATAATTATGAGATGTTATATATATATATATACATATGTATAAAACACTCTCTTCCAAGAAGTCACCATCTCATTAGGGAAATGACATCTTAATATCTCATAATTAATCAAATGCATTTAGGCTGGCCCTTAATAAGCAGCACACACACATACAGACTGATTAATACATTTCCCCTGCTACTCACCAGTGATATGTCTTGCGTGACTGAACGGTGAGCAGGCACACAGAAGTTGAGATAGAGGGATTCTCCCTGAGGTCACAAATGACACAGTTCAGTAACACTGACCATAGAACAAACAAACCAAACAAGTAACAAGTTCAATGTTTACTAAGCTGAGATATCAACTGATGTCTACCTGTGAGGTAACCAGTGCCTCTAACATGTAGACCCTGGTATCACACCAGGAACTCAGGACCACCTGACATGTGAACTGCCCCACTGAGTCTGCCTTGAAACGTAATGGGATATCCACACAGCTACAGTCTAGTGAACAGAGAGAAGAAGAAATTACAGAAGATGGGACTCAGGAAAATGATCTCTACAAGGTATTAAATGTAGTTACAAACAGCTACAAATGATAGAAATACCAAAATACCAGTTATTTTGGTGTCTCGCTTTAGAGGCATTGTAACAATATTGGGTAAGGAGAAGTATTGCGGCAAAGAAACTTCCACACTGTATTCTACTCCTTTGCTGTGATCCATGCCTGTCAACAGTTGGACCTAATGGGAGACAAGAGAAGAGGAGGAACAAGTAAAATGTGGACAACAGCTAAAAAAATCCCACAATACTGATGTGGAACTCAATGTGCCTTCAAATTCATCCAAAGATCTGCTGCCCAGAGTGTGTGGGAGCACCTGTGGTTTGAGAAGCATGCGAGCAGCTGTGGTTGCCCTCACTGTGCTGCTATGCAAAGTGTGCGTGAGCATCCGCCTCCTGTACGCGTCGGCACTCATGCTATGCTGACCCCAGGTGGCCAGAGCTTCCTCCCAGTCCATGTTGATCAGCGGCACACGCATCACCTCCTCACACACCTGCCCCACCTTGCAGCGTAGTCTCAGCACTGGTGCACACACAGCTTGGTCTATAGGTGGAGAAAAACATCAATGTCAAAGTTATTTGATTAGCTTACATTAAGTGACATTTATGTCAGCAAATATGTCTACTGGTGCTTTTTCAATGTGAATATTCTCTTTTCATGTTGCCACCATGATAAGAACATCACAGCAAACATGTCCACTGAGAAAAAGCAGACTCAAAACTAGATTTAATTTGACAAGACTTTAACTTTTTGGCTTTGAAACAAGACCAATTTCAGTGTTTAATGATTAAATGATGCTGAGTGATGTTCAAAATATTTGGAATATGTGGAAAAACAGCTACAGTAAATAGCATTTGCTTCACTTAGATTGTGCTATAATGCACCTAAAATGGTTTGTAGGCAACATCTGTATGTCAGGTTTTCTACCAGAGTTGTTCTGGATGGGGAGTATATTAGAACTGGGCCTGGCAGTGACAGGAGAAGGAAGAGGCAACTCTGCTGTTGCCTTTACCATGTAGACCATATCTCCCACCTGGAGGGACACAGAGATGGACATGGTTATGAATAAATTAGGGTCACTTGCCACACTGGTGATGTTTGGAGACTCCATATAATCAAACATGATTTTCTGTGTTGAATAGGTTATTTGGTTTTTGCTTGCTCAAACTGACCACTGATGCAAATGGTCTTGCTGTACTGTTAGTCAGTCTAGTTGATCAAAATCAAACAATAAACTAACCACTTCTAATTTCTTATGCAAAAGTACACCGTTTTAGAAATCACATTTTTTTAGGTCCTCATGTGTACAAAATCAGGAGTTGGTACATTTGAATTGGCTCAAAGCATTTCCTATTTTATGTATTAAAACTGGAGTGCTGTCTCGTATAAAGAGCATCAGTATGCAACAGCTTATATACTTGCACACACATGCACACTAATTTAATTTAGTATGCACTTCACATTTCTTCTCTACAGTCTGAGCAATTAGACATTTCAGGAAGTATCCATGGCTGTCTGCAATTTCATAGTCAATTATTTAAAAAGCAAAAATCTATTTCAGAGAATTGACAGAGAAAACCACACACACACACTGACCTGAGGGCATATTAGCAACACAGAGCAATACTTGGTGCCCGGGCAGAAGGGCAAGTGGTGAATGGTGAGAGTGTCTGCTTGGCCTGACTTCAGGCAAACAGTCCTCTGTGCACTCAGGAACTCACTGTTTTCACCATCTGAGCACACAAACACACATGTGTACAGGCACAGTAGACATGAATAACAGTACAGCATTCACATACATGCATAAACAGTAATTAAGGCAGCACAGAGTACAGGGCATGTGTGCTTTTTTGCATTCATACTTACTCAGATATGAACACTTCCCTTCGGTCTCCTCCCCACCGGTCGTGTCTGAACTCATCTTCTCTATACTGAGGGAGAGAGGCGGAGGACAGAAGATCATAATCATTTATAGTATATGGACATCAGACTATAAAACCTGAATTGGTTGAACCACAGATGACCTCAGTCCGACTTCATATCCTTATAGTAAACTCCTGATTAGGAGGAGGGGCTGGAATATTTGCCTTTGAAGATGTCTCAGGCGGTGAGATATGAATACTAACCAGCTATTCTTAATGACAACCCATTACTCTCCTGAGTAACAACCTCATACTTTCCCTCACTTTCTGAACCAGTGACTAGCAGAGGGAACACTCTTTATTTATTTATTTTTCCAACCAACCTCTTTTTATTAAGTTACTCTAAAACAACTTTCTGCTTTTATGACTAGCTGGCTTGAAAAGTCTGCTTAACACTACAAATAAGGGGAAACAGCCAGTCTGGCTCCAACATTCTGCCAACAAACACCTATAAAGCTGACAAATAAATACTGAATCTCATTTGTTTAATCCTCACAAAAAATACATGGATGTTTTACTTAGATAATCTCACCAGCAGCTGGTGGTATCATTTTAACACAACTGAGAGGGTTTAATTCTCATCTAACTCTCAGCAAGACAGCAAAAAAAACATATTTGCCAAAACTAATCCCTTAATTGTGTGTTTATCATGTGGCTAAATAATGTGTATGTCTGTATGTGTGTGTGTGTGTGTGTCTTAGCTATCTCAGCTGTAGTAGTGAACAGCTCATGTGTTACTGTTACTTGGCTTTGAAGGATGCCTGTTGGACGAGGCTGTCTGTTTTCTTTTCAGATTCCAGCGGGTTGAATGGAGACTCCACCAGGACCACCCTAAACACCCACAGGATAGAGGTTTGAATTCAGCAATACAACACAAGAAAACATACTGTACTGGGACTTCTTCTTCAGAAAGACACATTGCTGATAAATTTTTCAACACAGAATTTCAGCGCAGTAACCACAGCAAACAAAAAGTGAATTAACCTCTGCTGATATCTTAACTGGGAAAGCATATTTGTTTTTGGTTTTTATGGATGCGTGTGAACGCAGGCATCTACCTGAAATTTCCATCTTTGCTGAAACTGTTAGTTATGGGCACTTGGATTACTTTCATCTGGTAGCACGGAGACTTGCTTTTCACAGTGTTCTGAGGAGAGACAGTTGGAAGCAGATAGTCTGTCATCTAGTCATCATCACCCTACAGCTGTAGCCAGCTGCTCTGTGCAACAGCCAGCCTTTAGAGACACTATGTAGTTCAGACACACAGTTTGCAAGCTATCAAAAAATCAGTAAGTGATGTTTGTACCCAACTACAGCATAGCAAGTGTGACAGTCAGTCTCCCCCACAAGTTAATGATACTCACTGTGGGTGTGATGTGATTGATGTGGGTCTTTAGATTGAAGGCGAGAGTGGCGCTGCACAGGCCGAAAGGGGAACTGGAGATGAGCAGGAGTGCTGTTTCCATGGGCTGCATGAAGGAGCAGCTGAACTGGACGGTCAGTTCAGTGCTTCCCCTGTGAAAATCACCACAGCCAACAGCGCATTATCTTACAATTCAGCCTCTACAACAACCAAAATTCCCTCCCTCATTTTACAACTTAATTAGTTTATTACACAAGTTCCTACTTAGACTCTAGAATGATACTTTTCTGTAGGATGCCATCATTGTTAAAGACAGTATTTCTGAAAGTAAAGCCAAGGATTCAAAATGGGATATGGACTATTTATATAGAGAGGGTGCACTTGACGAAAAAACTGGTACATTTTAATGAGCTAAAGTCTCAGGGCAAAACTAAATTTACTCAACTTGCACTGAGTGCTGAATAAGTTGAATTGAGGGTTTTTCCATTTCTTTACAGGGCACAAGTCTGCTCAAAAATATTAAATTTGGAAGTACAGATGCAAAGGCAGCACTTCTTTGCTAACAACACCAGCTTTAGTAAAGTAGTTATTGTTGATGCACACTACAAAGGCATGCAACATTGTTTCATAATTACAATTTTATTGCATAAGACTCTTTTTAGATTATTTATGCTTTAACCTGGAAAACTGTGCCAGTAAACACTTCATTATATGAGACCTGAGCAGATCATTTTAGTGCACTGCATAAAAATGAAGTTCTTACATTAAAGTGGAAATAATGCAAATTTCAATTAGTCACCCAAGGCAAGGCGATTTCAGTCCTGATCCAGTTATGTGCATAATGCAATACTACGCAAATTGCTCGAGTACAAAACCGTCCCTGTAACTTGCTTCGACCTTCTGTCAGTGTTGGCAGGTTTGGTTGCATCATTTCCAGTACTGTGTACTGTTCATGAACTTTAAGCATTCATGCATCTAAGGGAGTAAAATATGGAAGAGAAGAATACTTTGTAATTACTTTTGAATGAAGGTCAGTCTTCAGACAAATTGCACGAGATCTGAAAGGCTCTTTTAAAAACCATGAAATGATTTGGTGACAGCGGCACTCATGAGGACAAAGTTAAGACCAGGGACAGCAAAAGTGGTTTCAGAGCCATGAGAAAAAGGAATTCAATTTACATGTCTGTCATGACTACTGCCTGCAGTCTTATAAGACAGAACCTCAACTAAATACTACCACTTCTTTTTGTTACTTCTGTTTTATATTTTGTTTGCATTTTAACCACTTAAACAATCAGATTTTTGCTTAGTTAATTCTCATTTTCAAGTTTTTAGCTCTACTTCTAAATCTCTTTTTCAGAATAAGTTGGACTGAGGATTGAATAGACAGACTGTTTTTATGAAAACAGGGTATCTGAACACTTCAGGCAATATGATTTTAAAGACTTCTAAAAGAACATTTATTACCACCTCTACACATGAACAAATGCATTACGGGGCTGTAAGACATGTTTTAAATCACAAAATAAACATGGATATTATACCATAAAAACATAAGGTGCATATTTTTTTTTAATTAACATGTATTTACAGAACCATAACTAGTGTACAAAACAATATCTAGTTTTGAAGTTTTGTACAAATTCATTCTGTATGTTTGCATGATTCTCATTTTCTAGGCAAAAACATACTTTGGAGGTATGGTCACAGTGGATCCTCCAGGCAAGGAAAATAGATGTGCTTCTCCTCCTAAAAGAAAGACCTTGTATTTGACAGGCTTAGAGGATGGATTTTTCAGACGCACCTGGAGCAAACACACACAGAAACATGCAAAATAATCAGGTTTTTATCCATTTAAACACCAACTGGCAGAATCACAAACACACAGACAAATGCTGCTGCCAGAAAACAATACGACAACAAAATCCATCTTCCTTAGCGCTGACAAACTGACAGCTATTTCTGTTAGGCTTGTAATGTGGCTTAACCTGACAATGTGGATCATTACCCAAATGTATATTTGTCTGCGTTTGTAATCCTGTTAGTGTGTGTGTGTGTGGATGTGTCTGTAATCCTATTAATGTATGTGTGTGTCTATAATCCTGTTAATGTGTGTCTGTGTGTGATCCCAGTTGCAGTGTTTTTCCTGTCTGTGTAGGTCATTATCTGACCAGGAGGTTATTATCTGAGCCATTTTCAGTCTCACTGTGCTCATGAATGTGATTTACAAGGCATGAGGTTAAAGTTTTATTAAGATGTCTTGTAAGAGTTGTGTGTGTGCGTGTGTGTGTGTGTCTATGTGTGTTCTGTCATTGCCAGTACAGTTTTGAAAAGGAGGCTTTTATTTTGGAACTATTTAATGCGGAAAGGCAGGAAGAAAAGCACAGGTGAAGCAGCTTGGGAAGTCTGTTGTGTATTCCTCCTTGTTAGCCCTTTGAAGGCATTCCCTGAAAGTATAAGTAAAGCACCTGAATGTTAAGTTATTTAAAGTGTGAGATATTTAATGTTAGTTGTCATTGCATGTGTTATATCCTAAATAACTTACCCTTATTGCTATGTGCGTATTTGTATTCCAGTTTCACATGACGCATGATAACGGAATAAGGCGTTCTGTGAGGCCAGTACAGTGTGTGTGCGTGCTACCTGTTTGCTGAGGGTGGTGTGCAGGCTTCCTGAGAGAGTGACGGTGGTCTGTGACAGGTACTGAGGCAGCCTCTCATACAGGTGAACACACAACATTAACATCTGCACTGGATTGGGGTCTGACAGGTCTGTTGGCTGAACACACACAGACACACACACAGACACACATACAGGGACACAACAAGAAGTCAGAAATCTTGTTTTTTGTGAGACTGACCTGAATAAGCCAGGATTAAGCTGTTTCATAAAGCTGACTCAGAGCTAATAGGATCAGAATAATTCAATGTGAATAACACAATATTATAGCAAAACCCTCTGCCATAAACAATGCAACATAGAACAGCATCTTGAAATAGAAATGGCCTCAGTCAATGAACTTCTCTTTTTGTTGAGTATTCTGCAGCACTGCTGTAACCACATCATCTCAGCTCAAGTTCTTTGAGTAATATAAGTTTTCTATCACATCTATGAAATGCTGACAGACAGTATACAAGATGTGTATGATGAAACATGACATTAAACAACGATGCAGTATCAAATGCCTCCCTCCAACTTTACACCTCAAAGTGAGTTCCCAGCACTACTGCACACGAGAAAAAATGCAGAACGTATTTTGTGGCTCGAAAGAAAGCTATGTGAAATATGATACATGCCCTCCATCCTTTTTTTTAAAAATCGTTCATAGAAACGCTGACAATGTAACCGGAGTACAAGGCTAAATTGACACAGGGCTCTTTCAAAGTCCTGTAAACTCATAAAGTACGAATCTTTTTTGCACTGAAGGTGCCAGCGCATGTGAATTGAAATAATGTAGAGATACTAAGGTTTAACAAAGGAAGGGATTTTGTAGAAAACTGTGTTTCTATCTGGCTCACTAACTGTAACACTGGTTAAATCAGGCTGAAATAACAAGTGTCCATGGTAAATTATGTTAGAATGATATAGACCTTGCTGTTCAAAACACTCCTGTGGTCCCATCTAGAACTTACCTGTACATCTAGGTTAAGACCGAGTACAGTCAAGGCTTGGAACACAATGATGTTGTTGTGCAGGATCTGCTCCAGGCTGTTAGTTCTGGTGTACATCCTCTGGAAATGGCTGCAAATCTAATTACGAACACATCAGGTAAGTGAGAATATTTAGAATTTTGCAGATTTTCCCTGTCAAACTCTTGCATGGATAAAAACACCACCACCAAAATACAAAGTGAGTTACACTCGCTCTCTTGCACACGCACAGACACACCCAATTACCCACACAAAACGGTGCTTAGCATGATAAGAGACTCCTGTAATCTTGTTTTGGAGGAACTGTGTTCTCATCACTTCAATCACAGTGCCACTTACAGACATTAACAGCCATCCTTTATTGACTCAGGCACACTGAGGAAGGTTCGCACAAAATGAGCAGATAAAGTCAGAGGCACATGCACACACACTGACCAGGTAAGGGCAGTAGGCAGCAAGCACAGCAGCTAGCACCAGGCCATCTTTCAAGTCCAGATCAAAATTCACAATCCAGCGTGCTGATGGGACATCATCTGTGAACCATTAACATGCAGAAGCTACCAGTCAATCATTAATGCAAAAAGTGCTAAAAAAGTCTACAGCCTTACACCAGGATATTACATTATGTTTCAAGTGTTACAGAATACTTTCAGAAAGTCTACCTGTACTCCACACGGTCTTCCTCATGCTCTGGTAGTGCGTGCTGAGCCATGAGAACAACCGTAGCTCCCAGGATGAATAGATGTTACTGGTTAGTGGCTGTGAGCTGACAATTCCATCCAAGTCTTCGTGGTTCAGAGTGCTCATGCCGCTGTCCGACACGCGACACAACACCAGCACCTGGGTGTGTGCAGGGGATTATTCAATACGTGTCGTTTTGCTCACTTCAGAAAGATCACTTCAGCTGTGTGACTTAGAACACACATATGTATG
>JAOXYL010000010.1:7156704-7172987 GCA_028564955.1 Terapon puta
TTCAGGCTAATTGTAATGCTGGCCTGTAATAGATAAAATCAATGTAGTAGTACTTCTACTCCAACAATGTTAAAATAGTTTGTTAAAAGTTATGTCTGATTATTAGATTTTCCCCTGCTATGTATGCAGTTAATTAGTTTAGTCCAGTGGCTTCCAAACGAGGGGCTGGGACCCTCCAAAATGCCAAAAGGTAAAACTGAGGGATGTGGGAGGAGTATTGGGAGAGGGAAGAGCAAAAACAAGATTCTGATGCACAAATTTCTATACATCTTTGGGATTTTCTCTAGTTTTTAATTTCCTTCGGAGAACTATCAAGTAATCTGGCCTCTTTGAGACTCAAACACTTAAATAAATGAAGCCATGTGAGACGTTGCTGTCTATTCTCAAACTGAAAAGGTTAACCCTAGATTAAATTTTAACAATGCATTGTATTATTTATGATTATCCAACATTTTGTAAATGTAAAAAGTTTTAAATTGAGAAGTAAAGAGAAATATTATATGTCACTCTGGAAACATGGTGGAGTGGGGTAATAGAGTAGCATGAAATGGGAATAAGTAAATACAGTATTTGAGTACATGTCCTGAATTGCTGTCCACCTCTGATGCAGTCATAAGATGTTTCAGGGATTAACCCCTTTAAACCTCCCTGATCAACTGGTGGTTCAGTTTGTACAAACTCATGCTCTGTATCTGAACTTTGTATGAATACACAGAATTTTATTTTACATCCATGTGGGGACCTCAGAGCGTCCAAAGAGACTTTTCAGAAATAACACGTAGATTTTTCAGAGCCTCAGCAGTGTGTTTGAACAAGGTGCCCAGTGTTTGCAGAGATCTTTTCTTGCTGTCTCATTAGAACGACTGATTGTTGATGAGATGTGTCGTGCCACGTTCACAGCTGTGAAAACGATGTCAACAGGGTACAGTTTGTCCCTCTGCCTCTTAGTCATTTCTCGGCGGAGAGCAAACAGCTTGGGTTGGCTGAAACCTGGCTGGCATTGAGCAGCGACAGGCTGTCAGAGAAGGGGGACGTGGTAGAGTTTCACCGAGCTGCGAGAGACACACTGTGAGGCTTTTGTTCGCTCTGGAACAAGATCAGGGCCTCTTCTGTCCGGCTCTCATTGTCCCTCCGTTCATCCCCGGTGCGACAGAAAGTCAGAGCGGAGGGGGAAAGTGCTGGCGGTGTTTGCTTTCCTCCAGCTCCTCCACAAGTTTCAGCTCCACTTTGAGGCTTCGGAGTAGAAGCGGAGCACTGAAAGCAGCAGAGCAGATTAGATTTGCGGCCGCTCCTGGACGGCAGCCTCGCAGCTAACAGTGTTTTATTGGGTTTTTATCACAACGCCGCCTCAGCGCGTGTTCACATTTAATCTCAGCTACTTTTGTTTATGATCTGCGAGCTGCTCGTCGAAACGTTGCATCTGGTGTAGTGAATTTCACAAACATTTTTGAAAGGCGATATTTTTCTTGCATCAGAGCACACCTGTGTGTGAAAACGAAGGTGTGGATGTTTCAGCCCCCCCTCACCGCACTGACTCAGACAGAGCTGCCACCATTGCATAAATCTCTATCAGTGGATCAGGCTTGCTCCTCTCACTGGTTAAAAACAAGAGGGGTGTGCTGTGCCGGAGCAGAGAGACTCTGACAGGTGTTGGGCCACTGCTGAGGCAGAGGCTGTTTATTCTGCAGTTAATCAGTAACTACACATGTTGAAGTCGCCTCCTCCCTCTGGAGTCTTACAGTCTGCCCAGGTAGAGGGAGAAGAAGCAGGCAGAACTCCCCTCCTCTTTTAGAAATTATTTAATAGATTGAAGGAGTTAGTTATTTAGCTGCAGTTTTTATCATGTAACAGCATCCTGACTATTTTCTCTAACTGGATACTTAGATTTATTTTTTTTTACATAAAAATGCAGGTGTAAATAATAATTGATTAATGGACCAACTCAGTTCAGGTTGGGACAAAGAGGAGAGAGCGTGCAGCAGCTGTGACTGAAAACAGATTTGTTTAACTGAACTAAAAGATACAATAAAGCTGATATATCAAACCAGTTAAATGCTAATGAGAACCAGCTTCGCTCATTGTTATTTGCCTCTGTGGTGTAATGAGCCGGCAGCCGATATTAAGACGTCTCATCACCGCTGATATGATTTTATGGTCTCTTCCCAAGGCTAATGCTCTATACTTTTATTTCTAAAAGTCGAGGTGACCGCTTCAACCTTCCCTTTCTGTCACACAGCAGCACCTCCAAATCTGTGTTGCCATGACACACGCTCATCTTTTGTCGACAGGTGGGGAGAGAGACTGCCAAACAGAAAGAAGAGAGGCAGAAAAATATGTTGTGGTTACTGTCAGAGTGGTTGGAGGCTGCCTCGCTGACACAAAAGGGCCGAACAAAAAAAGGCTTGAATAAGCAAAACAGGCACCAAATCTGAAAACTACATGTTTATTCAAACTAGAACATTTTGTGTTTTTTCTAAATGGGCCCATTTGTCTCTCTGTCTCTCTGCAGTTCTTCCGCTCGGTCCAGTCCACATGCACAGAGCTGCTGAAGGTGATCGAGAAGTACCAGCACAGGATCACACGTGAGTGATCAGATCACATGATAACAATGGGAGATGTTCATTTCAGATTTTATAATGTCTAATTATAGACTAATTATATTTCTCAAGAGAGAAGACGTTTGCTGTTTTGCCATTTAATTTTTGTTTCTGATCACGTTCCTGTTTGTTCAGGCACTGTCGCGTTTGAGCCGTGGTTCCTGATAACAGTATATTTACACCTAGAATCATTCAGTCTAAAAAGCAAAGCTTAATGTGCCGTAACAGCTGGGGCTTTCAGCTTGCTGCCTTTTTATAATCCATGTTAATGGGTTCGAACAGTTTTTCTTTCCCTTACTGTTCAACATGTGTTAGACCTAAAATTTAGCAACACAAATGAGAATAAGAAGTTGTGGACATTAGAAAAAAAAACATATAAGGATGTAGATAAAGGTGCTTTACTTTGATGCTTTCCAAGCAGGTGGTGCCCAGGTTTACCTCTTCACTCTCTCCTCTCGGACACAGGACTAACTATGAGCTCTTTCTCCAGGCTTGTCCCAAGAGGAGAACGAGCTCGGCCTGTTCTTGCGCTTCCAGGCCGAACACGATCGCACAAAGGCGGGCAACATGATGGACGCCACCAGCAAAGCCCTGTGCACCTCCGCCAAGCAGAGGTCAGCAGCAGGAGATAATGAAGCCAAAGATTCTGATGTTATTCTCCAACATCCTGCTCATGGATCTCTCGGTTTCCAAACAGGATGGCGCTCTGCCCACCACTTCACCGTTTGCACCAGGAAGTGGAGACGTTCAGACGGCGCGCCATCGCAGACACACTCCTGACGGTCAGTCGTATGGAGAAGGCCCGGACCGAGTACAGGGGGGCTCTGCTCTGGATGAAGGACGTCTCCCAAGAGCTGGACCCAGACACCTACAAACAGCTGGAAAAGTTCCGCAAGGTAGGAAGAAGCTTGTTTGGGTGTATGGGGGTGTGGGTTGATGCTCTCTTGCCGATCTAAAGCGTGTGTGTGTGTTGTCAGGTCCAAGCTCAGGTCCGAGGGACGAAGGGTCAGTTTGAGAAGCTGAAGAACGACGTGTGTCAGAAGGTGGACATGCTGGGAGCGAGCCGCTGCAACATGCTGTCCCACTCCCTCTGTACCTACCAGGTAGACTTCCTTCAAGTATCTCGATTTGTCTGCCCGCTGCTCCGTCTGTGTCGTTTCATCAGCATTTCCTTATTTCAAACCCTCATGGCAGACCACGCTTCTGCAGTTCTGGGAGAAGACGGCCCACGCCATGTCGGGAATCCATGAAGCCTTCCAAGGACACGTACCGTACCAGTTCACCACACTCAAGGTGCTTGAAAGTAAAGAGACATGAGTGTGCAGTCCCAGACAATGATACGACCTGAAAGTCCGCCTGTAATTGTTTTAGCCTGTTCTGTAAATCTTTATATTACATTTACCTCTTTTCCCCTCCTGCAGGACCTGCGCGACCCACTGGAGGAAATTACGGACTCCCAGAAAAGAGAGGATAAGAAAGAGAAGGCTCTACAGAACAACACAGACAGGTGAGAGAACAAAGAAAAGGAAGTTAAAACTGTTATATATTACCTGTAAAATAAAAATAAAATGTATTATGTTCTTGAAACTATTCCTGAAACACACACACACACACTGCTATACCGATTCTGTTTTCACACACACAACACATTTTCCATGTCTTTATCTTCACCTCTCTGTCCTTTTGTCTGCACACAACCACCTCAGCTATGTCTTCATCAAACACAACGCCAATGTCATGCCCATGTTTACCCGCAAGTAAGTGTCGTGCACGTGGCGGGTGTCAAATGTGTCGATCAGTAGTGAATCCTGTGGTAGTTCGGGGCTTTAGAATAGTGAAGCCGAGACTGCAGCTCCAAATCAAGTAGAGGCTACTGCATCGCTAAAAATAGCAAACAGTCTCGCCAGCTAGATAAGGCACTTTCTCATTTTCTCCCTCCCTCCCTGCTTCTTCCTCAGCCTGGTGTCCTTGGATGACGACAAGCCACCGGGAAGTGCCTCTGACGCGAGTATGTACTGCCCCCTGTAGGCTGAACGCTGAGCTGAATTTTATTGATTTTTTTTTTTCCAGTTTTTCTGAGCTACTACCTGTATGTGTTGGACATCACACGTAGTGTCTGCGCCATGTGTATTTAAATTTATTGGCATATATTATATATGACACTGAGAAAATTCTTCTTGTTTTGATGTGCCCTCCTCTGCAGACCCCACTGGCAGTGGTGGACCGAGCCAAACCAGCGACAGTGGTAAGTTTGTGTGTGTGAAGCTCTTTTGATGCTTATTTTCTGTGGCAGCCAGCACTTGTGTAAATAGATGTGTACACTGATCGTGACTGTGGACCGGATGCCTGCTTGCTTAATGATCCTTTTGATCTCAGCGCGCCCAAACACGGCCGCACCTTCTCTGGCCCTGCACAGCCTCAGCGGGCTGTCAGCGAGCTCCGACGACGACCTGATGCTCATGGCCTGTGACCTGTCCCAGCTCCCGGCGGCAGCAGACGTCCCCCTCCAGCCCCGTCCTCCTCAGGGCGGAGACCTGAATGAGCCCTGGGGCTTCGGCCTCTCACAGCTGCCTGCCACCGGTAAACTGGCTGGCCACCTCCCATCTGTGAATTCTGACTTCAGGCTGGCTCACAGCTTTCCCGTCTGACTTTGCTTGGTTTTTGCATAAATTCACTTCTTCTTGGATTTCAGCTCTTCTTTCTCTTAC
Organism: Terapon puta; assembly: GCA_028564955.1. Taxonomy (NCBI): domain Eukaryota; kingdom Metazoa; phylum Chordata; class Actinopteri; order Centrarchiformes; family Terapontidae; genus Terapon; species Terapon puta. The sequence continues at coordinate 7,162,010 of JAOXYL010000010.1, forward strand.
ACTTTGGATCTGGATTCAGTCTGCCTGGCTGTTGCAGGGGGATTTGTTTCTTTCACTTCTTGTTATTTCTGAAAAAGAGTCGAACATCTTGTGTATTTCTGACTCTTGAATATGCTGGGCTCTGTTTACTGACCTTTTACAGAGAAGTTACTTAAAAGGAATTGTTCAAGGTTTTGGGAAATCTGCCATATTTCTTTCCTGCTGAAAGTTAGCTGAGAAGATGCCACTCATGTCTGGAAGTCAGTCATTTTCATTGAGTAGTTTCACCAGTAAATTTGCACAATGCAAATCCTGAAAGCTGGCTGTGAAGAAGTTTGAATGTTCCTTTATTTTCCACCTGTCTGAACGCTTTCTTTCTTTCCTTCTTTCTTTCTTTCTTTCTTTCTTTCTTTCTGACAGCTGTCTAGATGCTGGATTTCTTTCTTGTGGAGTTTAAAACCACATTTTAAAACTTGAAAAACTGCATGTCTTAACTGATAAAGGTTTCCCTCCCCTCTGTCCGCAGGTGGTCCCCCCCATCTTGCTGAAACGATGCTGAGACCAGAGGAGGAAGATGGTGAACGGGGCGACATGGCTTTCCTCAAAGACCTCCTCAGCCCGGGGCCGGGCGCCAGTGACGAGTTCAGCAGAGAGTGGCAGGACGCTTTCGGGCTGTTTGACGCTCCCAACGTCCCTCCACCCAACACAGGAGCAGCAAGTAGCGGGCCGGCAGCACGCCCGCCCTCTAACCCCCCCAGCCCCACAGGCTTCCTGCCGTCCCAGCTGCTCGATCACAGCCTGAGCTCTACAGGTCAGTCGCAGCGCCCTCTGCTGGAGGGAGTCGCTCACTGCAGCACTCTGACAGATCCTTCTTTATGAGGCACAATTACAGGCTTTTTTTATTAAACTGTTATTTGACTTTTAGGCTGGTCAACCCCACCCATGTTCCAAGCTCCACCTCTGCAACCTCCCCCTGGTCAAAGCCAATCAGCTCAGCCGGCTCCGAGCTCAGCAGCTAGTGGTAATTTCTTCCTCTGTGTTCTTGTCCATACTTGTGTTTTTGTAAAAGTGCTTTCCCCATAACTGGTTAACAGTTGTTTTAAATCTGCTCTTCTTTCCATGTTTTACTTATACAGTATATTATTTACAGTATATTAGCTGAAATAATGAATGTTTTGACCCAGTGGAACATATAATGAACATTTCTACATATTTGTGTGTGTGTGTGTGTGTGCGTGTGCAGCTGCTCCAGGTGGATCCAAAGACATGTCTGCCTGGTTCAACCTGTTTGCAGACCTGGACCCCCTCTCCAACCCCGACGCCATCGGACGCTCGGAGGATGAGCTGCTCAACGCCTAAACTTTTGTTTGCCTGTGTGTGAGTGTGCGTGTTTGTGTGTTTGTGTGTGCAGTTTCTCTCAAAGGATCTGTAAAATAACACATTAACAGTAAAACACACACGCAGACATTTATGCACACACCTCCACATGCAAATACGTTTGTGTCACACTGGAAGGGGAGCTGACGGTTAAACGCTCTCCTCAGCGACTCACCAATGTAAACGACTGTTAACACTACACGTGAAGCCGCTGACTCGTATGCACACAGCAGACCTCGTGCGGTTTGTGTTACCCGTCACTGTTTGGTTGCTTTTGTCGGGCGGAGAGAGAAGGTTTGAGTTACATGTTGTGTTTTCTTCATGTTTGCGTTGCTTGGGTGTGTATCAGTTTGCTGCGTGTACACATGGCAGGGCCACAGGATGTTAAAAAAAAAGAAAAGAAAATGGATCTCTATTTACTGCTTAGTGTTGTTTATACGTGGTAGCACACGATTGTCACATATGAATGACAAGCTCACAGTATGTATATCGGACAGTGTGTGTGTGTGTGTGTGTGTGTGTGTGAGAGAATCAATGAGCCTGTATTTGAAGTTGAAGCTGTGTCACAAAGCAAAAAATCAGGTCAGTGGGTAATCCAGCTGTCTTTGGACTTAACAGCTCTGAATCATATTTAACTAGAGTGATTCACCACGGCAACCTGTACTGGTAAACATCAGTCAACCACATTCATTAGTTATTTCTTAATTGGCAGCAAACGTAAAGGGATGTTCAGTTTTGTGGGAATTTTTTCCTGAAAAAGCCAGAAACTTCAACCAGGTGATGGAGCTGGATGAAGTTGTTACGGTCCATCATGACAGGAACGTGAATGTGACGGAAATCCATCCAGTGGTTGTCGAGATATTTCAGTCTGGAAAAAAATCCACACACCGTTAATTAGCTCTGTGAAATAAGATGCAAATGCAACATTTCAGTCAGATGGAGCTCATCAGACATTCAGTTCTTGTCGTCAGACCTTTTTCCTCCTCGGGTTATCAGTCCTCTGCTTCAGCAGCAGGAACGTCCAAAAGAATGTCACTATGCAAAATAAATGGACTGATAATCCATTTATCTTCTAAATTTAGTCTAGACTACTGAAAATGCCTGCTGTATTTAAAAAGCTCTAGTTATCCCACACATATTTAAATATTAATCCCATATTCAGAGTTGGATCAGTAAACCCAGAGTTAACTGGATCAGGGATGTCGGGCTCAGGTAACCCAGAGTTACTTGCTTTGTGATGCAGACCTCTGCACAGACTCCAACAGTTTGTTAAATAATGTGGCTTTGTTTTAGAGCTGCAACTTTTTTTATTACTGATTAATTTGTTTATCATTTTCTAAATCCATCAATTAGCTATTGGGTCCATTAAAAATGTCAGAAAAATGTTGATCACTGTTTTCCAAAGTACCAAGATGGCGTCCTCAAATGTCTTTCTATCTATAACCCTAAAGATATTTAGCTCACTGTTACAGAGGATTAAACGAAGCAGAAAATATTCACATTTGAGAACCTAAAATCAGAGAATTTAAACACTTCTTCTTAGAAATGACTCAAAAAACTCTGAATCACTAATTGAAATAGTTTGTGATGAATTTAATAGTTAATTACTCTTCACTTGATCGACTAATTGTTGCAGCTCTAGACTTTTTTTCTTGATTTCTGTAAGGACATTTTTCCATTTCTTTTCAGTTAAATTACAGGCACAGTCGAGTCTCTCGCTGTCCAAACTCATTTGTGGCTTTTGCGGCAGCAGCAGCGTCTTCATGTTCGCCCTCTCACCTTCAGCCCAGATCCCACCTGCTCTGAATGTAACACGGGGAGAAATATGTCTGAAATCATCCTCAGTCCCGTCTGTCGCTTGAATTTCACAAAGTCAGAGGCCAAGTAGAAGAATGAAACCCTTATTTTGAAGGAAGTCTTTAAGACATAGGAAAGAATAATTTTTAGGTAGGTGGGTTATTTAAATCCTATATATCTGCAATTAATGACACCTAAGCTGCATCAAAATGTATTTATTTTCAGATTATATCACTATTTGCTAAATCTAATGTTCTTGTTGTGCAGTACACTGAAATACTACTGTCTATTTTTAGCTGTGTTGCGTGTTTTGAGAAATGGACAGATTTTTGGAAATATATTTGTTGTTTTAAGGGAAAAGAATCAACACTGGAGAACTGTTACCATATTATAAAATGGATTTCTAACTTACCTGACGTGGATTTAAATCCACCTGACTATATTTGTCTTTGAAGTACCACCACTGACGTTCATGAATGTTTATTTGGATTAGCTTTGTGTTTTATGAATACAGATGTGAATACGATGTCCACGTGCACCGACTGAAACCAAATCCTCCATTACGACATTCGTGTGCCTGCCGTAGTCGAGGTGGATCGGAGTGCATCATGGGAGAAATTCATCATATTCTTTGAGTCTCCAAAAAAAAAAAAAAAAAACACTTTTTATACAAGCAGCACAATTCTATCTCTGCAACTGTTTAATTTTAATCCAGTGTGACACACAGGCTTTTATTTTGAGGAGAAAGCAGGAAATAAGTTCTTCTCTCAAAGCGCTGTGATTACTAAGGAAACTACTGTATTTCCATCACATCATGCATTACACTGTTTACTCTTCATTAAAAAAAAAGAATGTATTTCTCAAGTCAATCACAAATGCTTTATTTAATTCAACTATGCCTTTTTATTTCACTCGAGGGGTTTAACAGATGAAAACTTGGCAGTTCTGTTTCCAATAAACTGGACAAGCAAACAGAGTCGTCTTGTCGAGTGTTTCTTGTGTCGAGCCTCATTCCAAAATGCTGTTTATCCACTTTGAAAAAAAAAGGTTCATCTTCATAAATCTATGTCCACATGTGTGAATCTGCTTTTTTAAACTACTTTTTTTTTTTTTTTTTTGTAAACAGACGTTTAAAAACGACAAAGAACGCGTCGCTGTAGGTGTGATTGTTTTTCAGCAAGTGGAAAACTCATTTTGGAACAAAACTCTCCGTTTGGAGTCACTAATTTCATGTCATGCCAAATCAGGTCACCGGATAAATGACATCCACACTTTCTTTCTACTTCTACTCTGCTACAGGTTTATCATTCAGGATCTCCACTGTGAGGCTACATCGATAGCAGCTGTTGGTTTGCTCTCTTAATAGTAGTGTAGACTTGTTAGTGTGCGCTGAGAAGTTAGTATATCTTTTTTTTTCTGTATCCTATTCACTACAACCTGAGATGGACGATGTAATCTATTCTCGATTAAAATTCTCTGCAGACCCAATTACACTCCTGATAAATAAATACATTATTATTCACAATAATGAGACATGTAGTAATTCACAGTACTCAGCGGAGAAAAAGCAGGAGGAAGAGGAGGAGGAAGGGGGAATATGGTACAATTGTTGACTCATTCAGATACATATCTTTGTCAGCCCATAATACAAACACAGTGTGCCTTTATATTTACACATCCAGTACATTCCTATCCCACTGTAGCGGGAACAGTCAAGTAGTAATGACATATACAGGAAGGTGGGCCGGAGCACGGGGAGGTCGCCAACCAGGGGAGTGCACACGGAGCACGGCTCGTCCTCAAAATATCCAATAGGTGGTGTTTAACGTGTGTGTGTGTGTAAGATGTGATGTTCAAGTCAAAAGATTCTCTGCCTTTTTTTTTTGTTTTTTTTTTTTGAAAGGGTGAGCTTGAGTCATCGCATGACACTGACGCAATTATTTTAAAGGCGTTAAAAACGTTACAAAATCAAAGCTATCGTAAAAGTCAAAGTCAGAACATGTTGGGTTGTTTTACAGATCAAGCAGCTGCCTGCTGAGGCTGGAAATAAGGCTGGTGAGAGCTGTGAGAGTGAGGTTGCGAGCCCTTAACCTAAAACAATCAGTGGAGACCGAACTTTATAAGAAGGCCTTTATGGTTGAAACAATGTGGACTTTTGTAGTATTGGAAAGTACTGATGAAATACATAAGACGACAGGAATCACATCCGTCTCTCCGGTGCAGTCCCTTACTTCACAGACCTCTCCGTGCTCGGGGTGGGGGGCCCTACAAGCCAGAGGTTGGGGTGGGAGGGGGGCCGCCCTGCGAGGAACCAGGCCCTTCTGGAGACATTTCACAACAACACTAGCTGAGCAAGACAGAAGGAAAATTACAGTGACAGTGAGGGAAAGAAAAGGCGAAGAAGAGGTGGGGAGGGGACAGAAAGGAAGTAAAAAAAAAAAAGGAGGAACAGAAGAGAGGGGTGGCGGCTGTGATGGCAGTGGAGTAAAAAGGGACGATTCGAGCAAAGGCTGGCGCTTGGGAAGGAGGGGCAAGCAGACACGGGTTGGACACGCTGCACGCATCAGAGCCCTGGCCTGTGTTTCCCATAGATACACACCGCCGGCAAGGGGACCGCTTCACTGCTACCACTTAGTGTGACGAAGGCATCGGTTTGTACGGTCATTTTTACTGCAAACGGCTGATAAAAGTACAAAACAGACGTCTGGTTTTAGTTCACAGATGGTTGAAATATATATAGTTTCTAAGTGCAGGTCGTGTACCACCTCACTTGTGTGTTTTCTGCCCGTCCCTGCCTTTCTCGTGTGTATCTACGGCCGGCGTGGTGCCGCCGCCACGCGCGTCGTGCCGAAGACAGCGACGTGATCGGAGCACGACGCCGGTTCAGCGAAACTGAGCGGTCTAAAAGATCAGGCACATTTTTTAACTTCTCCTTGTCGCGACCGTTCAAGTTTTGCTACGATATATCTGGCAGCACCAAAATTAGCCTCCGTGGTCAAGCTCTTGGTCGCCATGGAAACCAGCGGCCTTTTTTTTTTCCTTTTTTTTTTTTTCTCGTAATGGAAGGCATATTTCATATCAAGAGAAATAACTACAGATAGAAAAAGAGATATGTCCGTGGAAAGGCGCCATGGTATAATACGATGAAATAAAAGAGTCTGTCCTTTTCGCCCTTTTCCTCCCAAAAAACAGGAACATAACCAGCACTAAAGGTAGAAGAAAGCGATGAAATGTTAGCTGCAAACGCCCCCGCGCGGGGCTGCAGGACTCTCACGTTGTAGTCGTCTGAGGAGGAGAGGCAGTGGGAAGCGCTTTTTCAACAAGATAAGGACATCAGAGAGAGCTTAGCTGGCATGCTGAAGGCATTTTTTTGGAGCAGAAGGGTTGTTTCCTAGTTTAAAATGTTGTTTGATTGTGTGTGTGTGTGTCTGTGTGAGGGGGGACGGGGGGTCTTTTTGGGGGGCTGTGGCGACTTGAAGCCCTCGTGGTGCCGTCAGAAGCTCTCGGGCTCCTCCAGGAGGCAGGGCTGGGTGGACAGAGGCACGAGGGACGGGGACAGGCTCCGGAGGCCCACCCCGGGGCGAAAGTTGAGGTCCGGGGCCGGGAGTAAGGGCTTGAGGATGCTGACGAGGCAGAAGGCAGAGCCGCTGTTGGGGATGAAGTTGACCTTGTTGCGGTCGGGACACAGGAAAGGGGGGATCTCCTGCAGAGGTTTGGGCCTGGAAACACACACGGGGGGGTGGGCACGTTATCAAAAGTACTACGGGAAGATATGTATGTTTACACTGCACGTTCAGAGGCAGTTTAATAAATTATCTGAAGGTCATTCCCGCTGATATGCTGTGAAATCTCGACTCACATGGACTCCTCGAACACTTTGACCTTCTCGCAGCCCTCTGGAGGTTCCCTCTTGAACATGTAGCTGTTGTTGGGTCTGGGGGAGGCGGCGTATTTGGGCAGCGGGGAGCAGGGGCCCAGCTCTGGGGAGAGGCAGACAGGAGAGGCTGGAGGTCAAAGGTCAGGCTCGGCAACAGCTTACAGTCAGGGAGAGTTTGTGTATAATACGGGTACGCCACATTATGCGGCGTGCGTTGGTTACCTTTGTCCTCGTAGGGGCTGCCTCCACCCATGTCGTTGAGGACGGTGAGGTAGGAGGGCGAGATGGAGTCGGGGCGGCTGCTGCAGTTGCTATGGTTACCGCTCAGGCCGCCCCCTGAGGGAGTCTGCGTGTCGATGCTGCGGGTGCTGCTGCTGCGCTGTGGGGGGACGGGAGGGGGTGCGCGGTGCCCATCTGGGACATCCTGCGGCTGCCATACAAACACACACAAACGAGGTCAGAATAACAGAGCTGAAGTGAGGGGGGAGGATGCGGGGGGGGTTAATCCCCGATAAGAAGTGGTGTGTGAACCCTTAAAAATCATGTTCAGAGCACAGTAATCTCTCAGAACTCACAACGATGGTCTCTTCCTTTTCGGGGGTGTCTTGGATGGTGATGCGTTCGATCTCCTGGTTGAGGCCCTCCACGCTGTTGCGGAAACGGGGGGCCGACGACTTGGAGATAGGGATGGGTATCAGGATGGTCTTGGGCATAGGCGACTGCAAACACACCAACACACTCTTAATACAGATTCTGCACCAGTTTATGGATGTTGCGTTTAATATTTGCTTCATATTTGGGTGCCTCTGCTCCCACAAGAAAAACGACAGCTGCACATGTAGTACCAACACAAGTGTCCATAAATCATAAATATTGAAACAAGTCATAGAAACCAGAGACTTGGAATCATTATAAGTGCATTAATTAGCTCAGAATAACAGCTTGATTTTCCTCCTCCCACTCATCGTCAGCACAGGCAGCTTGATACCTGCAGATTTTTTTTTGTTTTAACAAGGAAGGGCAAAGAGCACAGAGTTGAAGCTGTGTGAGAAACCACAAGACGTAACATCCCCGACGGGTGTGTGGGAGTGGTCTGGGATGTTGACTGAGAAACCCGATGAGGACATATTATTTGGCAAAGAGTGAAGGAAACAGCCTCGTCTTGAAACCTTTAAACGATCCACTCTGAGCTGATTCAGAGATTGGATTGGTTTTGTACGCCCGTTTGTCCCGTGTGTTAGAAACTTGTAAACGTGGGATTTCTCAGGAAGTCTTATTCTTGCTGTATCTCAGAAACCTTGCAGGCCTGACAGCTGCTCACGTCCTCGTCCTGAGGTGGAACCCTTCTCATAAACTACGACACGGATTCAGTCAGAGATTGCAAAATAGTTTTTAGGAATCTTGAGCTGTTTTGTCTTTTGTTTGTGTTCTTCCAGTATGTGCCAGAAAAAGGGGTGTGGGGTTGTGGTTTGGTCACAGCTTGGCAGCGTGGTACATTAACAAAAACAGCACTTGTAAAAATGCCTCAGTAATATTCAGTAATATGTATTTATATGTGGACTGATGATGATTGAATGGCTACAAACATCTGGGTACCTTTACTTTGCTCCTCTAACAAAGAATAAATCTAAGAAATTATTATTAGAGTTGGACAAGCAACAACTGGAGTTACCTGCCGTCCCCTGTTGGGTGGCTCATTTTATGTTTTGTGTGTATAAGTGAGTGTGTTCCTGCTGGCTGGTGGCTCTTTGTATCAGTGAATGAACTTGTCAGAACTATTGTAAGAAAAGTTGCGTGATAACTCTTTTCTCTGCCTGACGAGGAGGCCCAGAAAGGAGGACAGCTGCACTCCAGCAGACTCCACAGGGAGCGTTACGACTGGCCCTGCCGACATGACGGGAGCAGCAACGAAGAGCATGTGTTTCTCTGTGTGTGTGTGTGTCAGAAGAGCCCAATTTAACTGACTTTTCACAGAGCAGAGGTCGTTAAAAAACTCACGTCACGCTTCAAATTAACAGGAGACACGCAAACAGGGACATGAGGAAAAGTGGGACGCCCTCAAAACTCTCAGGATTGGGGAGTCAACCTAGTTCCTCTCAGAGACGAAGCCATTTGGCAGACGTGCACACAAACACACACACACGCTCACTCACAGACTCATGACACCGTCTCTATTGATCACCTGCGACTGAATGATGGTGTGGCTGCCATTGAACGGAGACTTGCGGTCTTTATCCCTCCGATGGCGGCTGCTGCGTTTGCTGCGCTGGAGCTGCTGACGCAATTTGGCAATCTGGAGAGTTTCACAGACGGACAGACAGTTACAGGTGGATGTACACATCTGATTGAAAGCAGATGCTCAGAAACAGCATTCATTTGTGTGGTTGTGTATCTGAAGAAACTGACCTCCTTGAGCTGGTCGGTGCTCCCGCAGGAGGCCGAGCGTTTGTGAGAGCCCCTCCTCCTCTCATCTGCCCAGGCCCTGGGGGTCTGACACACAAAAACACACACTGGTTAGAGCTAAATATCACACACTGATGCACAAAACAGCCAAAATAGCCGACACACAGGATGAATATAAACACGAGAAAATCTGGGTTAAATAGTCCTTAATTAATCCAGGGTTTGGAGTCCTGTAAACAAGGATCTTACTTTGTCATGTAATGCCAGTCATCACATCCTAAGATTTACAGTTTATTTAATTGAATATGCTTTAATTTTTGCTTCACTAGGCTTAAAGTAACAAAAAACAAAGTGTAAGAATTCTGAATGTTGGAAAAAGTTAGTTCTGTGAGCAGAGGCTTTGCTATGCTATGCTATCTAAGTGGTGGTATTGAAAGAAATAGATTTTTATTGGAAGAGTTACATGCCTGTCATGCAGTGAAATAGATGAGGGGGGAGCTGTGCTACAAGGGCCACTGTTCAATAAAGAGTAGGAAATATAGTAAACCCCTCAGGAGAGCAGAAAATAAGTCTATGATTTAATTATAGACAAATAGATTGGAAAAATTTAGATCTTAAGTGTGATACTCAGAGGAATACAAGAAGTTCAAAACTTTTTTAAAATATAAAAATAATCAGATCCACACTGTGATGAAGGGTCACAAGCCAAAAATGACTCCTCCAATGAGATTAAAACAGGTGCTTGATTTGCACTATTAATCAAGATGGTGCTATTTATAGGGATTGTGTCTACAAAAACAGCACCCATAATACAGTTAAAATGTTGATAAAAGCACAGTATTATGAGTTTTATATGAGCAACATTGTTTGGCATGGAAATGTTTTGCAGAAAAAGAAGCACCAAGAAAAAACAACCCCTGAGGCCATTCTGAAACGTGTTTGACCCCTCTTGTTTCTCGAGTGAGATGACCTGTGCTAAATTAACTCTAACAGCTACTGTTTGACCCGGGCCTGGTTCGAAGCCTGTGACGGATGGCGGCAACACAGAGCGATGATGCAACCGCCTGCAATCTCTCTCAACCACTTTGCATTGATTGCCTGCTGACATGCACTTCCTGCAAGTATTCACTGGTTCACTGCTGACCTACATGGCTTCGCTTCAACTGACAACACCTCATTCATTCATTTGGACCACATTTGTGGATTTGATACAGTGAATCATGACATTTGAGAATATAGTATATATATTGTCAGGATGCTAGATTCTTAAAAAGCACTGTTACAATGTTGGTGTGCCCCAGGGCTCTTTTCTTGGGCCATTATTGATTTTTAATGGATCCAAATGTGTATAGCTTTTAGTTTAAGTACTCCTCACACAGCTATGAGTATGGCTATAGACAGTGACAAATTGTTTGCCTACAGTATATATGTATATTAAAAATTATACAAATATTTCTGCTTCAACTTTTGGCAGTTAATCATAGTAATATTATTCAAGTCCATGTTATACCATTACATATTTGAAAATTGAGTAATCATTTTGAT
>JAOXYL010000010.1:7173087-7183896 GCA_028564955.1 Terapon puta
TGGCAGTTAATCATAGTAATATTATTCAAGTCCATGTTATACCATTACATATTTGAAAATTGAGTAATCATTTTGATGAATTTTTTAAGAAAAAAATCTCTATAACAGTAAACTTAATATATTTAGGTTGTTAACAAATAAAGACTTTTGATGGCGTCACCTTGAGCCTCGGAAACAGTCATCAACATTTTCTGACATTTTATGGACCTAACTAGATTAATTAATTAGATTAATCAAGGGTCAACATGTTGATCGATAATGAAAATAATTGTTAGCTGCAGCCCTATTTTTTAGAAAACATTTTTTTATCTCTAAACATATTTTCAACAGTCTAAATGTAATCAATAAGACGTTTTGGTCTAATCCCTCATTCTGGACCAACCTTTTTTATCATTTGTCTGCAGCTTGTTTGTTTTTATCTTCATCGTATCTTTATCTGCATATAAACAAAACCTAAACTCAGGTACCTAAACATCACCTGACAACCCCCCCTCCGACCCCCTGCAGCACTCACCTGCGTTGCTTTGTCCCTCATGTAGGGCAGGTGTTGGTGCTGGCTGTCGTCCTGAGGCCAGGGACCTGTCAGGTGAGAGCCAGCGAGCGCGCCCTGTGAGGGCCACAGCTGGACGCGATGGCGGGGGACCGAGAGGAGAATGAGGAGCGCAGCGCTCGGAAGGAGAGGTAGGGAGGGGGGACGCCGGGGGACGTGGAGGAGAGCAGCAGAGAGGTGTGGGAGGTTAAGGCCACCGATGCAGACTGAGGGAGGAAAGGAAGTGATGTAAACAAGTTATTTATCAACACATGGTAAACACATCAACAAATCAACAGACACACAGCTGGCCGGCAGGATAAGCTCACGGCTGTCTGTCTAGGGTTGTGTATGTGCATGTGCTTGTGTCTATGAGTGTGTGTGTTGCCAGATTGATGTTAATCCGTCCCGTGCTGGGCGGAGCGGATATGCACCCCCCCCACACACACACGACAACCCCCCTGGTTAATGGCATTAAAACAGCTTACAGCGGGGAGGGGTGGAGGGGGCACTGAGGACAGGTGCTGGCTTCTGCCCGACTGACCCTGATTCAGAGCTGCAGCCGCGTGTTTTGAGCGGGTCTGCTGACCCCCGCGGGCATCAGCAAATTCTGATTCCTAATTTCACGTTGCTGTTTTACATCAGAAAAGGAACATACACGCAACAAATGTTAGTTACAACCTCAATTTACTGTCAAACTAATTTGCATTTATTTGGGGAGAAGTGGAAGTTTAGAAAAGATGAGAATATTACATTTTAATGTGGATTTCAAAAGATCCCAGTTAGACTAGATTCCGTTTAAATAATCATTATGTCTCTTCGCACTGTGTAAATCACAGCTGCAATGTGATGAGAGGATATTATGCTAAATTGAGTTAAATAATCAAAGTGGTGTTCAGTTAATTCAGCTGCACTGAGAAGCTAAACATGTTATCAAACCTAAAATAGATTAAAAATATAATATTTTAATGTTAACATTCAGAGTTCTGGCATAATACTTGTGACGGAAGAACACCAATGCTTATTATGAGGCCACACACACACACACACACACACAACAGCATTGAGTTTAATGGATGCAGAGCATCTTGCAGGATAAAGAATACATTCATGTTTCAGCGCGGCTGCTACCCTAAAATCCTAAAATCAACAGCGTGCACAGGCAGCATGTGCTCATACGTGCAAACACACAGCGTCGACTGGCAGCGCCGGTCCTGGAGCTAAATTTGGCAGAGGCCTTGACCAGCGCACATCACTGTTGCTAGGGAACGGAGCCGACTGATCTTCACACTGCCGCGCTTGTGTGTGTATATGTGTGTGTTTATGCGTGTGTGTGTGTGTAAACAGGGATTTGGGCATCAGCAGTCTACTAGCAAAACGTTCAGCCTTCTTTATTTTGACGGCTGCTGTTCCCGTCTCAGTCTGTGCCCACTCCGATGTACTGCAGGCCGACAGACGTAGTAACGCTGCTGGTATTAGTGGTGGTAGTAATAGTAGAGAGAGTAGTAGTAGTAGTGGGCACAGCAAGCTGTCAATCTGACTCACAATATTGATTCTGGGCCTTTTCAAAAATAACACTTGGCAGTAAGTTAAAAGGAGCGACACAGCTCACAGCAGATTATTGATCAGCCGAGAGCAAAAGTGGGACAGTCAGCCTGCACAGAGAGCAATAAACACAGGATGGGAACATGGTTTACAGTCTACATACATGCATGTCTACTGTCCACACAAGTCAGGAAATGGTGAAAAATGCCTCAATAACAATAATAAAATCTCTGGTGCTTTCAAATTTTGTCACACAAACCCTGAAAAAAACCCAAAGAAAGTCAATTTACTCTTTGTTATTGTGGAGTGAAACGGTGGGTTTTTGGTGTTTTGCTTTACAAAAATGACTTACATGGTTACCAAAATAACTAGTCTCCTATTTTCTCATCAATGACCGTTTCAGACCCAACTGCTTGTGCACACAGCACAAAACACACACACTCAACCTGAAGACCTAAAACAAAAAAAAAATAAAGCAAAAGCGGATGTAATTGTTAAAATGAACAAATATGGATCCTTTAAATGATGAACACCCCACCAACCTGCAGAAATACCACATATAAACCATGCAAATCGCCTGCACGGTGTAATGTGGGGCAATTTTGTTTACTAAGATCATGCAACCCCTCCCCACTCATTCACTCACACACACACACACACACACACCATCAAAACATACACAGGCATGCTAGTAGTAAAAAAAACACACACACACACACACACACACACACACACAATCTTAACACATATGACATAAAGGCATGTTAAATGTGTGTGTGGAGGATGGATACACACACTCACCTGCAGAAATGTGCTGTAGGTGCAGACCCGGAGGGAGAGATGGAGGAGGTGGGGGGGGGCGGCGTGCGGCTCCTCAGCTCCCCGGCCCTCGTTGCTTATTTTCGGCTGCAGGGGTGAAGAGGAGGCGGCGGAGAGAGGCAGCGGACAGCAGGAGAGGAAAGCCCCCACGGGTGAAAAGACATAGGAAAAGATGGATAATAATCTTCGAGGGTGCAGGAGGTGTCAAAATGGGCGTTGCTGTCTTCGCTCCCTGCCTCCTCTTCGTCGTCGAGGATGGATGTTTGTTTGTTTTTTTTTTTCCTTTTCGCACGAAGGAAAAAAAAGGCGTTACATGAAAAAACAGGAAAGACGGGAAAGGGGAAATGAATAAGAGGACAGGAAAAATAAAATTAGAGAGAGAGAAAGAAGAAGGCGGTGATGCTGAGCTAGCCTCGGTTGACACGACGGGAGAGGGACCAGAGTGAAGCAAGACGGAATAAACAAGTGCACCCCCGCCTCTGGTTTTCAAAATAAAATACTAAAGGGCTCTCCAAAGGTTTTAGTTTCAGGTTAACTGTGGGTCAGCTGGAAAGTGAATTACAAATTTTGATGCATGCACAGAAAATAACAGTGGAGCTGCAATTAAAATAAGACAAAACCAAAAACATGTGCACAAGATAAGATAGCAAGATAAATTCATTTCTATCAAATAACATAAAATAAATGTAAAACTATCTTAAAGAGCGTTATAATGTGTCTGTATAATGTCTATAATTGATAATGTGCACCACTAAACCACAATATAAATTCATACCCTGAGGGAAATACGATGGCTCCTGATTTATTATCTCATTCAAGTCCTTTGTATGGTTGTTTTCAGCATTTTATTATCATATCTACAGCAATTACAGTGATGAAGCCACAGGCAATGACATTCTTGGAACAATTCTCAAACAATATGTGCAAAAACTAACTCACACAAAAAAGACACTCTGAGGCATCACATAAGATGCACAAGTTAAAATGAAATAGGCTCAAGCACCCCCTTTGACCCTGTGGTCAGGATAAGCCGGTATATAGAATGACACTGTCTTGAAGAGTGTTAATTATTGTTGTAAGACCTTTAGTATTGTTGATTTGTGCTTATATGTAGGATATTGTTTTTATCAATTACACTGTCATCACAGTAAACTGGATGCAGGTTATATGCTAGTACAAACAAAAGCAAATAATTTGACAAATATGTTAATATATACATATAATACTAATAGTGTGTCTGTTGGAGGTTGATCTGGCTGTGATGATCATGACTGGTGATCCTGTTTGGTCACATTTTTTAAGTCGAACACAAACCAACACCAACCATACAGAAATAACTGCTGCTGTACCACCGGACCACAGAGCAGCTTCTCTCTTCAGGCTGTGAAGTTCATCGACTCATCCTGCAAGCCCTTTGAGGCAAACGTGTTTTGTGAACTTGGGCTATATAAATAAAGTTTGATTTGATTTGATTTGAAATAAATGACATAAAACACTCTCAACTTTGCTGCTCTTACACATTATCATACCAGTTGCACGGCTTTGATTCGCAGCACTAATCAGTCTTTCCTTATAAACAGTGTATGTTATTTTATTTTTATTTGATCCCAATAATATTTACATACCTATATATTTCAAGTGTGTAGTGTGAAGGGCTTACAACTTACACACAATATAAATAAGCAGTACTGCGTTTAACTGAAAGTCGAGTTGAATATTTATTTTTTATCAACACTGCCACTTCCACCACTATTTCCACACAGCATTGTCCTTTTTCCCTCCACTACATTAGTCATACGGTTTTCATTACTTTCCAAATTATTGTAAAATTTTGTGCTACCGTCAACAAAAACAAAATATTAGTGCCACGTTTTATTTTGAAAGCAGGCCGACGAGCTTCCGGCAACATGCTCGCGGCCTTGACGCAGCCGCTGAGCGCTCTGACGTAGCGCTCCAACGCCGCGCCGCTCGTGCTGATGCTGCAGTTGCTAGGGCGCGCGGAGCAGACGGCGGAGAGGAGGCGCGAGGTAAACAAGTCGGGGGGAGGAAATGTCTCCCCCGTGTGGCTGACACGGAAACTACAGGTGTGTAAAAGCAACCAGGAGATTTATAATGTCTTAAAATTATATTTAATCTGTTCCTGCTCGAATTCAAACCGAAGAACATACACCGAATTAAAATGGCGGCAAAGGAAGAGTAAGTCTATAATAACACAGCAATTGAGCTCATACTTTGGTTAGCATAGGTAATTTAATAACCTAACATAATTTACCTGAATGCACACCTGAGAAAGAGAAATGGCATTAGTGAATGTTTTAAATAAGAATAGACAGCATTAATGTTAGAAAAATACGATGGTTTGGTGCTTAAAATAATGAGCCTGAGAGGTGAGACTAATTGTTTCCACCTGTCTCCAATCTTTAGGCCAGTTGTAGTGGAGGAAGTACTTAAAACACCAAAATAAATGTACATACAGGATGACTTACTTCAGAGTAATGTGTATTAAATCATTGCATTAAATATGTAATCTGTGATTTTAATCCAGTATCCACTGAAAATGTCCTCACAGTCCACCAGCTTTGTGCTGTGTGTGTAAAAAATAGACCCAGTGTTCAAACGGCCCCGGCTCTGTAAATGGGAAACAAACAGGAGCTCCTGCAAATACTCGTGTCTCCATCTGTCTCCAGTGAGCAGCAGTTTCATAATTGGTGTGTCACACTTCAGCTGTATTAATCTGGTTTACCAAAGCCGCGTGAACCAAAAATAACAGATTTTTCTGTGATTTAATCTAAACGAACACATCAAAACGATGCTGGAATCATAACACCATGATGCCGATTTGTAACGAGTCTTTGTCCAGATCTGTTCGCGAGACCAAAAATCAGACATCTTTAAAATAGCTGGTTTTCTGAATGGAGTTTGCATCACTCAGGGCTCTCCAGACTCTTCCTTGAATGCATTTATCATTTGAATGTTGCAGCCAGTAAAGGCAGACACATCTAAGTTTAATGTACTGTTGAGTTGCTTGGGAAAATACTTATCCTAATCTAACCAATAATAATAATAGTAATAATAAATAATTTATTTGTCGACTGTAGTTTGTATTATTAATCTGAATCTGCTAAATAACTATTAGAGTTCTCAGATACATTTAGTGGAGATAAAAAGTACACAAATATAGTAGAATTTTAAGGTACTTGTACTTTACTTGACGTGCAGTACCTGAATAAATCTATACTACAGAGACAATATTTTTAACTATGCAAAGCATCTTATCTCCTGTGAAATTATAAAGACCTGAGTCGCACATGAGTTAACAGATATAATCAACAATTATTTCATACATTTATTGAGAATTTTTTCTTTCTTCCATATTGACTTGAAAATGTTTACAGAAACTGTACCGAGCAGACGCATAGCAATGGAATCAAAGGCCATGTCCATTGAATGCAAAACAGAATTCCATAAAAATGATGCAAATATTAATGCAGTACACATACATATGTTTTTTTTTCTCATACAAATTACAGATTACAAAAACATAAATGAGATCTTTTCATATGCCCTGAAGCAGCGCTGAAAATACATGAATGAGTACGATGACATTTCAGCGCTCCTGTACAGCGCGAGGCCCCGACGACTCTAATGCTTGCTGACATAAAGAAACACAACACGTGCACGCTCGCACACACTCTCGCACACACTCTCGCACCGAATCAGTCATCTGAACACCAAGGGATGAGACAACAAGAAGCAGAAATAATATCCAGCGTGCTTCAGAGGGGTTTGGTTATTTTTTCTTGTCATTTTTTGTTATTTTTTTAGACTATTTCTGATTCCAACAGAGTTCATACAGAGCAGGATCTGGGCTTTCTAGTGTTTCTGGTCACAGTCCATAGTGAGGTCAGGTGATAGTGGTACAGTGATTGCGTCGGCCACTGTAACAGATCCCTCCGTAAATTAGATTCTGGTGATTGTAGTGTTAAAAGACCCCCCCCACATTATGAGCCATTCCTGGTGTGGTTGTGCAAGCAGAGGAGTTCCATGAAAACCCACGTTTCCATTCAGCTGCGATTGATTGTTAGGGTTTGTGCCCCCCAACGCCACCTAAAAATAGTCCAGAGGAGAAGGAAAGAGAGGAAGATTGTCGTCCATTTTCTCCTCTTTGAGTCTGGAGGGGGGAGGCGGGGGGGTTTGATAGTGTACAGTGGATTGTTTACAAAAACGATTGTGACTATTCATAAGTGCAACAGAGATTAACATATCAAAAATAATGACGGGATAAAACGATGACCAAAAATAATGGAGGCGGTAAAAACATCGAAAGCATCTAAAAGCTACATCCTATTGCACAATTAAAAATTATGATACAAAAAATGGATACATAGTCAAAAAAATAGGACAAAAATAAGTATTGCATACAAATCAAAGGAAATAAAAAAAGTTAAAGTAGTTTGTTCCGTCTTTTAAGACCGCCAATTCTTTTACAGAGCCTACTCTCGAACATTGCTTGATACAGCAGAAGCGCGAGAAAGCGAACGCTCAAAAGTGTTGATTGTTTTTCATCGCCTTTTTTCTTTTAAAGTTTAGAGACCACTTCTTGTCGTGGTCGCAACAGACAGGACTTCTAAACACTGATTTGAATCGGTTCAAAGTGCACAGAGGAAAAAAACAAACAAACAAAACAAAAACAGAAATCCGTTCAAAAACATTGCTATGCTCATGAGGATGAAACACGAAAAGAAAACTGACCGGAGGGGGAGGATTAATAAAACGCAGAAACAGAAGCGGATGAGAATGCTGCATAGCTGGATTCCATTTAAAGCAATGCCATCATCAGAAAGACACACAGGAGCGAGACAGACCTAATTACTGTACATGATCAGACTCGACTGTTTGTTCACAAGACACTCCATAGCTTCCTCTTGCTGATTCAAAGCAGAGAGCTCGACAGACAGAAACCAAACGCTCTCTGGTTATATATATATTTTTTTTCAGTCTTGTCAGAGGGTTCGAGTTCACACGTGCGTGTCGCTGGGCTCGCTGGCCAAGCTGCCCCCCCGCAGGTAAATGGCCGAACTGGACTTGGGCCGGTTCTGGCTGTGAGCTTGACCGCGGGCGGAGCCGTTGTTGTTGACCTCCGGCCCCCTGCTGTCTGTGGAGATCACCCATGTGCTGGGCCGCCACTTCTTCAGGGAATAAGGCGTTTTGACGCGCTTCTTTATCTTCTCCCCCGTCCCCAAGGCTCCGTCTGGCTGAACCAAGCCGTCCCCTTTAAAACATGAGAGGACAGTGATCAGTAACTTGTTTTCACACCAGTTAAACATTAAATACTGGAGCCAACAAGGCAGGACAACGTGTCTTTGAAAAAGTCACCTAGACATCATCATTACTTAGAAAGTTACTTCAGCAATTCAAGATTACACTTCCATAAAGTTGCGGTCTTTAAAACAGCATGGTTCAAATTAAAGCAGCAGAGGAGGAAATATTTTGAGTTTTTATCACTGCAGTTTTTCCATAATGCATAATGCAACCAATGTAACTCCATTAAAACATCCCTGCCTGGTAATAAATGCCCATTTCTTTCCAACTTCATGGCCATAGGTCTTTTTAAAGTTACATTCACAATCAATATAGTTCATATAAAATCATCAAACATTTGTAGGAGCATTTTATACTATTTTAAATAGAAACACTTTAGGCGTCTGGTGAGATTCCTGATTTTTCTCCTGCTGTCAGAGAAACCACCTGAAGATAGTCCTCAACAAATGAATAATTATAAAAAGTACAAAACTGTTTTTAAAGATGAATGTTTTCAGTAAGAAGCAAAGGGCTTATGGAAAGTCAGCAGGTATCGAGATGAACTAACAATATTGGTTTTGGTGTCAGTGACAAATGTATAGCAAATGTATTGTTGCTATACATATGTATAGCAACAATACATTTGCTATACAATATAACGAAATAAGTCCTTTCAAAATTTGACTTACAAAGCGCAACTGTCGCCTAAATCATGTGTGTAGTGATCTACTGACTCTAAATGAAGTTCTGGACTCTTGTGTGAGGTGTTGGTGTCTAAAGTCACCTAGAGAGGCCAGGTCCTGTGTTGTGAAGGACAGGTCCAAGGAGTTGGGTCTCTCGGGCCTGCGGGCTCTGGGCTGTCTGAGCAGGGCCTCCCCTCTCATGGTGACCGGGGCAGAGGACCCCTGGTGGTCAGCGGTGCCAGATCCAGACCCCGAGCTCTCTCCTGGGTGCCCTGTGGTCGAGCTGCTTCCTCCCTCCCCGCTCCCTTCCTCCTCGCCTGCATCACTCTCTCCTCCGCTCTCTCCGTCCCCCTGGCCGTGCCCGGTGTTGCTGTTGTTGTTGTTGGTGTTGGGTCGCGCCGAGCGGAGAGCGGCGACACTCGAGGCCGCGTCTCTCGGATCGGGCTGCTCTCGCTCGCGGCTCAAGAGCGGCTCGTGCTCGTCGGGGCTGGCTGTGATGACGCCGAGGCTCAGACGGCTGTCGTCCGACCTCAGGACTGCGGAGCCGTTCTGAGTTATGCTGGATCCTCCGAAACCTGTCGCTCCACCTGTAGCCATGGATGAGATCCCAGAGCTGGCGTGACCGTTGACGGCGCCGTTAACGCTGCTGTTGACGTGTGTGTCTCGTAGAGCAGGTGTGTTATTTGTGCTTGGGCCCCGGTGAGCCTCTGCAGCTGTGTTTGTGCCTGTTACTGCACCAATGTTCATCTTTGTTCCCTCCACCTGCCGCAAGTTTGACTTCCCTGAGCGTCCAAACTTGAACCTGAGCGAAGACGACGACGACTCCTTCTTGGTGGGCTTGGTGCGCAGGGGCAGACTGGACGGCCTCTTGGGCAGGTTCTGCTGCTTGGGCAGGGGGAAAATAGTGGTGGGCATGGGAGCAGCAGCGTCTGATGTTCCCGAGGCCTCGCTGGCCATCTTGATGAGCGGATAAAGGAGGCTGGAGCTGCCGGGGCTCAGTGGATCTGGAGAGCAAAACTGCTTCTGTGAGTGCTCCATCAGATTCTCGTCCGAACTCTCCTTCAGGTTCTTATCCACCTCTTTTGGGTCGAGCTTGGTGGTTTCCAGGTCTTCCTGGGTCAGGTGGAGGCAGACGGGGACTGTGGCGACCCCGACAGGTCCCTCAGACTCAGAGATAATAGTGGTGGTTGTGGTGGAGGCTGAGGGGCTGCCTCTCATGCCCATGCTGGTGCTGCTGCCCTCTGGGCTGGGCAGGCGGGCGTTGGCTTGCTGCTGGCGCTCCTGGTTGATGGAGTTCCTGTTTCTCTCTCCGGTCCCAGCCCCGGCTCGACCGCTCACAGAGCTCATGGTGTCGGCCTGCGCGTTTTTGGCCACGCCCTCGTGCTCCTCGATGTAGGTGGAGGGGTGGTCTGTGTATGGGCCAGACTTTGGCGTCATGCGGTTTCTAGGAGAAAACATTAAGCACAGGAAAGGTTAAAGTGAATATTTGAAACAAGTACCACAGTGGTAGAGTCCGTTCAGCGTTCATACTTACCTCTCATTGTGCAGCGTGGTGGACATGGGGTTGAGTGTCGGGCTGACAGACTTGGAGCGGTCCCATATGAGGAGCAGCTCTGCCAGTCGTTCCTCCGCACACTGTGCTGTAAGACGAGCCTCTGCGTCCTGATCCCAGCAGTCCTCCATCGTCTCTTTCAAAGAGCGAACCGCCTGGGGGAGACACACTTTTAATATTTAACTATATGGGCAATTTAAACAACTGCAGCCACTTTGGCAAGGGATCTCCTCTCAGACAGCATGGACAGGAGGAGCAATTACAGCAACCACTAAATGTTTTAATGTACATTTGGTGCACGTCAGTACTGACTGAGTTGAAAAAATGTGAACGGCTCGTTGTCTTTTTACAGCCTCATTTGGACACAGTGGAAGAGGCTG
>JAOXYL010000010.1:7197164-7211331 GCA_028564955.1 Terapon puta
GAGGAGGAAAGACAAAGTAGTTCCAAGTAGGTGTAGGTTCGACAGCTCTGATGATATCAAACATCCTTTCATTCTTTTCTGTTAATAGCTTTGTGTTTCAGAACTGTGTGGGCCTGCCTTTGCGCTCTCTCATTCTTTTCTGAGCGAGTCCTTTTTACTTTCATTCACTTCCCCCGCCTAATGCAGCCAATTCTAAGAGATGGTAGTAACCATGGAGGAAAAGTTAAGAGTCTCTGGTACATGGCATGACTCCATAAAAGCTAAAACTAGGATGGATCAATTTATCTGTCTGAAAAAAAAGGATGCTCATACACCATCTAAAAGTACTTCAAGCAGTCCAAATCCAATTTCCAAATGAAAAGAAATGGCAGCTACCCTCTCAATAGCAGACAATTTCTCTTAAAATGTATCCTTTCTGTCAAAGTGACCTGATTTTACAGGTGACTGAGTGATTTCCCTTGTTGCCTCCATTTAAAAAAAAGTGTCAGAGCAAAATCCAATACTACAAGCATAAAACGTATTAGCGTAGGCTGAGATCTGGCTTTGAATCCATCTAGCTGGCTTGCTTTTGTTGGTTAGCTGACCACAGATCATATGAAAAGGAGACGCATTCCTGGAAAAGCATCCTTTGACAAGAAATTAAAGGAAAACAAGCGTGTGCTGGACATCGCCTGTTCTGCATGTAAAGAGCGTAGCCGTGATTGATAAGCTGTGTGTGTCCTTACAGGGGGTCTGTGCCGTGGTCGGGCTGGGCGGAGAGAAGTCCTCCGTGAAGTTGACGTTGCACATGTCGCTGCCGCAGCAGCAGAAGTGGTACGTCCCGTTCTGGATCTGTGGGGGGAAGTTGGTCACCACACACCGGTCGTCGTGGCATCCCTGGTGGTCGCCCAGGTGAGTCCAGCAACCTGGCAGAGATGGGTGATGGGAGAGGATGGGGGGCAACGAGGGAAACAGGGAGAGAAAAAAAATGCCCTTTTTATGTCTGTAATT
The DNA here is from genome assembly GCA_028564955.1 of Terapon puta. NCBI lineage: Eukaryota > Metazoa > Chordata > Actinopteri > Centrarchiformes > Terapontidae > Terapon > Terapon puta. Next base: position 7,198,155 of record JAOXYL010000010.1, read on the forward strand.
AATTCCAACAGCTTTTTGTAGCTCTCCACATGTATACAGTTTTCACAGTATTGTTTACGTCCTTGCATGGAGGACTGAAACACTACATTGGTAGGTACACAAAAGAACACTGCGGTGGACACATAAGGGGATTTGGCATCTTCCCTGTCCAACTATAGTATGGTTGAACTACTGAGAGGAGAAAACAGGCAGCTTACTAGCTACTGAGTCCACCTATAAGCCATCTGGAAATATAATCATAAGGCTCATTTCCAGGCAAGTTAGGAAGGGCTGAGTAAAGGAAATGTTTTTACCTAAATTATAGGCTATACAATGTCAGAAAATTGTGAAAAATGGCCTCACTCTAAGAGGTGTCGCGTGTAAAATCCAAGTGTCTATTAAGAAGATTTGTACAAGTAGACCTGGGGACAGTGTCTTTCAAGCTGTACCTTGTTTGACGAGCCTCACTTCGCCTGGAGGACTTTTTTCCCACAGGCCAAAGCAGTGGCTGCCCTTGGCACATCGGATGGTGGTGTTCTCTGGGGAGACCCGGCCTTCGCCACCTGCCACTCGCTCCACCTCCCACTGCTGCTGCTGGTCCGTGAAGGCACACTCCCTCTCCTCGCCCTGCGCCGCTGTGAAGAGACCGAGAGGTTTGGAGCTGAGTCAAATCTGGTTTCTAAAACAACAGAGATGTGTTCTGCAGCAACAACAAAGTGACTGAAATAGCTGGAAGACAAGAGGCAAGACCCTTAAATTCTAAGATGGAGGCAGTTTGTGTTTATGGGCATGTGTGGTGGAGAGGGAGAGAAAGAGAGAGAGAGATTAGGAGAGCTTAATTAATTTATGCCATTTCATCGCATGTCTTTTTCCATTGTCTTATTCTGCCCCTCATTCCTTTTTCGACACACTTAAAATTTTAATATGCATTCTTGATGAGTCTATCTAGATGAAAATTTCAAGCCCCCAACATCCGCACTCTTCTAATAAAATAAATGCTCAAATGTATTTATAAAACTATATACACATACCAGCTACACAGATATTGATACTAGCACTGCACCTGTCTACATAGAAGGAATCCACAGCTGAAAAATAGCTGTCTGCCCGCAAAGACTGCTGCCTCTCACAAGCCAAAGATCAATAGAAATACCAATTTAAACTCTAGCCTGAAGGACATAGCACAAACACATACAGAGGAAAAAAACGTAGGCATAACAGCTCGAAACAACTCTTAATTAAAAATGTAAACAAAAACATGGTGCAATGAAAATTAACTGTCAAAAAGTGAGAGATGGATGTTAAACAAACATGTTAAAACTCCATTTTGTATTTAATTAATTCAACTGACACACAGTCAAGGTTTTCGATGCTGAGTTTACACACAATGCGAATGAACTTCAGGCAGTGTCAAAGTGCTTTTTGAGAGAAAAGAGAAGCCAGTAGTGAAGTGTGCTTGTAGATTTGGAATGAATGTCTGTGTTGAGCATTAACGATGTCAGAGAGAAATAGCTGGAGCCAATGTCAAGTGTGTGTGTGTGTGTGTTTGTGTACATAGCCTGCGCTGTGGGTAATTTCAGATAAGGGAAACATGATGTGCCAGTTTGTTTCCCTTACTCCCAGCTCCTCCCTTTCCTCTATCCGGGAAGGGAAGGGAAGGAGGGGGTCGGGGGGGTTGGGGTGGGCGGGGGCTGTGTACGGAGGGGCGGAGGGTGGCTGCGCCCTGCCCAAGGTCAAGCCAGCCTGTGTGGGCAGAGGGTGACGCGATGGAGTGGTAGCTCTGCCGGGCACCACGCCAACTTTCCTCCTCTGCTCCCATCCGCAGATAAAGCTATCACAGCCCGGGCCTACTGTGGGCCTCGGCTGCCCTCAACCTGTGGGCCTCGGCTGCCTACTGTTCTGTGGGACTGACTTTGCCTACAGGGGGGAGCGCGCTGTGTATGTGCAGAATGGGAAAGGGAGTTCAAACTAAGGGTTAAGTGCGTGGAGGAATTTTCATTTTGATGAGGAAACTGAATTTCAATGAGCTGACGATGACACTGCCAGGGTTAGCGGTTAGATTCCCAGCAGAGCAGCCAATTCTCCACTTGTACGCATTTATAGCATGCACTGGGTTAAATTGACCATCAAATGGTACTGGCACTTCATAATTATCATACGTTATGTCATACTGTACATTTTCCTACTGAATCAAACTGAAAGCTATAACAAGCACAATACTAACTCTACATCCACCAGGAAATATACCAAATAAATAGTGAGCAGTTGCTGTTTTGTAATTCCAGCCAAAAGCTAACGGAGGCTCTTTACATGATAGATGTGACACCAGCAAAACCATTAAACCAGAACATTACAGCCGAGCCAAAATGGGCGGACATTCTTTCATATTTTACCACTTTCTATTGCTGCAGCTCTGCTCCTCCAGAGTCTCACGATTGATGGCACATTTAAAGCAAAAAAAAATTAACTGACTTTATTTTATATGTATACTAAAAACCTTCTATTTTTCATTAAAATAGTTTGTGATACTGAAATCTATGTGAAAATAAAGTAGAGTTAAAGTTTTACCATGAAAAAACTGCTGCTTTTTCAAGCTTTCTTAATTTGATAGGAATAATGGCTTGTCTGTAGCAGACCTTTTTTTCTATTACTAAAACCAAATGGTATTTCAAGCTGTCCTTGAATGTTAATACACAGGTGCAAACAACTTAATGAGTTTGATCGAGCTGCGGTGGCATTAAAAGAAGGGTTAAAGTTCACTGTATGATGGGTCAAGTGATTGCAGATACTTGATAATTTGTTGGCAGAACACTGAGTCAGATGACTATTTGTGACATCCCTCCTCAAAACAACTTGCCTTATAGAACACAGACTTTTCTAAACCGAAGAGAAACAGTGTGAGGAACTGATTCAACCACGTATTCGTCTGCTGTAACATAAACTACAAATGTTAACACGTCTGACAAACTAGCTTACTTCTTATAGAAGAAAATCCAGCATCATGTCAAAGAATAGGAGAACTCCTTCTTCTCACAATATATATATGTATATATACAATAATATATATACAATATATATATATGTATATATACAATAATATATATACAATATATATATATATGTATATATACAATAATATATATACAATATATATATGTATATATACAATAATATATATACAATATATATATATATATACATACATACGTACATACATATATGTACACACACATGTATATATATATGAAAAGAAATCCCAGTTCATCACAAGCACGTCCACCGTGTTTGCTAAAAATGCTTCGACAATGACGCTGCCTGGAATACACTTCCTTTCCAGTTCCCAAGAATGGAGGGGAGTGGGTGGTGAGGACATGAGTGGTAGTGGAGGAACTCTCGTAAAAAGAGAAGAAACATAAGGGAACAATCGAAGGAAGTGCAGAGCCGGTGACAACACCCATAGACAGTAGACAAACAGACCGGCCGCGAGCACCAGGACTGGGGAAACAGAAATCCATAGAGCAGAATATCTACGGTCTCTTTCCCAGAGCCGGGTAGATACTGTACATGGACATTAATTATTAATATCATTACTACAATTCAAGGCTATGAAATGAAAAACCCCATAATGATGCTCGGGTTAAAGGAGCTCTTGGGCATGGAAAAAAAGTGAAAGAGGAGATAAAAGGCTTATCGAGTTGAATCTAAAATTGATTTTGGTGTTTTCACTCACGAGTGTGATTGATTTTTGCGGCTCATCGTCATACATTTTTGTTGCATTAATACAAAGCAAGAAAACAATCGGAACTCTACTACTGTACATGCAGTCAGTATCATGTGCCCTATAATTCCAATTTCCTCCTGATTCTGATTTAAAAGGGCCTGTTTATCTCTGAAATATATTTATTGGATTTAGCAGTGTATTTATAAAAAAAAGTGAAGAGAGAAGTGAGACAGAGCCCAAACGCAGGCAGCCACCATCAGGCTTTGCTCATTTGCAGTCTGAGCCACGGGAGTGCTCCTGTAGTCAGATTTCATTGGTCTGTCTGCCACTCTGCTCAACCGCGGTTGGTTCCTTCCCCCCAAATTTTGTCTTTCTTAGGAGCGTTTCTGGTTGGCTGCCAATCTCTTGTGTCTATCTGTGATTGGCCGTGGTGAGCTCTGTCCCCGGGTTCTGCTCCGTGGAGCTTGTTGTGTGATCCTGGCTTCCACTGCAGTATTGGATTGTGGGTCAGAGTATGCAGGCAAGGCCAGTGGAGCGAGGCAGATGAGAGAGAGGGAGAGAGGGGGAGAGAGAGAGAGGGTAGTCATATCAAAAGGCTTCGGAGTAGTTTTCTGCTCCAAGCCTGTTCATTGGATGATGGCGGGCACTGCTGAGTGTTTACCCATGGCCCAGTTATTTGCTAATCCCCCCCCTCCTCCTCCTACTGACCCTCCTCCCCCAATTGGCCTTCGATGCAACCTCCCACCCACCCCGACTACCCCCTTCTCCTCAGCCTCGCTGCTAAAAAACAACAGCGATCTAATCTGGCTCTCTCCTTCCTACTGCCAAGGCCCACTGGAGCGATGCGAGACGCGGCAGTCTGAGACTTGATTAAAAGTCACCGAGTGCGTTGATGCGCTGGCTGTTTTCTCCCCACAACTGGTTCTGAGTTCACATCCAAGATTAGAGACAGAAACAGTGGGTGGGAGGGGCGGGGGAAAAAACAGAAAAAAGAAAAAAAAAGCAGAGCAGGCCTTCATGACTAAAGGCTGAAACGTGCTCGATGGACCCGTGCACACACCATCTCCTCTGCAGACATGCGTGCACTGTCCGCACCCGGCCAACTGCACAAGTCATGCTCCTGCTTGGTTTTCATGGGGGGAGAGAGCTGCTGTGCTGCTGCTGTGCAGAGCTTTTCCACAATGCTGACTGTGGCGGTATCAGAAATGTATGCATTTAAGCAATCCCTCTCCCTCTTGTTTACTTTTACCACTATGTCAAACGCACGAGCAAAGCCTTCAGTACCGCGGCTGCTGCGTCCACAAACAATATACAGAGACGTGTGCCCACGTGCCCGCCGTTTTCATTATGCGAAAGCTAAAGCTGCCACCCGCCGCCAGGACCACACACCGGCTCTAATCGTACCTGCTGCTGCTGTTTGGGTGCAGGCTTGTTGCTGAGGTAGGATGGATGGGTTTCAGGGGTATTTGCTGACACCCCCAATTTTTTCCAAGTCCCCTGATAGAGTTTAAAGATGTGGGGGGTGAGGGGGCGAGCGGGCTTTAATCTGTCCCATCTGTTCCCTTGGGACTGCCCACCCCCCGCAAAAAACACCACCACTTAGTCTGTGTCTGTCTGGGTCTGGTACAGTTATGCTAATCCTGGGGGCTTATACCCTTCAAAGCTTAGAGGCCTCCATTATTGACCACGATGCATTTATAGCAAAATTCACCCCCCTTAACCAACTCCCTTTATACCTTAACTTTCCAGAATTTGTGATGGAAACACAGATGACAGAGTGACAAAAGTGGTGTTTACCGTCACACCACGGGGGGTCTAATCTCAGATTATTTATGAACAAGCAAAAGTTTGGTTCCAGGCTGTGTCTGAATTTAGTCTTTGTTTAGGACGACATCATTTCCTTGTTGAATAAATGAAGCTTTTACAGACTTGACAGGCTGATTTTCTCTCAACATCCACCCACTCCACTGTCACCACCGGGGGCCTGTGGTTGTCTGGTGTGATGGGGGTTTCACCTGTTCTGTGAGAGCTAATTGGTATTGTCATGCCTTTGCATACTTAGACCTCATCTTTTTAAAGACTTGAGCTGAAGCTGTTAGTCGATTCATTAATCAAGAGAAAAAAAATATTATTTTGATAATTCTTTCAACAATGGCAATTTCCTTCTTTTCTTTGTCTTGTGATGGCAAACTGAATATCCAAAGATGTTAGACTGTGGGTACAAAGAGCATTTTTCATTCTAACATTTTACATACCAAATAAATAGTCCTTTGAATGAGGGAAAATGACAATGAGGAGGTCAGTCAAATAAAACAATGACCTGTTGAACCTTATAACTGGCCGGTAATATAGCACATACATTAATATTAATGTAAACACGCTAAAACCGGTAAAAACGCTGATAAGTAATATAAAATTGCAGACGACAAATACTGACACAGATTTATAGATTCAAACCGACAATGTGAAAAAGTGTGCCAATTCAGTGTGTATCTTGTTTCCAATTAAGAAAATTCATATAGAGATTGTTGATGTTATCCATTTATTCAATAACACTACTTCCTATGGGCTGATAGATTTTTTAAAAGATCTAGAACAGTATCTGCCTGAAAAATCTAGTATCGGTTGGAGTATACTTATCACTCCCAAAAGCAATCTCCTGGTCTCCGCTGCTATTTTTTTATTTTCTGGGATGTTTCTCAGAGGACTGTTGTGAGTGCACACTTCTCTGAAACCTGCGCCTTACACCACTGATTGCTTGTAATACCGGTATCTAGTAACTACACCTTGTTCTGTAGCTGCCCCGATTATAAGATGATGTGGGCAAGAACATAAAAAGCATATCATATATATGGTTTACAGGGGACAACTACAAAGACACAGCAATGTCCAAAGATACAGCTATGAGAGAAAATAAGAGCAAGGCCAGCACTACCTATCTTGCTAACGAGTAGCCTTCCTGTTAGAGCTTCTATCCATGAAAATAAAAAAATCCCAAGTGAAACAGCTCTTCCATACTCTGAGCAACATTTTTTGAGCGCTCTAGACTTATTGTCTCTGCTGATCAAGGAGTACGCTTCGTGTTAATCATAGGCTGTCACTCTGAGTTACCATCTCAAGGCTGCACCTTTTGTTTTCTAAAACATCCACTAATTTCTCATTTTTGCCAAACCAGAAGGTCGGTTGGACACTGTTCTATTGTATCTCGCTTTGCTTTTACCTCTGCTCAGAGCTCAAACCAAGGTACTAATAGAGACAGACATTGATTTTTTTCATCTAATAGAGTACAAGGCTAGCTATATAGAGACCAAATGCACCCGTCCCCTCCCCTCCCCGTCCATTCCAGCATTCATTGGTCTGTTTCGAGCTGCAGTCAGTGTCATCCCTTCTCACGAAATAATGATGTGCACTGAGTGCAAAATATTATGGAATCAAAGTGAATGCTGTGCTTTCATATGCTTCAGCAACCACTTCCTTATTTTCCTTTTAAAAGTGTGTTGCTGCATTTGTGCCAAATTGCTGGCTGAGTGCAAAGACCCACCATTATATTACTTCTTCTATGCAATTGTTGCCACGTTGTTTTCCAACAGATTTATCACTTTTCAGCTACTTTTGCCTATTTGCCGTCCTTGTTGTGTTCGCCTCCAAAGAGATGCCGTATCCACAAACCCATAAAAAGACCATAATGCCTACTCGGCAGCAGAAGGTGATGCAGCTTGGTAATGTGGAGACCAAAATCTGTCAGACGTGGATTTTTGTAAGCAAAAAACGTTCCAGTTACAGCTCTCCATAGTTAAAGGGTTTGCTGTTTATATCTTTGCAAACTGAATTTTTTTTGGTTTAGTTTTTACTATTTTATGGGACAAAATGAGTCTGTCCTACAAAACATTAAGGAGATTTCTTTTCTCTCTCTGTGTGCTGTTAAAGCCCTCCCTTTGCTTGTTCTTAAAATGTCTCTGTTGCAATTTCACCAAGGCAAATTCCTGAGCATGCATTGTACGTAGCATTTAAAAAATTCTGATTCATCCTCATTTCGGCCTCCTTCCACCAACCTTCCCATTAAAACCAGCGATTATATGCCAGAGGCTTGGAGCAGCCTGTACCTGGCTCACCAAACTCTGTAGGCTCTGATCTGAGCCGGGCCAGTGCGGCAAACAGACTCGCGGCCATTCGGCACGAGTGTGTAATCTCGAGCCAATAACTTCACTTTCTGTTGAGCCGCTGACGTGACCGCGGGGCCGACAGCTTCAAGGGTCCCCCGTGGCCTGTGGAGGCTGGAGAGAAGTGGCCTGGTTGAGGAACAGTGGACCTGTCAACGCCACAGTATGGGGCTCATAGGACATGGCTTCAGAGTTTGGACAGGCGGAGCAAATGAGCAGCCTTTTTTTATGCTATGGTATAATACTTTTGCTCTAATCCTCTTTGGAGCCTAAAACCTCCAGCTTACCTGTGACAACAGCAAAAACGGTGCATGTGCCATAAGTTGTACTTTTGGGAAGTACTTGGGGAAAGGTTTGCCTCGATGTAATGTCACTACTTAAGAACACCTGTGGTCGCACCGCAGGTACTGTCTGCATGCTTGTTTGGAGCTGTTACCACTCCAGATTTCGGAGCAGCAGGCGCACACCCACGCGCTGATTAGTAACGCGGGGACTGGGAGCGGAAGGACGACCCGAGCTTGGCTGCAAACAGGTTAAACGCGTGGCAGGTGGAAGGAAATGAATAATCATTTTCAAGTGAACAAAAGGCGGTGGGACAGACGATAAATGGGATGCAGTAACATGTTGGAGTGGAGACAAAGGGAGCAACAGGAAAGGTGCAGGGTCGGAAGGATGCATCAGCAAATTATTACGGACTCTGCTTTCCCACATCATCCTAAGAAATAGTCGCTGGAACATCGCTGCTTTGCATTCATGAACTAAACAGCTGCACACAGAGAGAGCGAGCAGTTTGTCTCTTTACAGTCATTATGCCAACAAAGTCAGACTGCTGCCCTAATTAATTTTGCACAGTGCAACGATTTGAATTTATTGGCTGTTTACATGGCACGCGTGCACACAAGTGTCCATTAATCTTCCTCGTGCTGATTATTGAGTGAACATGTCAATCCTCTGCCAGTCACTGTAGTCGTTAAACCGCTCTGGGGAATACTAATTTGCATGTCTCATAAAAAGGTGAGCTTATCAAGGCAATAATATCTTGCGATGATGAGAAGTCTCTTCAGCGTGCGTGCTGAGATGATGAATTACAGTTTGGCTTTTTTTGCTGAATATTACGATACACTCTGCTTTTTCCACCCTCCCTTCACGGATCCTACGTCACAACTTGACAGCTCATCTCTTCAGTTAATGCCTCATGTCCCCCCTCTCTGCTGAATCACCCTTCTTCGTACTTATGTCCTAACAGCCGTGTTTCGAACTTTAAGTTACGAGCAGCCGTTTCTTCCTCTATTTGTTTATGCGCAACCACATAATCAGAGGGTGTTGAAAATTCTCTCTGGGAAATGACAACCATGGTCCCTGCTTGTCATTTCATTGAAGTGGGAATTAAAAAATACTCAGACGACTTGCCTGTTAAATGTAAATGTAAATGCAAATAGGGGACGAGTCTCTCTGTGCTACGAGATTTAAGTAATGAACACAGTCCCACTGTGTATTCAAATTACGCTCCACACTCACATATTCCTCTCCGCAACAGCAGTTATTACTCCGGGCCTCTGATAATACCCCGTCTATGAATGGACAGAGGAGCTTCGACAATAACACACACTCACAGGAATGATAACACATTATTAAGAAGCTGTTCATACACACATTCACACCCATTTTCACAGGCTATTCTCAAAAAGAAGAGAAAAAAAAGATTGCACGACCAAAAGCGCAGACGTTGAACTTCTACCACCTAAATAATTGCCCGTCTTGTAAAATACCTTCCCACCACATTCCTCCTTCACATGCACAGCTCCTCCATCTCTGTGCAGCCACAGCTACTATCTTATCACGCTCAAGGTCTCGCAGAAGGCTGGCCTCAGCCCAAAGTCTTGAACAGGGGGGCACAACTTGGCAGACGAGGACTGCAGTATGTTTGGCTGTTTTTTTCCAGGCCTTTGTACAGAGACTGATTTTAAAACAACACAACATACAAAAAAAAAAAAGAGACAGGGTTGCATTTTGCTGCTGCCTTTGGGAGGAGGTATGTGCGAGCGTTCGCTCGAGCAGGATGAGATGAAAAATGAGCCAAAGAAGATGGAAAAGATAAGAGACAGCCATGTAAACACAGAGAGGATGTGCTGATGTGGGATTTGGTATTTAAAGAAGATTACATGTATTAAAATGACAAACAACACAACAGCAGCAACAGCAACAAAAAAAAGGCTTACATTATTAAGGCACTACATCTGCATCAAACAGTCAGGTAGCATCAAATATTTATTAGCAACATATTCACTTCATTCCTAAATAAATCAACACACTAATAAGCTTCTTACCTGCCACAGAAGTGAGGAGGATTGTCAGGCAAAAGCCAAATTTAGCCAGTGATTTCATGGTGATCCGGCCCACAGCCATGGCAGGCAGGCAGTGTGTATCTTTTTGGTCTCCTTCAGGTCTCCTTCTCCAAAGTCCTGCTCCACCAAACTCCTTCTCCTCGTCTCCTTCCGCAAATTAAATCACTTTTGTTGTTTTTTTTTCCTGATTTGTTTTTTTTTCTTCCGCCCTCTTCTTCCTCACGTCAGCTCAACAACTTGAACCGACCTCTCGGGCTGGGAACACATCGAGAAAATGATGCGAAGAGATGGGGGGGAATGAAAAAAAATGAGGAGGTTGTGTTTCGTTTTCTTTTCTTTTATAAGTGGGAGGGGATGGGGGGGTCGGTCGGTGTGGTTTGATAGCCGGAACAAAGTTAAGTAAGTCCCGCTGCGGAGAGAAGCAGATAAACCGAGCAGCTAACTTGTTTTTCGGATCTCCCGTCCACAACAACCAGCCTGCGGGTAACGACCATGTCTGGGAGCTAACATGCTAGCTGCGCAGGGGCGACTGTCTGCTGCTCGAAAACTTGCGCAAACAGAGTAAATATCGCGCAAATAACGACCACGCAACTAATTACCGCACACGGAGGCCATTATTAGGCGCACACCTTGTTGATTAATCCACCCTTTCCAGAAAAAAAGGGGAGTAATTTGGCGTAAATTGCCGTTCAAGCTGACTGCTATCGATGCTAGCCGACGTTAGCCTGTTAGTGCTCCGGGTCTCATTTCACGATCTTCGCTTGGGAAAAAAAAAGAAAAAATTCACAAGTCAAACCGCAGCTCCAGCGAGGCTTTTTACTCATGGATAGTCGCGGGGTGTTGCTCCCGTTGCGGGCAGACGACGAAAGGGGCAGCGGGTGTCTCTCGGTCCGCTCTTCCCCCCGGAGGCTAGTCGGCGGTGCTCGGTGTGAAGCTCCAGCCGGGGCGGGCAGACAGACAGACGGACGCGGCGGCGGGGAACGCCTCGTTTGCAGGCTCGTCTGGACCGCTCGTCTCCGGTGTCAGGTTGCTGCGGGTTGGGGCGGGCGGGAGGGGGGTGTGGAGGACGAGTCCGACACTGGCAGGCAGGCGGGCAGGACGGGTGCTGCAGCGCCGCCGTGCCGCAGACTGTGGGTAAGACAGCCTGAACGCACCACGTTGCGTTCAGTGTCTCCGTGTGAGTGCGAGCTTTTGGAAGACTGGAGAAATAAACAAACTGAGATGCGTTATTAATCTGACTGTTACAGAAGATCCGCCAGTCTGATGAAGAAAAACATCCTGTACATCTTTATAATGAGAAACCCTCTCATAATAATGACTATAAAATGTTGACTTAATGGCTCAAAATAATGACTTTCTACCTAAAAAGTATGTTAAAATAATGATTCATTATGAAAATATTGATTTAATATAATAATGACTTGCTATTCAAAGCAACGACCAAGTTATGCAAATCAGTGATTTAGTTTATCTAAATAATGACTTAGTATCAACATACTAACATCTCAAAGTAATGACCTATCTCAACATAATAATAAACATATTGTTTCTAAGGTGGAAATGGATTTATTACTATGTAAGTAATTATTTTAAGAAGCTCTTTTGTAAGCTCTAAAATAATAAGCACACTTCAGATATTGTAATGGAAGAGCTAAAAGAGAGATGAACAAAGGTTTTATAATATATGGTTATTATTATTATTATTATTATTATTATTATTATTATTATTATTATTATTATTATTATTATATTGCCCCCTTGTTTCTACGCTTCATACGTTAACCTTCTATTTGAAGTTATTATTTCCGATTGCGATTAAATGCATCATCAGCCATTGACCTCTTAGTGTTACTTTACTGCCTCTGTGCGGTCGCATAACTTTAAAACAGAGTTTAAAGCCTCCAGCACCGACTGTAAAAAACAGTATAGTTATTCCAGTAGATGGCAATGTTAGCCTGTGCCTACGGCGGAGCAGTGTGCGACTTGTCGTTATATAACCTCAAAATAGTATTTAGTGCTCCACAAATACTTTAGGCGCCTCGTATTGATGCCACAGTTAAAACATTAATTGCTGTTTAAGTATCCGAGGCATTTAATATTTATTATGGAAACATAACAGCGATCCCGCCGATAGAAAAGACCTCTGTGCTGTGAAGTCTCTGCAGCCACACTGGAAATAATACAGTCATACAGCAGTATTTACTCCTCCTCCGTATGATGGATGAATTAGTTTATGGTGCTGTCCCACCGGGCATCATTACACAGAGGAAGGGGGCGTGCCATTTGCGCAGGGGACCTCCACTGACGGGACAGAGCATAGCAGGCTGTGGATGTTGCTCTCCGGCTGCTGTTGACCGAAGGGGGCTCCATCTTCGGGAGTCCTGGACTGCTCCTCCTGCATCGCACCGAGCAAATGTGAAGTTGAAGAGGATGGCAGGATAAGACGGCGCGCCACTGTGCGCGTTTTACGCACGTCGGACACCCCGGAGCGCACGGATCTCGGCCCCCCTCCACCACAGCCTGCTCTCAGTACCTGGCCCGTCTGATGAAAAGGTGGGCTGCGCCATGGCTTCTGCTCCACCCGAGGCGAGGAAGTTCACCCGGGGGCTCAACAAACCGGGCACCGCCGCAGAGCTGAGGCAGAGCGTCTCCGAGGCGGTCAGGACGTCGGTGCTGATGGTAAGAGGGAGAGGCTGGGCTGTCTGCCGTGAAGTCACACATATTTTATATAGTCACTAACAACCACACTGTCAGTGGGTTTCCAGGGTCAGTTTAAAACAGCTGCTGTGTTTGGCACAAAGCCTTGCTCTTCAAAGCAGGTGTCTATTGGGACCCTAACCTCTGGTCTTTCTACATTAAAAGATGGACTACTTATTCTACACAATATAACTTAATGCTCTTTATCTGTTTATTGTTTAATGGTGACACTTCTATAGTTATTCTGACATTGGCTGGTCCATATTCGCCCCGTC
>JAOXYL010000010.1:7375663-7385741 GCA_028564955.1 Terapon puta
TCCACTTGTCGATGCGCGGCGTTTGGAGCTTGTACTCCGGCAGCACGTCCGCACCCAGAGAAAGGACCTGGAGACGATGACAGATAATCTATCAGCTCGCTTTCATGAAATTTCATCAAAGTAGAGGGATTATTTCACAGGTGTTATAGCACTATCTGTTTGTTATCTGCCCTGCTCTCAACCAAAACCATTAATATATTTCAGGGAAAAGTAGAATTTCAGAGATTTCTGTCGCTTTAATGGGGCACTTCACTGATTTCGCACATGAAGATCAGTGCACTCATTGACGGGAGCCTGTTAAGAGATGAGAGCAATTACAAGGTCTAAGAAAAAACACCATCAAGTTGTGTTACAGGAAACAAAAGATCTAGGTTATTTGGGACTAAATGTCTAAATATCTCATACTTTACTACGGTTTTCTCCTAATCACTGAAGGAATCTTATTGATGGTTTAAAACATCCTCATTTAGATGAGGTCAGAAGAATCTTAAACTAGCCTCTGATTTCAGAAAACAGGTTAAATTCAGTCCAATGTAAATATAGTTTAATATAAGCCAACATGCATTAGCATTCCTGTGCCTTTGCGTTGTCGTGCGTGCCGGTATGTAGAACTGTACTGTGACATATGACTGAAGATAAGGTCATGTAAAGGTCACGTTTGTTGATATAATCTGGCTGTAGGAGGTGAACTTTGGGACTGAGACTGCACGTGCCGCACATGCCGCACAACCCAAACCCAGTTCAACATCATCTCTTACCTCGAAGAAAGCCTTATGTGAGCAGAGCACCTGAGGCATGAATTCCCCACTCCCACAAATAAATCATTCATGTGTCAAGTGAAGGGTGAGTTCTAGTTGAATCATTTGAAATGCATAAAAATGTTTTAATTACCCACATAATCCACGCAGGAGCAGGCTGATTTAGAGATAAGCTTTAAAAGACTGAGAAAAACACGAAGATTAAAATTGCTGTTGTGGGATTTTTTCTGGTCACCCGTGAGATAGAAATAGCTGCAAAATTGTGCATAGAAATACACATAAAAATGTGCATGAATCATCTGCAGAGGACAACAACGGCATGCATAAAATGCTAACGGTGTTATGCATCGAGTGCGGAGGTATAATCCATCCCAGCGAGCCCGGATGTCACCGTCATTATCTCTGTTATTGCAGTTACCATATATACCCGCACAACTTTTAACATCGATATTACAGCAGCGTCATGGGCCATTTCGGATAAGAGGCTCAATGACTTGGAGGTAATTATAGGTGCGGGCAGAGGATACATCTATTCATCTAAGTGTTTGACACTTCAATAGCCAGGAATTTTCAGGCCGTGGCTTTCACTGCTGATTATTGCAGCTCTAAGGGGCAATTCAAAGAGAGAGGAAGAGGCAGGTGAAGTACATCAGCCGCAAGGGCAGAGAGACGGCTACTGTGTACCAACAAAAAGGAGCACGAGAAGGGAGAGAATAACCTTAAATAACTATTTTGGCATCCCTCACTTATTGCACATCCTGCTTATTTCTGCCCTTTACGACCCCCGGGATTGAGAGGAGAGAAGCGTGGGACAGAGGGCTGATGTATGGCGTGAGAAAAAGGCTGATGCGTTAATAATTGAAGCGGTTATCAGAAACTCCTGCCCTCTGAGTGATCGGGAGGGTCAAACGCTTTTACCCTCCGATATAGGATAACCTTTGAAATCGATCAGAAAACCAAAAGGACAGACAAAAGGGCGTTCTATTATTCATCAGGCCACCACTTCATTAAAAGCGGGTGTTTCAGATGCTTGTTTCATTACAGTCACGACTCGGCGTGTAATTGCTGTCGACTTTCAGATGGCGGTTCTTGGATTTTTGCATTCCTAAATTGATTTCTGTTGAAAATATCCAGGAACTATGTACGGGGAGAAATGCGCGGGAGAGTTTGCGCGCACCTACGACCGTCGTGTTAACTGACAAAACACAGCTCGTACCGATCTATCTCCATATCCTTATCTGAGACCTTGTGCAATCTCTGCTCTGCTATCGTGCAGTTTGTGATCAACAGTGATGATACAACGCGGTAACTCTGCACTACACCCACGGCGCTCAGCATGCGCGGATACATTACCCCTCGGCCCGCTAGGAAGCCTGGGAGGACTCGCATGGTTGGCGGAGTGACAGCTCTGGATTACCGTGCAGTAGCCAATCTGTTTCTAAATAAAAGATCCCGTCTTAATTATTTAACCTACCTACTGTAGCTATGTGCACTTGGCGCAAATGAACTCTCTCTTGTGGGATAATGGAGGACTCGTTCTGCATTTGGCTCGCCTTCAAACGATATGCAAATGAGCATTAGCTTTCTCCCCTTCTCCGGTTCTTTTTGGTCTGCGCTGTCGGAGCTGGGGTTATAATTTATAAGAGTGGAGTGTTGTTTCATGTTCCTGCGGTTCGTCATGTGGCCTCCATCGTTAAACATGACGCATGTACCGTTTGATTTGAATCCGCGCTCAGCTCCGGGTAACGCCCGAGATGATTGCGGGTATCTGAAACTCGCATCTCTGCCTGCACGGAGATGTTCAAAATGTAAGAAGCAGCGTGTGAGCTGCAAGTCGGCTTTTGGTCTTGCTTGACCAGCTTCCCAGGTGAACCCTCCGCCCGCCTGTGGTAGCTGTGAGGCAGCCAGGGCCAGGGGAGAGAGAGTCTGTTCAGGCGCCTTGATCGCGGCTTCAAATGAACCCAGAGGAGTCCGTTTCAAGGCATCTGCTGCTAATTCGTGCCCCTCACAGGCCCGGAGAACCATTCACAGACATAAACTGTGGAAGATGGGGATATGGCGAAATTCCCCCATGGCTTATTTATCTGTCCGTTACTGTGATACTTACAACGCTCAACAGCATGCAGTAAGCAAAACGGCAGCGGTAATGACTGTGTTTAACACCATATGCTGTGTGTGTGTGTGGGGAGGGGGGAGTGGGGCACCTATTGGTATAGCTACCTGTGTATCCACAGAAACATGTATTTGACAGCTAATTTCCAGTCACTGTAAACACAACGAAGCAGGAGATAGCATTGAGACGCTGAGTCGGGAAATGTGGGGAAGAGAGGAAAGGAGTGGAGGGGCACTGGCACATTATCACCAGTAACGTGCTAATATACACACCGTGTTTTGTGTACATAACAAAGCAGGAGATACACGCGGTCCTTTCGTCCGCCATGTGTTACAAAAGGTCCATTAAAACCACATTAACAGGCCGGCCCTCTCCGCTGCTTAATAACTTTGACTTTACCGCTGGAGGGAGAGGTCAGCGCCGCGCACTGCGCTCGGCTCTGTCTCCACCTCTGGCTCCAGTCTAAGGCCTTTGGCTGAAGTTGTCTTTGAGTGCGGGCGGGGGCCAATTTCTGTGCCCTCTATCCGTTACACCATTAATGGGCAAAATGCAAAACCGAGACCTAATCAGTGGTTTGGGGCAGCTTTGGCCTACCCCTGGGAATGCATTAACTTACGGTCCCCGTCGCCTCCACGCCGCCTCCTCAAGCTCTGACAGCGAAGGTGAGAATGACCTCTAACCCTGTCTGTAACTCTAGAAATATGGCCTCTGAGCTCTGGACGCTGTCTGGCTGCGGTAAGAGTATCCCTGATTATCCACCACAAGTGATAGACACCTCTGCCGTTTTACGTATCAGACCCCTTGAGTTTCAATTAATCATCCTGAGGCACGCAGAGCTTAAGCTGGGGAGGAGGGAGGGGGGTTGGGGGGGTAGGCGGAGGGGAGGGCGGGGCTGTGGATGCAATCTGCCGGCTTCATCAGCTGCTCAATCTGTGCCGGTGAGATTTGTGATGATGGTAAATGATATTATGATGAACATTGCTATTGAATTCCAATGTCTCTCCGCTCTCGTCTGCCCAGCATCAGACTGCCATCAAAAATTGTTGGTGGCATGAATTATTAATAATTGCAAACTTATTACCTATCCATTTCTGTTCTTAATTGTTTTCCAGTTATACGAGTCACAACAAAGAACTTACTGGCAGAAGCTTGAATGATGGATTTTATATAATGCAGACAATAATAATAAACTCTGATTTTCACTTTCTTTTTTTTTTTTTTAAATATAGGCAAAATTAATTCAGTCAGTATACACAGACCCAACAAATGAAGCTGACTTGAACCCCATCTATTCATTAAGAACAAGAAATAAATAATTTAATTCAATAATAATACTAAAAATAATGTCCTTGGATTAATTGTAGAGTCGTGATTGAGCAATTGCCTCAAAAACACATTTAAAGAAATAATTGAAAGTCTGATTTTCACCTCCTACACCAACAATAAAACATTCCCAACGGAGAGATAATTTTTCTTTTTAACCAAGATACTGATTTTCTAAAATATTTCCTCTGCAGTGATGATGTCATCAGTATATCAGTGTAATTTGGACGGGTCCTGATACCTCAGACCTGAGTTAAGCACTTACCTTTGCAAGCAGAACTCTCCATTCAAATACGGAGGATGGAAAAGATTCTCAGTGTTTTAAACATTCTGATATTTTTTACCTTTTTTTTGTTGTTTTTGAGCTCTTGGTGAGCATCTTACCTGCGTGACCTTGTCGGTGACATTGTGCGTGCGGTCTTTGACCTTTGGGGCGATGATGGTTTTCTCAGAGGACGGAGGGGACGGGCACTTCTTCTCATTGTTCGCCTCGGAGAAGTTGAGCGTGATGAGGGGGATCTTATTGATGGTGCTGTACTTGTTGAGGTTGGAGTCGGAGGTGGAGCCCAGCAGGCTGGATTTGATCTGGCTGAGCGGCCCTGAAAAGAGGGAGCAGCGGCATCATTCGAAGCTGCGGCATCTCGCCGCGCTGCCGGGCTATTGTTGGTCTAGCTGGGCGTTCTGAATCGCGGACATCAGAGAACGGCCCGGCGTTCATTCGTGATTGTTGTGACATGGGTAGTGAGCATGGAGCGGCCCTTACTTTTGGAGTGAGTTCAACCACAACACAACACGGAGGATACAACGGATGCTGAAATACAAACTCTACACCCTCTGATTGACCCGTCTAGGGTGAACGGGCCTTTCAAAGTTTCTCATTAAAAGGTAATGAAGAACACTGTTGGTGAAAGAAAAGAATGATTCAATGCACAATCAAAGAATGCAACTTCACACAGTTAGGCAAACCACCTATCTGTCGGATGATCCCTAGACAAAACAAGTGCTGAATTAACAAAACGTTCCCTGCAAGTTCACAGCATAATAAAAAAAAACTCTCAGACATTAACTCCCTGCCTTCTTGTGAGAGTGTTAAACACTGCAATATGTGACAGCACTGTGACACACAACCACATGTGGCCCGATGAGAGTGATAAAAAGTGAAAACGAGACGATTGCTGATTCAGCCGTGTGAGCCAGCAGAGGGAGGTTGCATTGTTTTTTTTCTGTTTTTTTTCTGTTTTTTTTCCCTCCCCCCTTTTCACAAAGTACAGTACAGTGATTGAGAGTCAAGGACGGAGAAACAGACAGCTGAGGATGAGAGATTGCATGCACAGCTTCAATACATGCCACACATCGTTGCAGTCATAAAAGAGTAACTTAAAAGGAAAAGCTGAAGCCATACCCCCGGCCATCCAGGAGCGAGACACTAGCAGACCAGAAGAGAGAAGAAATAGGGGGTGAAGGGGGGATTGTGGGAATATGGAAGGGTGGTTGGATTGCAGGATCAGTCGTCACGGGTATATAAAACATTAAAAATGTTCATAATAGTACAAAACATTGGTTAGCTCGACTTGAATTTTGGGAACTCCTCATTGGATCCTGAACACAGTTAAACATGTATGCATTAAGTTAAGTGCATTAATCTGCGTCAGCGAGGTGCCGTGGTGAAAAGGCATGCAGCATGAGCACCGCCACAGCTCCATTGCAATTTAAAATCGTTAGGGGGGAAAAAGGGACAAGGGTGAGCGTGTAGGATTCTAATGGAAAACACATTCGGGTTTCCCTTCATTCACTAAGACACGGCAGCGAGGAACCAGAGGTCGCTCAGAAGAAAACGGAGGTTGCAGACAGTGGGAGGTATCATCTTGTAAGCTTCATTGATTTTCTTCAATGAGCAAAAGGCAGGGGAGAGATTTAATGTGTTGCTTCATGCAAGCGCGTGCAGAGGTCAGTGTGTTTTGCTTGTTTGTTTTTTTTTTTTCCTTTTCTTTTTTTTGTTTTTTTTTAATGAGCCCTCGCCCTGGGTGACTGGCTGGGGTCCGGCGGGTCGTGCGCGCCGGGACTGAGTCATTAAGTGCTGCGCCAGTGTTTCAAGACTCCGGCTCAAGAGCTTACAAACACACTGTCAGTCATTCGACGAGGCATTTGCATTCAACATAAAACCTCAGTCGCGTGGAAAAAAAGTCATGCAGCAAGCAGGCTCTGCGCAGAAAACGTGGGATCCAATAGGCGTGCTCAAGTTTGAAAACAGCAGGTTGCTGTTTGTTACCTTTAATATTGCGACCATTGTCTGTGATGTGCAGCACCACAGCGTCGGAGAGGAAAGGGGAAAAAAAAAAAAAAGGGGGAGGTGAGAGAAGAATTTCTGCTTTTCTACGATGACAAATGGGAGCCGGCGTTAAACCCCCCGCTACTGCCCCGATGAACAATTCATTACTCTGAAGTAGACATATTACTGTGTCAGCCAGTGGGAGCCATTTGAATGAGGATCGCAGATAAGGGGATGGGGATAGACTGATTGGCCTGGAGGAAACCGGGCCAGTCTGGGGCACTTCTAGCCACAACCAAATGAGGGCCAAAAGGCTAATGAGTGATTTAGACTTGAGGGAAGATCAATAGCTCGCAGTACAGATGGCGACTTGCTATAATACTGATTAAGAGACTAGCAGGACACATCTCGCATCTCCTATTTTGGGACCATGGGGAGTTTGGTAATTAATATCGCCAAATTTTAATCAATGTTTGTCACAACTAATAAATTCCTTTCCCTTCCAAGGCCTGATCCCCTAATGTACAATACAACATTTGGGCATTAACCACATCTGACTGTTCCTTAATGGCTGGCATCATTTAGAGCAGTGGTCGCCACCCACGCACTGTCAGCTGATTTGTGTCTGATATTAAAAGGCTGGGACACACAAAAAAAAAACTGGTGTACTATTTGTTTTCATTAGTTTTCATGAAGGGTTCAAGAGGGCGGGAGATTCCTACCTTCGCTGGCATGTCTGTCCCTGAACGCGATCTTCGAGTTGGACCCGAAGCCTTCCATGTCATGTACGGAGGAGGCTCTCCGGATGCTGCACACGCTCTCTCTGGAGGCGGTTGGAGTGAGGCCCGGGATCGACGGCGCCGCCACGAGCGTGTCCTCCTGGCTCTGGTGCTGGGTTTGGGCGATGACCTGGTCCGGGTATACCCTGTCCCAGGGGCCTTTGGGCGACGAGTGGTCCAGCGGCCCGGACACGGGGGTGGAGCAATGGCTGGGGCCGATGAGGGCGCGGGTGTCGTTGGCGTAGGAGGGACTGCAGCTCTCGCGGGTATTGGGGAGCTGGTAGTCGCGCGTGGCCACCGAGCCGTCGCTGTGGCGAGGGGAATCCACCATGACGGCGTCGGGGTCTTCCTGGGGGAGGGACTGCTTGCTGATGCCCAGGAGAGGTAAGGCCGGGAAGCGGAAGCGAAAGAATCTCCCTCGTCCTGACAGAGAAGAAGCAATGAGAGTGAGACGGGGCGACATGAACTCATATATTAATCTATTTCTGCCATCCTAATACACCATCTGACAACAGTTTACGGCATCCACCGACATTGAGTATGGAGTGCCTGAGGGTAATTGGTCTCACACACACATAACTTCTAAGGAAGTGTACAGCTGAGTCACTCAATTATTGTGAAGAGTCTGAGTTATTTGACTGCTTTGACACCGAACACAGCATAAAAACAGAGTGTGCGCTGGTTTTTAATGAGCCAGTGGGATCGACATAACCCCCACTGACCTTGTGTTGTGTTTTCACCGCGTTTGTAGCAGAACTTGCTTGCAGTCTTTATCATCCCTGCTGATATCTCGTACTCGTTTGCCAACAGCGCCGAAGAGCTTGCCAACCCAGCTATCTTAAAAAGACCCTGGCAGATCAAAACAAATGCATAATCTGCCGCCAGCAATAGTTCAGTCTTCAATTTCCTTCAATTATTCATAGAGGAGGACATTTGCTGAAATATTATAATGGCAGTAGTAGTACGCTGAGGAGTCAGTCCTATAAAGGACTATATGCAGGATTTTAATGAGTGATCCATGGAGAGCTCCTGGAGAGATGAAGTAGAGCGTAGCGCAAAGTGATATTTAAGGTGCTGCTGTGATAACAGTGTGTGGTCGGGAAAACGTTACGCAAGAAAAAAGGTGAAGAAACACGAGAATATAGTTAATTTAAGTTCTGTGTGAAGTCTGCTCAAATGGATGCGTGTAGGCTACGTGATGTGGCAGAGTACACGCCCACGCGCGCACCATTCAAAAATAGGCACGCCTAATTGCGTCTAACAATATCAGCAAATATACCATGAGGCAGTCACGCTCGCAAGATTTCACATATGGACCACAAACTGCGGCTTGCATGTTGTGAATCATTTAGACGCCTGAACATATGCCGCACATATCAGATGGCTGTCTCGGGCCTCAGAAACATGTTTCATTGGCGCAGTGAAAGCCCGTCATGAAAGCGTTAAAAGAGAGAAAGGACGAGTAGGCCTGAATTCATGAAAGCACCACCTCACGCCACATCGTTTTCTCCCCGTTTGTGTATTTTGATGAGCAAACTACAGCGCATTGTATTTGACATAGGCTGTTTAACTCCAATATCTGCAAAGAGAGGAGCGGCTGAGGACGCATTCAATAGACACAATAGGTGGTAAAATAGAAAATAAAATTAATGTTTGAGGCTCAGTGGGGAGCAGCGTGCATCTCTATCTTCCTCATTGCTCCTACTAGGGTGATAGAGAGAAAGAAACTAATTTAAGACACAATGCTCTGTTTGCTCGGGTCAGTACATTGTGTTTAAATGAAGTCTATCCAGATGCTGATGACGCTGGAAATGATCATTTGAATTTAATTGGCGTTTCAGAGCTGATTGCTCTAATCCACAGCGCAACGTGAATAAACAAGTCATTCACTTTGGTAAAAAAAAAAGGAAGGCGAAGTTGAATTTCCTCTGGAGAAGAATCACGAACAAAGTTGTGTTTCATCTGCCGCTATGGGGCAGATAAGGCTGCTGATCAAAAATACCATCTGATTCATCAGTCTGAAGCCGATCCCAAACAGGCAAACCCAATTTACGTGCCAAAGAGTCTGCACAAAACAGAAAAAAAAAAAAAATCACATTTGCGATCACACCACTGCAATAAACAGCGCACTCACATTAGTTAAACCCAATGTGAAAAATCGTGCGGTTCTCGCGCTTCACATTCGCTGACAGTCTGATTTAAAACACTTGCCTCGACTGTCAAGATGACACCTTAACAAAATAATGAATGGTAGCTCATGAGCACTCACAAGCTGAGAGCTGCTCCTAATTGCTGAGCCTGGAGGATAAACATATACGCCACAAATCTTTTAATTAGCTCATAATTCAGTCACGCATTCGTGGCCGTGTGCTGAGAACATTGTATCTTGCTATATTTAATTGTGATATTGAAAAGGGGTGAACCTTGCAACCCGTGCTGTTACTGGCTTGTGGTGTGTGTGTGTGTGTGTGTGTGTGTGTGTGTGTGTGTGTGTGTGTGTGTGTGTGTGTTCACTCTCACTCCCTCTCCAGCCCTCTCATTCTCTCCCTGCAAAAACTCACCAGCAGCTTTGCACAGCCAATGGACGTACAGTGGCCCTTGTTGCTATGATACCAGATAGTAATATTTGCATTGAATATTAATTGGGCCCTCAGATCCCCGGTGTTGGGGAGTGAGATGTCTTTCTGTATGTGAGCATGATTCAGATGTCAGGGGAGAAGTAGAAAAAGAGAACAATAAAGCGTCACCCTTCATACAAAAAACGGCTTTGTGTCCTTTTGTTTCTGTCTTTTGCTCTTTTGTGATTTTGCTCACGTTAAATAAATAAATAAATAAA
>JAOXYL010000010.1:7395871-7406590 GCA_028564955.1 Terapon puta
GAGCGCTTTAAATACAAAAATCACGTTTGAGTCGCACGAAACCTTCAAGGTGACCACTTCCTGTCCCGGCACCCGCGGAAAAGACTCTTCTTATCCTCCGAGTGGAAGCTGTGTACGAGTCCACTAAATGATCGGATGACAAGACATTCGAGCGCGCCCAGAGTCAGGCAGGGATTTAATATCTTCAGCGGGCGGGAGGGATTTGATTTCATTCTGTGATCGTTCATTAATAAAAAGTCAGCTTTAGTTAGATTAGTTTTTAAGCAAAATAAGCCTAGATCACGCACACAAGCAAATAAATGCAAACTTAGTCTAATCTAGAGACAGAGGAGCGGTCACAGAGGAGGGAGGAACACAAAGAAACTTTAACATCCGCTCATATGCCATTTTGCAGAACAAAGCAGCAGCGTTAACTATGAATATGTCACCAATATATGTATATATTATCTCATTTTCTGCAAGGTGAGAATCAGCTGCAAGTCTCATGCAGCAGAGAGCAAAAGGAAACTTACAGGACAGGTTAGCTCTGACTTTTTAATCTATTTTATCAACCACAGTGTGATTGTTTACTGTCATGCTCTATTTGGCATCTTATTTGCACCTGTAGTACTCACTTTTATAAAAAAAAAAAAAAAAAAAAAAAAAAAAAAAAAAGGCTTCCTCTCTGCAAGTTGTACCTGTTAACAGAAAGGCTTGGTAAAAATGACACTGCGCCTGTGAAAAAAAAAATCATAATTGCATTTTTTGTTGGTTATAGATTTGCAAAGGGGGGAGTGGAGAGACAATCTGAGGTCAAGGACGCAACACAACAAAGCCTCGCACAGCGGCGTTAAACAGGAATAATCTGTCCGAAGCTTTGGGCTTCATGCGGTGTCACTGCAAAAGGTTATCTGGGAGATCATGGTGGGTGATGGAAGGCTCGGCGCACTCTGTCAAAAAGCAAGCTGTGAGGGTGCCATAAATACACTGTTTATCATTATCGATGTGGAAAAAAAAGGCAGACTTGACAGATGGTGCGGCAAACAAGATACCACAAAAGCAAAGTGACTTGATTGGATGTGTTGGAAAATAAAAGTTCATTTTTATTGAACTAGGACTGTTTGATCTCTTGTTTTTTTATGTTCCAGACGCATTTTAGGTTTTTATTTGTGTCCTGATCGACAGCAAAAAACCCGCATCATACACAGAGACTCTTCGAGACTGAAACAAGATGTATGACGTATCAGACTTGGTCCAATTTTGCCAAGTCTACTGACTTTAAAAAGCAATAAAAAGTTCTCATTTATTTTCCGTACATTAAACACAAAATTTAGTCGCCGACGTTGTTGTGAGCAGACATCCTCAGCTGAACTTTTCTCCACATTAAACAGAACTGTGCACAGATACCTCCTCATGTTTATGTATTCTTTCGCGTCTTTACCACTCTGTGAGCTACGTTTGATGTTCGATACGAGCGGAGCATCGTGCCACCTCGCCGGAATACGCTTAGCGACTTTGGCGTTCGCTGAGTTGTTCGCACCGAGTTTGAAATACAACGAGCAAAAAGGAGCAGAAATGGAGGAAATTACACCGCCGGGAAATTTTGATTTGTGTTGGAATTGAAATTATTTAGATTTCAAAATGTCAGACTAACTAGCTGTGTTTTTCATAAATGATTTTTTTGCCTTTTTGTTGAAATAAAACACTGTTACATGTCAGTACTGACGCTTAATCCACTACCTTCTGACTTCCTGGGTATACAA
The DNA here is from genome assembly GCA_028564955.1 of Terapon puta. Lineage (NCBI taxonomy): Eukaryota > Metazoa > Chordata > Actinopteri > Centrarchiformes > Terapontidae > Terapon > Terapon puta. Next base: position 7,397,614 of record JAOXYL010000010.1, read on the forward strand.
TCTACGGTTTGTTGATTTAGCACTGTCTTAAATATTACACGGTGTAAAACTTTTTACAGGAGGGAGACAAGGACATCTGCGATTCTTTTAGAAGACAGGGCAGAAAAGCTGCAGAATGCATAATGTACACACACATAAAGCTTTGCAGAGAAGCCAAAAAAAAAAAGAAAAGGTCCCTTCATTATGCTAAGGATTTATCTTTTGGCCATATTTCATTCAATGTTCACTCTGGAAGTTTTCTTGTCCCATTATCGGGTTCAGACAGTCGTACAGTGTCATGATGTTTGTTGGGAAAGACTTTCAAAGAGACTGACAATGAAGCTGTTATTACTCTGACACCCGTAACATGCGTGCTGCTTTCCAAACACACACACTAGACCCTAACATTATAAAGCTTATCTAATTTTTCTGAGACTGCGCTGAGTGAGAGGAGGGCATGACGTTCATATAGAAGTAAAGGCAATTACAACATCACTGGGATATACTGCTCCTGTACACGCTGAAACAAATTCGATTAAAGAACAGTGTAAAAGCATGACAGGCTCCGGTTCCTGTCACCCTTGTCTCATCGCGGCGCCGCAGCACTAAATTACTTTTGTCAAATTGTCAAGGAGTCAGCAGTCTGTGCATCCGTCCGCCCACAAAAATACAAGAGCAATACGAGGCCTGCTGCGTCTCAGCTGGACGGAGCACACGAGGAGGACTCAAATGGACAAAGACAAATCAGAGGCTTTAGAGAAATGTCAGAGCCGGACCATTGTTGTCTGACGCCGCGATAATCTGCGGATGTCAGCTTTTGTTGAGATACGGCTGGCTGTGATGAAACGGGCCAGTGGCCGTAGGCCGTCCCCTCGGACTCCGAGCGCTCGCTGATTCAATCTGCATCAAAGTGACTCTGCAGGCGCCGCACCACGCTGATCGCCGCCTGATATTTAGTGGTGGGCAAATTCACAAACGTGGGTGTTCGCCTAATTCAGCTGGTAGGTACAATGCTCATGTCTGGTTGAAAAGGGCCAAATACTGACTGCGGTGTTGCCTTGACATAAAAATACTGTAGTAAAATCATATAAAAATACTTGCAAAAGAGAAAAATTCAAGCATCAAATCTTGAAAAGAGAAAACAACAGTTATTGAGACGTTCGTGCCACAAATACAAATACAGAAGTTGACCAGATGTCAAACACCGCCCACATGAATGAAAACAATCAGGCCAGCACGTGATCTGATGAATGAAAGAGCCCAACAGGGGGGGAAAAAAATGAATGGCTGTTCATTCACAGATGTGCCCGTATCCAATCTGTGAATGAGATGACAGCGGTGATCGTGGTCTGGAATCATACCGGCGAATGTGAGTGGTTGGTGGTGGGCTGGCTGAACCAACATGTTTACCATAAACCTTTTAACAGCGCTCGCACGAGACACTCGGGGATTTTCTTTGCATTAAAAAAGAAAAAAAAAATCGATTTAATCTGGGGGTATAATCTTTACCGCCAACATCCAGCTCATCATTCATCTCCGCGGCTGGATGAACGTATCTCCCGTGAACCGAGCTTCACGGCGTACAGCTGTGGAGGCTGGGTGATGGAGGTTGTTAGGGCGAGTGTGAGGAGAGGCGAGGGGGGGGAGGGCGGGGAGCCGCAGAGCGAGGTGTTTCAGCTGCAGCAGGTTGGGGGAGGGGGCTGTCAGACTGTTTACTGTCTGTTTGCGGTAATACCATCACATAATGGCAACGTGTGTGGGCTTAATTCATACATCCAACCTCAGAACGACCTATATTTATCCGCCGGAACGGTGCCTGCAAACTGTGACTGTGAAATAAGAACAAGCTGAGGTTAAACTGCTGTATGTGGTGGATACCGGCAATCATAAAATATTATATATCAGACAGTTACATGGCTGACTGATGATGCGATGTCCTCAGCAGTCTGTACGGCTTCTAACCAGGTCTTTTATCATCTTTGTGCATTTTTATGCCTTTGAACACTTCAGCTAAAAGCCTAATGTATCAAAGTGATTCCCTCTCCCTAAAAGCATGCCAGTCTCTGGAAACCAAATAGCGAGTGATATTTAAAGGCATGACATATCAACACAAAATCTCCGTTTCTAAAAATGTTTCAGCTCGCAGAGACTCATGCCTTCAACGCCAAATCATACTCAACCTGGCACACTTCGCCGCACTACGACCGCAGCACGGAGGGAAATGTACGACTTCTTCAGATCGTGAGTTATTTCTGTGTCCGAATCTCATCCCGGAGACGTAAACATTTTCATAACGACCCGTTCCCGCGGGCCGCACTGATGACCGGAGAAAATGATGTCAAAGACCTGTGACTGGAAAGAGTGATGACAGCAGGAGAGCCATGGGAAGGGGGCGGCCGCTTGAAGGAATGGGTTATTGATCCGGATGACCTTGTTAAAACAGTAAGCGCGGGCTTTTCACGAATTTCAATACAAAAGGGAAAAACTGTTTGCTGTTTTTTCGCTCTAATTAAGGTGACTGATGTCAGCGCCTCTTAAAGATGCCCTCCGTGTGGCCCCTTTACAGCAGGAACTCCTTTCAAATATGTGATCCTGTTCTTATACTGGGTGTGCCTGAGATCCAGTGATGTTAAAATCTTCTGCATTAGTTGTACTTAAATAACCTCAGACGCTCAGATTCTGGATTTGACAGCAGTTTCAGGACCGTGTGACTGGATCCCAGTAGTCTGTTCACTTCTCCAGCTTTCAGCCCCATAGGCAGTCATGCCAGGATGAATTTGAGAGTTGCAGTGATATATCATAGCTCTGTCTGCGGTTGCCAGGACAACACAATGCTGTACTGCACTTAGGGGCTTTTTTTTTTTTTTTTTTCCTTCTTCTTCTTTTTTTAACAGGGCTGGGAAAGTGAGGGTGTGACAGACGGGAGGAAATTCATCTGAATAGTTCAAAAACTGCCCATGTGGCGACTGTGAGATACGGTAAAACGTGACTGGGGGAAAAAAAAAAAAAGCGCAGCGGGGGCACGTGTCTGCTTTACGTCTGCTGCGTCTGTTTAAGGGCACTTTATGACGGCGGCGGCGGCAGAAGACAGTAACTACGCGTCTCGCAAATGACCGATCTGTAATCCTGGAGCGTCGTTTTCTCGCTGGCAGCCTCGGGAAGCCATCGAAGAGACTCGTTATAAATGAGATCCACTGTGAGGCATGAACGCGGAGGAAATCGAAGCCTTTGCTACAACACGAATCTATCTGTGTCACTTTAGATTGAGAGTGGGAGGGGGGGCGTGGAGGGGGGGGGTGCTCATTACAGCGCTTCCTCTAAGGCTCATGAAAACTGATGACTGAGAGCTGGACCGCCGTGTTCAAAGTCACACAACATTTGCCAGGAAACTCCTTTAAAAGCGTCTGATCCTTTTAGTCCACGCTGGGCACCGCGACAACTGACACATTTTTTGTGCTGTAGTCAATTGAGAATAATTTTACCTATCTGCATAGCCCTAAAGAGGTAACACCCCCTCCCCGCCCCGAGACAGATAGACAGAGGGTGTTGCAGACAGAACTGGGGCCATCCATAATTGAAGCCGCTCTCGGGCTGCTGGACTGGATTCAACAGGGCGTTCCTGCAACGGAAGAAGCCACCTGATATTCAGCTGCACCTGATTTTTCTCTCTCTCTCTCTCTCTTTCTCTCTCTCTCTCTCTCCACACACCTTCATTTACTCTCTCTCTGCTCACTCACTTCATCCCTCAGTCACACACGTCAAACTTAGTTTAGGATGAAAGCTCCTTCCTACATCCACGCACTCCCTCTGTCTAATTTGTGCGTCTAATTTTGTCTTTGTGCACCCCCCCACCAACCACCACCCCATCGCATCTGCTCCTCTCCTATCTCCCTTCCTGCATATGTCTCCTCACCGACACCAAGCTGTCCACGCTGCGCTCTCGAACAGATCCGAACCGGAGCGCGTGGAAGAGACTGCGGGCAGAAACAGAATAAGAGCTTATCTTGTTTGCGCAGCAGCGGGTGTACAAGAATTGGTTTAGCGGGGAACGCTTTCCACCGCGGAGCCGCGCCGCCAGAGTCGGAGCCGCCTCAGGCAAATAACCCGACTCAAATCATCATCAGTCATCGTGTCGGGCCTCCTCTGAGGCTGCGGAGCCTCGATAGTTACTTGTTATTCTTGAGAGAGGGTCACTGGAAGAATAATGTCCACCGTGAGGATACCGTAAAGCACTTTGACATGTAAAAGTATGTGCGTTGGATCTAAAATCGAAAGTTCAACAACCAAATAAAAACTTTTTTTCCAGAGTGTTAATGATTCTGCTGGTTGCCGAGGAGTTCGTGATATTATTACGATTTTGCTGCTACTTCTAAATATTTCTGCTTTTCTTATATGATTGTACACTGGATATCTGACCTGCTCTGACCTGCTGGTTGGAAAAAATAGGAAGCACACTGATGAGCATCTTTCTTTGTTAAATGAAACTATCAAGATCATAATCTGCTAGTTTTCCATTAAAATAATAGTTTTAACAGATGAGTTAAAAGAAAATCATTCGTTTCTTCATGATTCCGTAATACATGAAAGAACCTGAGATGTATGTGTTAAATAAGTAAGAAACCCACACAACCTACTGGTGATGTTTCCTTTACACACAGGATTTTAAAGTTTAACATCTCAATCCCCAGAGTGAGGCATTCTTATACTTTTTTACATTTCATTTTACAAAAGGCGAGGAAAAAAAAAAAAAAAAAAACTCTAATCTCAGCGAGCATCGCTGAAGCACAACCAACTTTAATCTATTTATAGCGTGACATTTTCAGTCTCATTTGCTATTTGCAAGTGAGAGCTTTTACCATGTACTGAGCTTATGGATTTCTTGATACACCAAGGACCCCGAGACTCGTCTCTTTAGTATGGAAAGCAAGACGCTGAGATTATTCTATTTGAATCTCTGAATGGAGGGGCAGGGAGAGCAACTGCTGCAGAGTAAATATGTGCTACCTCGGTAAGAACGGTTTATTTTTGAAGCCGTCATTAAGACAAGGAGGTTTAATCTGCTTAATCTCTAACCGGGCCTGCAAATACATCTCGAAGCAATTTATTTGCAGCGCTGAATGCGTTCATTAATAAATAAAAGACTGCAGACTAAGGAGCATCGGCTGTACTGATAGTTAATAACCACGGCGTAAAATCTGAAACAGGTGGTCTTTATAAAGGAAGGGGCGGAGCTTCTCGGCCAGCTGATGCTTTATCATTTATTTGTTTAAGATGAGGAGAGACTGTCTCACCTTGCAAATCCAATTTCTTTCCCCTTTATCGTCTAATTACGCCGTGAAGCATTAGCATTTAAATAGGCCATAGGCTATCTTTTACAAAGGCCCGTCAAAATCTTGGCAACCCTCCAGCGCCTACTGTAAGGGCACGTAATGGAGCGACTTTGTCAGGGGCTAAAAGACTGGAGAATGGTTACAGCGTGTTTTAGGTCTTTTCCTTTGCCTCTTAATTGCAGTTTGAACAATCGCCGCTCGACATATCAGCCCCTCGGTAATTTGTTTTTTTTCCTTTTAATGACTTCTTTGGCTCTGATCTGCTGTGGTTCTGGGTGGGAGCCAATAGGAAGGTTATTTGATTTGAAGATGTTCTTACAGCCGGGTTTTGCTATTTAAGAAGCCACCGACCGGAAAATAGATCCAAGAGTACTAAATAGTGTGATTAACTGAGAGAGGGGAGATGTGCTTTTTCAGGGCAGTGACCTTTAGACACAACACCAGCGAGGTGTTCAACACAAAAAAAAACACTTTTCAACAACTACATGCAAGTGGGATCATTGATGCGTTGCCATGTATCTGCAAAATTAAGTGGCGCTGTGTTTAAACGGATTGTCCTCCTCACACATCTGTGAAGTGAGCTATACATGCTCATCCAGTCTAAATCCTCAAAATAATTAACAGCCAATTTGTTGGCTCAGACTTCACGAATCAATCAAATTGTCCAGCAGAGTTTGGGCTTTTATGGGATTATAATGGCGTGAAACTTATCTGTCATCATCTGTCTCACGCAAACATAGAGTAGTCTGCATATCGAACACACACACACAGGCACACACACATACTACATTATGCATAATAACTACCGCAGTATCCTCTTGTTCTCTCCGGTTTGTTTTTTCCATTGGTTACGAAAGGAAACAAAAGACTGAAAATGCATAAATACGTGGGATGCTCAAGGCAAAGAGCAAAGCACTAATCTGTCGCTGTCTGTTCGGGTGATGACTGAGCTCGGCATATTAAGGCAAATCAATAAAAAACATTCATCGTCACTCACATTACAGGCGGCCTCAAGCTACGCAGGTGAAAAACGACCCGCGAGATCATCTTTCTGTTTAGCATTGAGAAATCACGTCTGTCAGCACGACAGACAACGCCGGCACAACACAAGTCACGTTACAGGTGAGTAATGGCAGCACGGGACGATCTGCGAAGGGTGGACGGCCCTTGGTCAAAAAAAATAAATCACAACTCAAAAGTCAAATTTGAGAACGGCTGGCCTGTCCTGCGTTTAAGAGTCTGCTCTTGCAGCAAGTGCAGCGAACAGCTCAGCGTCTAAATGTCAAGCGCCGCCGCCGTTCGGAATAAACTTCCTGCACTTTAATGACAGCCACTTCTCCTATAGAGGTCATGGAGATATGCGCACTGGAAGGCAAAGGGAGCGGCGGCCCTGCGAAGGCACAAATCATAAAGCATTAAGGATGGTGCCGGAGATTGTGCTGACGAGCGGAATCTCCTTCACGGGCTGGAAAAAGGACGGCGGGCGATGCGTTTATGCAGACCCGGGGTCACGGGATTAAAAAGGAGGAGATTGCCTCGCAGAAGCCCCGACGGTCCACCGCGGGGAGAGCAATCAGCCCGCCGCAATGACATTTCCAATACAGGAGACAACAGAGATAGAGGCTGAGGGCTGAGTGTCGGATAAGGGGAGGGACAGAAGTAGTTACAGCTAAGACGAAACTATTTCTTAAATTGCTGCTACTTGAAATCCTTTAATTGAATTACATCTTTGCTGGATTTCCTGCAACTGGCTTTCCTGCTCTTAAAGCAATATTGCTCAAAATAAGACTGCTATTACTGCCTTAGTGCTATTGGTGTCCATTTGTTGTTTTTTTTTCCACTATGTTTTTCAAAGATGTACTATTACGATGTTTATTCCCCACCGGAGCTGCCTGCCTCTTTGCGTTTTTAACTGGCAGTCAAGGATTATAAATGGCTACAAATACTGGAAGTGTTTAATATGCGATAACACAGCAGTATTTTAAAAAAAACACACAAACATAAGTCTTCATCATTATGAACTGTGACAACATAAAATGACGTCCGAGGATGATCTACAGCGTGTTTAATTGCACAGCCGTACTTGCTTATTATGGAAAGGAGATTATAAGAGCAGTCTGCCTTGTTAAAACAGGTGGATGACCTTCCCTAGAGAAGCTCGGAGTCAGGTGAGAGGAAAACACTGAGGTAATTAGAGGCGCAGCATACAGAATGGTAATGAGGCCTTTTCCCCCGCTGCAGGGTCCGACAGTCAGAAGCCCTCCAGCTCTTTTTATTCCCGTCTCCTGTGGTCCAGGCGTCGGAGAGAGGGCGCTCGGCCGTCATTGATTTCCCCACTCCAATGCGCCGGTTTTGAAGATCAATGCAACATGAAGGTATTTGTGTCCTCATTAAAGCTGTTTGCTCAGCAGATCGATGCAGACTGAACCCCCCCAGCTCGGTTTGGCTGACGACGCGGCGGCGTGCAGAGGCGGCGGCCCCGTTACGGTCCAGTTTAAAGTACTTAAATCCTTCATCTCGCCAGGAGCACAGTATGAAAACACTCCAAGACGAGGGACTGTCCACCACTAAAAGCCACTTATGTTAACTAAAAGGGTGTAAAAGTATTAAAACGAGAAGTCGATTTCAAGTGTGCTTTCCTGCCGTCGCTTCATGGTAACAAACCTTCTAGTCTTGAAGGAACATTTTTGTTTTGTCAATTACTTCAACAAATATCCCCACAAGGATTCGACTCAGCACTACCTTGTTATGCAATGCTGTTCACTAATGGCTCCTGATTTTTAAACCCTTACTTAACTTAAGCAGCCTCTAAATTTGCCACTTAAGTAAAATGTTCCGACTTTTTTTTTTTTTTTTTTGCCTCGCTGTGTGAAATCCGCAGCAAAACAAAAGCCGACGCGCTGCAGCTCCGGTCCCGGAGGCAGGATCTCATCTCCGGAGAGAGCGAAGGCAAACTCATAATACTGACAGAGCTTCTTAAGGTACATTTTCCAGGCTCGTCAAAGTACAGTGAAGACGATATAAAACCAGACTGCGGGTTGCGTATTGACAAGAGGAACAGGCCGCAGCCCACTCAGGCAGCACAAGTTAATGAGCTCACATCTCCCTCTTCCTATTTCCACAAGCATTTCCCTGCATCTTTATCTCACTCTTTTGACTTTTGACCCCACACATCTACGTCTCCAGGGACACTATCATTTGCAGCTGCTCTGTAAACCGCCTTACACCTAATCTACATCACCTCTGCCCCCTCCCCTCTGAATTACACGATGTCATCAATCTCTAAAGGCCACATCGTCATCATGGCTGATCCAGACCTCCCATCACACGTCAAATGTCAAAATGATTTCCCCTGACACCGTCTTGGTTCATTTTGTGTGAGAAAATCACTTTTTTGTGAGCGGATTTGAAGAGAATAAGCAGCCTTATGTTTCTCCTTCCCCTTATAAGTTGCAAACTTCTGCACTTCCCTCGTGAATGCATGGTGGGACATACGTCAGATAATCTGATGCTCTTCGGCTCAAAAATTCAGACTCTAAATAGCTAAAAGGAGATTAAGTGGTTTATTCAGCAACTGTCCAATATTTTAAAAAAACAAAACAAAACATATTGGTCATGTGGGAGGTTTCTGAGGGTTTAAAGAGTTTTTTAACGGATGTTTTGATATT
>JAOXYL010000010.1:7431331-7447049 GCA_028564955.1 Terapon puta
CCAGAGGTGAATGCTCTATGCTGATATAGCTTTAAATGTGATGCGTGCGCTGAACTGGTGTTCTCAGCACTTATAAACCGGGACATGTAAGGATTAACTATTTCAGTGGGCACCGGGGACGGCGGGTGTTTTGTCACCTGGTCATCAACTCTCTCTCTCTCTCTCTCTCTCTCTCTCACACACACACACACACACACACATATATATATGATGTTTTTTTCCCTTCAGATACCTGATTAAATGTAGACCTTCAGATATTTCCTGCACAGCTGTGATGCATTTTTTCTTTTTGCTGAAATCTCAACATCAACAGTAAATGTCAAGTTTGTGTGTCAGTCCTTCAGAATCAAAGAATTGTGGCCTCTTTTGTCAATCCGCAGCAACAATTACACAGTGAGGCACACATCAGAGAGCAGGCCGACACGGACTGATGCGGCATGCAGCACCGGCCTGAGACACGTTGGGAGTCACGGGCTTGACTCGTACTTTTACTGGACCACAGGACCTCTTGCTCTGCCGCTGCAGTCATTATAACTGACACCGCTGCTCTCTGCACCTGTGTGAAGCATCACAGGTTCATGGTCCATTTTCTGTGAGAGGAATTGTGGGAAATGTAGGAAATATTCATTGAAATCAACGAGGCAAAGACAGAACTAATCATAAAACAATATCCTTTATGGACTTTACATGCGATGGTTAATGTTAGTGTGAGGAAACATATTTTGTTTCATGACAGTAATCATCATTTTAAAATATCCAAACTTCAACCCATATTGAGCTCCTATACAAACTTATGAAAGGCAGCTCAATAGAAAAGATTTTTAGCTGGAGCAATCCTCAGACCGCTGAGGTGAAATCTTTAGTCTGTGTATTTCATTTATTTATTTATTTTTTCAAAATGTGGCAACACTCATAATGCTCGGTGCCAGTTTTTCCTGATGAGACATACACCACTTATAAAACACACGGTCTCAAAGGAAGAGTCAACAAATACATTACCACCAGCTGTAGAAACAGGAAGCCTTGATGGGGTCCTTGAATAGAAACTACTTTGTTTACTTTACATGCAGTGTGACAAAACAGCAAAATTATTTTCAATGCTTTTTTTTATTTATTCATCACTAAATGACTTTTGATAACTTTTGAAAAAATGTCTTTATCAGATATCAGAAAGTGAATAAGGTTGTCGGCCACCCCTAAGCCAGTTGATTATAACGGTTAATGTCGCTACAAATTTAATCAATTTTCAAAACCGTAATGTTCATGTGGCGTCCCTTGATGTCACAAAAAGCTCTGTACATCTTTCTTTTACAGTAATAATCCCAAACATCTGGATAGGTGAAGTTCTGGTGCACTAAAATATGTACTGCCTATTGTAGTATATCAGGAAGTCCCGACCTAATCAGCAGAACCGCCGCCCACCTACACACACACACACACACACACCTACACACAGAAACACGTGCAGAGTGCAGCTGAACACCATCCCCCATCACTCCTTCCCTTCCTCCACATCCCTCCTTTAGCTCTCATGACGCTAATGCTTGTTCGTCATGTGCGGAGCCATGGGAGAGGAATCCATCACACAGAAGAAGATGTATTTATTCTGGCTCAGGATGCCCACCCCACGTCCCAAATCCTAATTTGTCTGAGCGGAGACGGGTCCGACACGCAGACTGATGGGAAGCGCCGCTGTACGCATGTAGTCCTATCAGTCTTCCTCCCGCTCGCTTGCTGCCGTTTTCTTATCTCCGGAGTTGGCCTCTTGTTTACTGACACCATCAGTTAAACACTCTAATATCTGTTCAACTAATGACTGTGTTGTAAAATCTATCAATCTGCAGGCGGTGCAGACACCCAGGGAGACGTTGAGGAATAAAACAAAAAAATTTGTTAGAAAACATGGCAGGTAAATTTCCCACCAGAGGATCTTTACAAATCTGACTCTCAATTCCATCACACACACAAAAAAAAAGATTTTTTTTTTTTTTACCAGAATGCGAGCTATTTCTGTCGCATAAACACTCATCACATCCAACCTGCTGTGTTACCAACTACCATCAACAATGCAATTAATGAACACAATGATGATAGCACCAGGAGGACATTCCTCTTTGCTCATCATGCATTCCGCACCGCATGCTATTACAAATGACCAAACACTCCATATAATAGCACATCATTTAGCCGATGTCCTTCGCTGGCTTGGCTCCCCACATACTCCACACTGGCCATCAAAATCTCTGTGATAGAGCACATTAATTACACCCATCCAGAGACAGCTATGATTACAATTTCACACGTTTGAATGGACCACAGCCATTTGCCACAAAACTGCAGAGGCAGAGCAATGACTTTGGCAAAAAGGGAAGGGAGGGTGGGATGAGGGCTGTGTGTGTGCGTGTGTGTGTGTGTGTGTTGGGGGGGGTTCGTAATTCTCCGGAGAACTGCAGATGCAGGATATGTGGACGCATGGATGCTGACAGCTCTGGCGTTTAAGCAATGTGCTGTAATTGCATGCAAATGGTCCTGAATCTGTATCTTAACACATCTTCATTAGCCGGTTCACAAGTGTCTGCGGCTTAGATGGAGGGACAATGGAGGGCTGAAGTTAATTCTTGGTAGGCTGGTTCTGTTTTCATATTGGACAACTTTAATTAAGCGATAGATTAAGTTTTGAAGGGACGGTCTGATGCATTGAATCCCATGAGTGCTCTAATAAACAGCAGAATATAATCAGTCAGTGATATCTAATGGGGTTGAAAATAGATACAGACATCTATATTTTCAACACCATGAACCTTTTTTTTCTCTTTTAAATAGATCTTAAACATCAATTACTGTATTTCAGCTGGACTGTATATTGCTTTAATAAACTGGTAACGGTATATCTCTATGAAGGAAATGCATTGATAGTTAGTCCTTAAAGAAATAAAGTTTTGGGAAAAATTCCTTACAGAAAGGTAGATGTGAAGGTTTATACCACTCTCATGTCTGTATGCTCACTGTGAATCTACAGCCAGCAGCCGGTTAGCTTAGCTTAGCATAAAGACTGGAAACAGGGGGAAACAACTAGCCGGTCCCTCTTCAAAAAGGCACATACCACAACTAACAGAGCTCATTATATCTAATTTGTTTCATCATTAGAAAACCTGAAATATAAAAGCAACACATTTTGGTTTAATACTGGGTCACAAACTGAACTATTTTTTGCATGAAGTCTGCACACTACTGAGAAGTTGTATTATTTTAGTATTTAGTATGTTTTCTTATTCATCAGTCCACCCCAGAGCTTCATAATTAATGGACAGGGAACAATACGAAACATTTGTATCGAGCTTCTCAACTAATTTTCCAAGAATGAAATGTACCTCCCAAAATGTCAAAATATTTCTTATGAGACTTTTTTGGACTCTAGGGGGCAGCACATTAAGCAAAAAATATTTATGCAATATTTTCTTTTAAAAACTGACATGTGAATATATATATTATTTAAAACTTTTTTTTAAATTTCAGCTCCGTTTTGGTCTCTGAGAATAATATTCGCAGACTGCTAACTTTGTCTGTCTTTTTGTTTGGTGCTGGGCAGGCTTTATCACAGCCTCTCTGCTGCAGATGGAGAGCAGGTCGGTGAGAGCGATGAGACTGAACCAAGAGAGTAAAGCTGCAGATTGTGAAAACAAAACAAAAAACAAGAGAAGAAGTTAGTCTAACAAGCTCCGTCGGGCTCACGTTACACATTTGGCCCATAGTTAATATTCAGGTATTGATTGGTCCACCACTGAGGGCACACATTTTGTTATCCATCTTCAGCTCTGACCTGATTGTGAATCACCGCTTTGGTGAGAAATAACCGCTGATGGCGATGGAGTATGTGGCAGCACACATTATATTCATTCTCTGTCGCGAGGGGGGTTTCAAATCTGTTTTTTTCTTGTGTCTGGAATCGTTTTGACCTGTAATCCCCAAGATTATAGTGGCTAAACTGCCCACTGTGTGTTTTCATGCTCTTTATCAACTCCTGGTATGCTAGGCTGAGAGGACTGCTGGCCTCTGGATGCCCTTAGCCTGACATTCAGGGATCACAGGGGTAGCTCGCTGTGCGCGTGTCTGTCTGTGTGTGTGTGTGTGTGTGTGTGTGTGGGCTCGAGTGTGTCTGCGGGTGCACGGGTGTCTCCGATGCCCTTGGGGGTGGAGACCAGCTCCTAGGAGGTAACAGTAGGTCAGGGGGCACAGCAATTAGGGAGCAGTTGGAACCATTAATTAGCCGATATATCACTTACACTATTGTTTTTATAGACTGTGTACTATAAGCTGGAAATAACCTCTGGACAACTTTCCCTCCTCATCATATTCCTGTAAGGCTTAATAATTGCCACCCACGATTTTAGTCCTCAACCTCAAGTAACCCGAAAACTGGACAAAAATGATTTAACACTCAAGAAATGATAATGGCAGAAAATAACAAATAAGTAAGTGAACTGCGGAGACGATGCCTGGTATTGAGAGAGACTCTTTCAACTTTGTGCCCCGTCTTCAGGCAACGTGTCTCCTGAATTTACATCAGGATTTCTTTTTTTTTTTTTTCTTCTTTTTTTTCGGAGGGTTTCACCTGTGATCCGAGCCCGCCTTGAGCGGTTTGATTTTCCTCTCTGTGCCTCCAAGCCAGGCTGTGAACTTTCAAAGGCTGCGAGTAAAGCCGCGGTGAAGACTCCGGGAGGGGATCTAAGCCTGCGAGCGCGGGAGCTCTGCGGCTGAAAGGGATGGTGGATGGGTGGAGGCTATGGTTGTTTGGAAACCATAGAAATGCGGCGAGTAATGGGGATTGACAAGGCCACCCACGTGAGGGAAGGACAGTCTGGCGGAGACACGCGGGAGCCGTTGCATGAGAAGGACAGGATGTTCAAAAAAATGCGATTGTGCAGGCGGCCCTCCTCATGGAGACGTCATCAAGCCCCCGTGTGTGGTAAGTGGGGTGATATCCTGGCGAACAACGCGCCGCCAACCTTTCAGTGCGACGATAAGGCTCTTCCTCCTGTTGCTGTACCTCTCTAACCCACAACCAGAGGATAAGGGAGAACACCACAGCAGCTCCTCGGGAGAGGCAGAGGCCATTTTGCCAAGCCACCGAGTGATTGACAGGAGTTGACGATAAAGGGAGAGAGGAGCGGCATTGAGGGATAGCGGCCTCTGTGATGGAGTGCTCATGGGGAAGAGTAGCTATTGAATCCTCTTTTTAATCTGTCTGTCAAGGTTATTGAAAGTGCTGTCTTCGTTATTGCATGCCAGCCTTGGACTTGGAGGGGCCATAAGTATGAGAACACGCCCCGTTCTGGTGGGCAGATAAACAAGCTGTAAGCAAACACACACACACACACAAAGCGAGGCGGCTGCACAAACATGCATTTGTCTGTGAAGAAACTCGCAATTTGGGGGTGTTTTCGCGTGAATGAAGTCGCAGTCAAGTTACAGAACGAGCCCAAATGGAAGGTAAAATGAAGGGGGAGGACAGCGGGAGGTACATCTGTATTGAATCTGTGAGCGCAACAAGGTGGACAGACAGTTAATCCCATCAAGCGCTGGTTCTCACACGTTGAGGATTTTTGATGCACTCTTCATACCGCTGTTCTTTTTGCCCTCAGACAACCCGCGTCCCCCCCCCTCCCTGCACGACCACCACCCCGCTGCTGCTGTTCGAGCTCAGGTTAGACCAAGGGGCCGCCACTCTAAACCGGACCCCTTTTTCAATCAATGTTCATCAGCGGGTCTGGCAATAAGTTGTCAATGAGATTCTCATTAGGATTCAAGTATGCTTTTGAATAATATTGTATCGTTCTGAATCACGCTGACAGCTGACTGGGTGAGTGGCAGTTGAGAGCTTGTCACGGAGTGAATTATAATCAAAAGAGGGAACAGTGTCAGGCAGAAATTGATGTGCCTGTATGAAAACCACTGATGCCGCTGGTTCCTGTTTATTCGAATAGTTATGAAAAAGAGTTCACCAAACCATAATGAGGTTCATATTATATTTCTGTACTTTCTTCACTGCCTTTGAAGGATCAGGCCTCTGTTAATATATGTTTTTTTTATTGATAACAAACCTATAATTGATCTGTCTTTTAGTCCTCAGCCCTAAAATGCCAAAAAGCTCGTCCTGAGGACTTTAAAAATGGGTCTGTCACGACATAACCAACACTTATCGAGATCTAGCTAATTTGTGTCCAGTTTACCATAGAAACTGGACCCATCTGAGCAAATTAACTGTATGTTGCTCACATTATGTGACATGCATTTTCATTCACTTTGGTTTGTTGTGTTGCATTTTCTTCTCATCAAATATGCAGCGATTGTCCGTCGTCCAATGTCCAGTTATGGGTCAGTTTCTCAAAAGACATGGCTAATTCTTATGCACGATGGGAGTATGTATCATTATGATGTGAAATACTATATGGATGTTTGTTATGAGTTCTTTCTAAGTGCAGGGAGTGTGTGTAGTTTTGTATAAATGGAGGAGCGATGGGAATTTGTTTTCAGGATAATGGCCTGTTGGACAGATGGCCTTCCAATCCAATGGGCCGTCATCCAGCAGGCCAAGGAGTGGAGACTCAAAGCACCAGTGGTGGAAGACGAGCAGGCAAAGCTAGCACCAACACCGGTTAACTCATCAGCCGGTGAACTAATCTGCTAGCATGTTCACTGCTGAATTTGCAGGCTATAACAAAACCACACTGATCGGTTTTGGCGATGATGTTTTTTGAGTTTCTTTTTCTTTTTCAATAGATGACAAAGTGCTCCATTTGAAAAATAAGGGATATTAAACAGTCTGAACGGAGCTGGTGGGAGTCTTTACGTGGGCGACGGGGACACACAGACTCGAGAGAAAATCCCTGCGATAATAGAAATGAAAACTTATTTTGAAGGGATGTTTAAATGTCATTTTCAAAATCTGATTCATGGATATCATGCTGTAATGTGGTAGGAGGCTGTAAGTTTACTTCTCTCCTGATAATTTTTTTTTGCATTTTAAAGTGTTTGCTGTGTTCAAATACCTTCTTGTCCGAACGACACAATGACAGAAGAAACTGGCCACTACAGTTTTTTTTTTTTAATCAAACTTTACTCAAATGGGAGGAAATAGTTCAATTGTTGGGGACTATTTTCAGCAGTGGATTAATTCACATTTGGTGCTCTAGTGAGTGTTTCTGTCAGTCGGACAGTGTGGGAAGGATTCATTTCAAGCAAACGACTGTGTGTTGTAATGAAGGACCATGTCACCCAGTGCAACAGCACGGCTCACTGATGTGTTTTTAATAGTTTTTTTGGACCACATGAAGCTCTATGACACAGATGAAGATAATCTACCAGATTTTGATACACAGGGGATTTGTTGACAATAAGAAAAACATCAAATATCGCCAGTTTTTCCTTAAAACAAATGTTTTTATAATGTCAGCTTGGTGTGGAAGACTCATACAATGAGTGGAAAGTAAACTTTATGGAAAACTGAAATCATCCCCTTGTCCATTTGTGATATCCCGAGCTGTGTGAATTGCATGACCAGCCAAATGGAACTAAATGTAATTAAGATCTACTCAAGGTTAATTTGGTCAGTAATGGTATTAAGTATGTATGGAGTAGCCTTTTTCTAAATACCAGTCCATTAAATCTGTGTTATTAAAAGATGATACTGAAATGAGACAGAGCATATACACATTAAAAATAATTAGTTTGTTCTGTGTGGTTTTCTTGAGAGAAATAGGAGAGTGGGTTGAACTGAATGTTTATCATCACTAATTGTCTCTTTATCTAAACGTGCTTTCTTTTTTTTTAAGTCTCCATCATTTCTTTTCACGTCGTTCTCCGTGAAGCAAGTTATTAATGTGCTTTGGTTAAAATCGATCGGCCGACGTCCACTCATTTGAACTCCATTCAAATGACAAATAAAAGACAGTCTTTTAAAATGGAGCTTTGGTAAGCAAGGAGTGCTTCTTGAAAACTGGCATCTATCCAAGAGAAACAACCTTCCCTTATTCATTTCATTTGAAAACTTCGCCACAGATTGCCCTTAAACAGAATAATTTTCATGTGCCAAAAGAGTTGCTTTGTTATCCCTTGCAAGGCTAGCTTCTATCAACACAGTGGTCTGAAATTATCAAATAATCCATCAAGAGCCACTGCTTTTCAGAGAGCTCTACCTTGCATCAAAGGCTTACCTTGCCTTGTATTCAAATGTTCCTGTATTATTTGACCATTCATTTCCTTAGAATAATAAACCTCTGGAAGGTATAAAATCTGTGAAAGATGTATTCTAGCAAAATCACTTATTTACTCATGAGAAGCCAGTAATTTGTGCTGTCCCTGAACCATCAATGGCTATCAATCAAGGCATAACAAAAGCCACTGTATATGAATACACTTCCTGTCTATTCAACTCTTCCAGTAGTTCTTTATTAATGTAATGGATTAATCTGCTGTTGACTGAAACAAAATGCCTTCCACACCATGCAGTGGCTGTGTTTACATACATGCATATATATGTGTATGTGTATGTGTGTGTGTGTGTGTGTGTGTGTGTGTGCATGGGAATATTTGTTTAAGAGCAAGATTGTTATGACCATAACATTATCAGCTCCAGTTTACACTCCAGCAGCTATTAGACTGGCTGCGTGTGTGTGTGTGTGTGTGTGTGTGTGTGTGTGTGTGTGTGTGTGTGTGTGTGCAGTCACAACATATGCTGGAGTCAGTGGGGAATAGTTTTCCCCAGAGAGTATTCCACACAGCCCTCCAGTCAGTAGCTCAAATTAGAGGGAGCAGCAGCATAGCTGTGCCTCATCCACTTTAATAGCATTTTAACTGTTATTGGAGCTCTTATATATGAGCATTCAGTGATGCTGGTCATGGAGGCATGCCTATGAAAAGGACAGTGCCACAATAGCCTCCAACTGAACTGTGACAGGCCAATTAATGAGCCTTCATTGGGAAACAGTCGTTACATAGGTCACCTAAGAAGTGTAATTAGAATGCATTGTAGATTCTTATTTTTATTGAGAGTGTTAAATTGAAAGAGGGAGCGCAATCAATGGCGAGTCGTTATAACGATGCAGGGTGATAGATTTTGGTGTATGTGTGTGGGGAGGGAGGGGGGGGTTGAAAGAAACGGTGACTGTTTATGGTGGAGATGCAAAGCGGCTCACATGCAAGTTAGTGCGTGTGTTTGCCGCCACACACTCTCTCTCTCTCACACACACACACGCATAAATGTCGCCCATGAGGCTTGATAGATGTGTCACAGTGGGGACGTGAATGGGAGCCAATTACATTTATAATGTCAAACGTGGTGCAGAAATTAGCTTCAGTATTATTATGTGAAAGCTAATTGCAAGGAAATGCTAAAATGATTTAAATCACCAGGGCTATTTCAAGACATTAAGACATTTTGAAGATAGCTACAGCACTAACAATTTGTACCACCCATTTTATAATTACATTTAATAGGTTGTCTTATCAGTACTCTAAAAGTGGATTCGGATTATCGCAGGCTGGACCAGACCGACAGAACAAAATTGTATTTTTTTTTTTTTTTTTTGAGTGATGAGTGCCGGCCATTCTGCTCATAGGAGAAGGGAGAGAGATAATATTCTGGGGGTTAAACTCTTGGATTGCCTCTTCAAAAGGTAAAATGGAGCAGAATACCATTGGCGGGGCCATGCTTTGTATTTTCAAGAAGGCAGTCTGGAAGGTCTACTATTGGCATTCACCGGCACTTAACTTCCCACCGCAATAGATTTCCTACAGTATGCAAAGACACATACAGAACGTGTTGCCCAGCCGTCCTCAGAATTGACCCCATCCAGCGGCACTGACCCCACCATTGTTGGCGCGCTCAGCATTCAGATTGTATGCTAATAAGGGCGGGCGATGGAGGGAAGGGGAGCCGGAGACATGCTTTGTTATTAAGTGTACGCAACACTTGAGTTGCTGCTGCTTATTAATGTTCAGGGTCCAACACTTCAACGATGCAATGAATTATGTTGGTTTTTACAGAGCGATACAGAACAAAAGTATTGTCCATAAAGAGTTGTTGTAAAAAAGGTCAAAGGAATTGAATGCAGCCTTTGGGAAAATCTTGACTTTTATTTTGCACTGAGCACACACTTTGTGTCACCAAATTCATTTCACTCGCCGCGAATCGGTTTGAAGGACAATCCGCATTCACTCATAAAGCGGCTCATTGTTGAATGCAAGACGCTGACTCTGTCCCCCGGCTTTGCCGAGCGCGTCGCAGCGGCTAGATCGGGAGTCGGAAAAAGAGCCGCAGGAGGAGGCGTGATGGCGGGTTGGGGAGGGGCCGCTGAACGGAGGAGGGATGATCAGGAAGGAGTGCGACTGTTGTGCACGTTTGAAAGGAAACTATAAAGAAGGAGGGAGATCTGTATTCTGAGAGCGTCGGCCTCCGAGGGCTTAGGGCTCTCTGTCCGCAGCACCTGAAAGCCTTATCCACAGGTGTACAATCAGCAACATAAGCAATCGGCCCTTTACCCTAAGACCACATCATCCGCGGGCCGGCCACGCAGACCCGGGGTGCCGCTCGGATCCTTAGAAGGAGATTAAGGTCCGGATCTGGCGAAGGAGGAAATGTATCATTCATAAAGCAGCGTTTCCTAATGGTGTATGATGTCTGCAGCGCGTCTTAACCATTTAACCCCCCTGGCTCAAATGAATTCCCGCGTAGGTTTGGTGGTAAAGATTTCACGCCGTGTGCAGATTTTCACAAAAGAGTCAAACAAATCCAGAAATGTATCTGCAGCTAATTTGGCTTTTTTTTCGTTGTTGTTTTAATTATATCAGCCCACCAGTTATACCACCAATATCGGCATCATCTACAACCACATATGCATTTTTCAAATCTCATATAAAGACCCATGACAACAATAAATGCATCCTATAAATAAGCATTGCATGATTATGCAAACTAAAGCTTCTTTTTCATCCCATGTGAGGAAGGCTGGAGGAAAGTACTGTGCCGCGGAGGGTTTGCACTTACTGTACAGCTGTACATGTCATCAAGAGCTTGAAGTGTCATCCAAGTTGGCGCGTCGGCAACGGTTGGCGGTGGGGAGTTTTGTGTGCGCAGAACCTGCGCTGGTGGTGTGCCGGCCTTGATTTGAGAGTGTCGGTAATCAAGCTCCGTGTGCAGTTAATTCTATGTTCCATTATGTGCTTACATGCATAGGCACACACACACACACTCACTTACAAACACCTCAGCGCACACACCAAACAGACAGAGCTCTATATGTGAAGCGGCCGCCGTCTCTCTCCCTACCTCGCCGCGAGTCATTAGCCATTCCAGACGCAGGGTGATCAGCAGAGCCAGCCTGGCCTGAGACAATTAGAGACCCCAGAGGTGGCCGCACATCACAATGAGCCCTGCGGCCATGATTAAAACATCAGCCGCTCTCTGTGCAACGCTGACGGGAAGAGAGAGGAGTCGAGGGGGGGGGCGGGGAGGGGGTGGTGGCGGTGATCAAAAAAAAAAAAAAAAAAAGATGAAGGGATTCAGAGTTTAGTTCTATCAGCTGCCTATGTTCCTGATTAAAAGAGGGGTTTGTACATCATTTTATGAGCTGGAAAAAGTCGTCAAACGGATCGTGAGGAGGGGGTTGGGGAGGCTTCGTTTATTCTACATTAGACGTAATATCCCCTGTCCCCCCTTTTAACACCGCGCACGCATTCGGGAACTGTGGGAATGCGGTTCGTTTTGAATAAGCGGGCGAACCCGGAAGACGCGGCGCGAGGTGTGAAAGTGCTCGAACCCCGCAGACGCTCTTGCATAAGACTACAACGGCGAGTGGATTACCTCCGCTGCAATGTTGCTATCTCCTTTGACATTTGTGGCTTTGATATGTATCTCGGCGACGGGAGATTTAGATAGCAAATCCCTCAAGTGCCGCTTCAATGAGCCAGGGGTGCATGCTACTCAAAAAGCTCACAGAGGCAGGCAAAATAACAGGAACACTTGAAATGGGGCCGCAGCTTTGAAGTAATGAAATTGCGATTACAAAGGCGAACTACATGTAGTACCAGACCTGAGAACTTCAGTGGCAGGCATTAAACCCATTAGGTCCACACGGCCATTTACTGAAATGTTAGTGATGTGCTGAAGCCATGAGTGATAACAGACAGAGGAAAAAATTCAGGAAACTGAGCTGATAATGTACATAGAAGTATTTATTTCATTAGTCAGAGCTTAAGGTCTGGTTAACAGTTAATTTAACACGTTAATTTCCTCCATGTTGCTGTTAGCTGAGTGATGTCACTGAGATGCGGCTCATCGGATGCTTCTTTTCCCATAATGCAACTTGTGAGCGTCTTACATTGGATCCTCCCTCCAGAGTTTTTTAGCACTGGCTTCCTGTGGAGGTGTTAAATAATCTGTTGAAGCCCAGTCAAGGCCAGTTTGAGGTGACCCTGATGACATCATCAGAGGACATGACCTCAGTGTCCTCAAAGGGAGCTACAGCCTCATTCCCTCTAAAGACTTCCGCACTCCAGGACGACTTAAAAGTTTTACAAAAAACAGACTTGATCCTTAAACGAGACTGACATTTAAATGCTGGCAGGTGTTTCTGTTATTTTGTCCAACTCTGTTAGCGCCACAAATCTCGGTGTTGTAGCAACAAAGGAAACGTTTGATATGACATTTGAAAACTAAATCCAGCATCAGAGGCTGAGCGAGTCAGTGCAACATTCAATTATGACTGTGTCGCTCAAATATGCAGAGCGCGCCAACAAAAAACATCAATCTGCAAGCGCGCTATTATCAGCAAGTCTGAGCCCACAGTTATCGTGACTGGCTCCGGTGGAGGAAAAACCAACCTATTCACTGCTATTCCCACTGTGATCTGCCCTTGTATCCCCAATCTGCGCTGCCTCGCCCGACCCTCATCTCCCCCATGTCTCACACCCACCCCCCCCTCCAACTCTCCCCCCACCCCGCCCCGCTCCCCCCTCCCCTCAAGAGCCTCGCTGTCCTCTGATCTGGAGCGACACCTCCACTTACCCAAGGCGGCGGTCCTCCCAGAGAAGGTTGAGCTATCCCAGAGTCCCCGTGGTGTGCAGCCCTCTGTCCCCCCTGTTCTTATGGTTCAGTCACCATTGAGCAAAGCCACATGGGAGCTCCTCTCCACTCCCGCCTAACCCGCAGCGGTCCCACCGAAATTCCCAGCACGCCCGCTGTGCAGCGTGTTGTTCTTTTTTTTTCGTGGAACCGGGGTAGGAGGAAAATATCGCAGGTTTCAACTTTGAGATGTAAGAGGAGGCAAGTCAAACTGAACCACGCAGGGTCAACCGCGCCAACGTCCGCTTCTTAATTATAATGACTTCACTTTTGAATAACACTAATCCACGCGAGGAAAAAGCAATAAATGGCGCATAATTGGGAAGAAGTTTGCCGGTTAAGCTCAAATGGAGGGAAAATAACGCTTGTCCGACGCAATCTCTTATCTAATGTGTCCAAGTTGTGGCTGCCGACGCTGTCTCGTTGCATTTGAGATGTTGCCGCATCCCCTCCTGTTCTGACACAAGCTATAACGGCTAATTAAATGTGATGGCTGGTATTATTCAATTCGGAAACAGTCGTACCTCAAAGAGCAAAGAAAATTACAAAATTGATTTGATGACAGCTAAATTGCAAGAGAAGGCCTTGATTTAACCAGCCAATGTAAATGAGTCCAATTTAGAATCGTGTAATGCGGCCGGGAGAACGCGGCGGAAAATGATCAGGCCGGCCAGTCACAGATATTAAAATGAATTATATCTAATCGGAATTTTAGTCACGCTACATTAACTAATAGAAAGTTATTAACATTTCAAGAGCGCGGGGAGGGGAAAAAAAAAAAAAAAAAGCTTTTGCCTGCAAAATTAACAGTGGCTGGGCTGACCCGTGGGCCTGCGGATGTGAACACTGTAATGACAGCATAATGGCATATTTACATTTAAAGCCTCGCTGGCTAATATTCAGATTCAGAATTAGACGTTAAGTCAAGGAATATTTGGTTTGCCCTCCTGGCCTCTCTGCGGAGGGTTTCTCTGATTTCAATAGTACAGTCTAACTTTTAATTTCCTTCACTATTTCTACCTAATCTCCTTTTTTCTTGCCTCCCCCCTCCCCACGCCTCCTCGTCCTCCCTCCACTTGTCACGGCGGCGTTGTAGTACGTCTTTCATCTGGCGTGTTACAGTAAAGCGCCGTCTCCTTCCCTTGTTCCATCTTTATTTCCCCTTTTCATCTCTTCATTAGAGCGTCATCTATAGAAATACTGTGTCCCCACCTGTGTTTGTCTTTGTCTCTCTCCCTCTCTCATGATGAGCCCAGCCTGTCATCGGGCTAGAAGGCCATCCCTGACAGCTATTTTACCTCTGGCAACAGAGTTTTGTATTTTAAGTGTTCCACTTTTATATTAATTTTCTTTGCTCACCAATATCACTTCAGTCTCTTATGCGTCTTCAAGCCGATCTGTTTTGTTTTGTGTTTTTTTTTTTTAGTTCAAGGGCTGTAAAGAACACAGAGGAGTGCTTAAAGACACAGCTCTTTCCAGACTGTTGATACCTGCCAGGTTTTTTTTTTTTTGTTGCTAATTTTCAAAGTACAGCGAATAACCACAATGAAACAGCACCCAACAGTCAGCCAAGGACAGCGCAGCATTCAAAGATGTTTCATTACTTATCACACACTGCCCACTGAGCCATTAGCATTCACAACATATCAGAAGTTTCATGGACATCATACAAGACGATTCAGATGAACTCAAAGCTTAGTCAATCCTTAATAAAGGCATCAAAATCTTTCAGTATTCACAAAGTTTGTTTTCATGACCGGGGGTTATTCAAATTCCAGTGTTTTTCAGTAAGTGAATAGAACAATTTACAAGCACACACAACGTCAATGTGTGTGTGTGTGTGTGTGTTTGTGTGTGCGCGCGCATCTCCGTGTGTTATTGTTTCTGGGTTTTTTCGCCGGAGTTGGGCTGACCTCTGGCTCAACACGTTCAGCGCCAGACATCACCGCTCCTCTGCTCTCCTCATTTCCACTCCTCCGCTTGTCTGCAACCGCTCTGTTCATCCGCGGCAAGCGATGAAATTTTTACATAGGACAGACTGCCTTTTTCATAATTTAACACAGCACGAGGAAGAGCAGGAACGGATAGCCAGGACTATAGTGTAGTGATGTATTAAATGTTTGATAAAAAAAAAAAAAGAAAGAAAAAAAAAAGGGTGGCGGGGGGTTTTGTTGCTGGGTTTGTCGTCGTGTTTTTTAAAGGTGTTCAGCTTTTTTAGGGTAAGCTCCCGTGTGTGTTTGCATGAGGGAGACAATATCTGGGTTCACGCGTGTCAGGGTCGAGCGATGAAATGTTCCCTTTGCAAAATGTACGCTGGTATTTGAGGAAAACGCCAAGGCTTGCCTTTCTGTGTCCTTTTAGGTTGACACTTTTAACTTTTGACATTCATATGGTCCACGTGTGTGTGTGCGTGTGTGTGTGTGTGAGGCACTGTAAAGTAGGTGTCTGTATTGGTGTATGCCAGCGGTGGTCTGTTCAGAAAAAAAAAAAAAAAAAACAATGAAAAAAAGCAACAAAGCACGTCTTGGGCTCTGACGTCCAGCCAGCAGACCTTCCTCTCAGCCCACCATCTGCTCCCCAGGTCACCAGACCCCCCCC
>JAOXYL010000010.1:7447078-7461439 GCA_028564955.1 Terapon puta
GCCTGCTGCCTGCGAGCTCAGTAGCTGACTTCAATATGCACTGATGTGTGAAGCGTTTAGAGACCGAGCTGTGATTTTCTCTCCGCTGCAACATTTTCCCAACACATCTGCAGGAAATTCGACTGTGCGGCTATTTTCTACGCACTTGCACGAGCAAACGCTTAACAGCTAACCTTGGAAGTAATTCTTACAACAAAAAAAACCCCAAAAAAACATAAGACATAAAAATCTCTAGATTATCTCTATGGACTGGAGTTCGATGATAAACAGTTTACTAAACCTCGTGGCAGATTTGTCACTTGAAATTCATAGTAAATGCAAGCGGTCTGTCATTGTTTCCTTGAAATTAACACAAAGCGGCTCCCTATATGAAGTATTTCTTGTCAGCAGGAACTAGAAATGCTGCAATTCAGTCAGCCGTTACCAGCTACAGAGCACGAGTGTGAAAAAAGAAAAAAAACTGAGCTGGTTGAGTCGTGGAAATATTGAAAAATCATGGTAAAGTTGGCAGACAATCACCAGCAGACACAGAACTCAATAGAAAGACTATCAACACGTACTATCCGCCCAGACAAACACCAGGATGCTGCACGCGGCGTCCTTCAGGTTGTTGTGCATCATTTCATGAGATAGTTTGAAATTCCTCTACAGCATCATGGTCAGAACACAAACACATCCACTCCTTACATCTCCCCCATACATAAAGCGCAGCGTTGTAGCGATTTCTCACAGGATGCACATCCATTGTTATTTTCTCATCCCACCTCCGAGCTAAACTGTTCTTCTGTGAGTTTCTTGTGTTTTGTTTCCCAGCAACTTAAACACTCCAGTTTCGTGGTGGATAAACAACATGCTCATAACCCTAAAACCACGAGAGCAACAGGAGAATGAGATCACTTTAGGACGGATAATTTCAGCGTTTTTTTCGTCCGCCCGTCCTTCCTCTTCAGCACCTACATTTCCCACAACGCAACCTGCACTGCAGCCAGGAGCCTCCAAACTTGAGCCATGATGAGGCGCAGCTGCGAAGGTTCGATCGCCTCCACACCTCCACGTTTTATTTTCACACTTTTAGTATTCAGATCCGACGGACGCCGACTCGAGTGACATCACTTGAGGACGTTTATCGGACTTTAAACACATTTTCTTCACTTAGTCATCACTGTTAACCCCCCCAACACCTGAAAACAGACTTTGACGTACATAATCGATGTAGGTGTTTTGGAGACATGATGACTTAATACATGATATGATGCCAAAAGACTGAAGCATCCTACTGCGGGCTGTAACCAAACAACCAAAGACCATACAGTTACTCTAAAGTACCCACTCAGGTATTTTCTAAGATAACTTGTGGCCTTTTTTCTGTTGCCCTCTTATTCAAACGCTCGATTCAAACATATAAAGAGACTGGGTGGCAAAATCAGAGGCACACGTGAGCGGGTGTCTGAGCAGAAAGAGGCCTAAAGCAGAATGTGGGGAGAGCCCAACTGAGGTGGTGTGGCATTTATAGACACTGAGGAGCCCGGGGCCCAGGTGCTCCCATTTACACTAAGTTGACAGCCCAACCTACCAATTACCTGCAAGACAACAGTTACAAACCGACGGGAAACAGTGAGCAAACCACAAACTACGCACAGTTTCTAAGTAAATACAGCCATTACTATTATACAAAGCCATGATAGAATAAATAATTAATGTGAAGTCAGAATACCATTAATATAATCAAGATCCATATGAAGAGAGCTAACAACTAAAAAGAGACTCGCGACAAAATACGTCTTTTTTTCTGATTTCAGTCTGTCTGGGTTGATTTCATTATAATTCAAGATATCAGACTCAGCAGTTATATCACCAGCTGGCTCCGAGTATAATCTCATTACGTAGCTAAACTGAGCAGGATGTAGTTTAATAATGCTGGAAACTACCTCATATAATTAGTTTAGTGTTGTTTTTGTTTATTTGCAGTGTTTCAATGTGAATGAGTTGGTTAATCAGGTGGTTTTTCACGCATTGTTTTGTAAGTGTTCGAGTAGTTATCAGGCACAAAATGAAGTCATCCTATATAATGAGAAGAAAAAAACAAACCGGTGGTTTAATGAAAGGCAGCTGGCAAGTCGGTAAACAGCAGCGCTTGCTGGATGAACACAGCGACTTGACAACAGGAGTCAGTTTTTCCGGCTGCTGTGTTTCTGTTGCTCAGGTGATAAATGTGCCGAGACAGAGGAGAGATTTCTCATATTTTTGCTGCAGTGGTCCACCTCGCAGAGAGGCACGAGCGGCTGAAACGCAAAGTGTTAAGTGCAGGTTACAGCGTCCTCCGAGCGGCTGCCTGCGTGAGTCTGAAATTCACCAGCAAACATCTCTTAAGATGTTCAAAGTGAAAATGCGTTTGAGGACCGGTGCCGTCTGCAGCCTCCGACGACGCGCCGAGCACTTTAATTGTTGTTTTCATGACGCGCCCGCAAAGAAACCCCTCTCATAGCAGTAATTCTCCCTCCGCCACCCCGCCGAGATAAGTTGGGACGTATGCAGCGTCATGTAGTTACTTCATATAATTAGACGACTCGTAATGGCGGGTTGAGGGGCTGCAGGAGCGAGGCTGTGGAGAAAGAGCGCGGGCGTCCGCTGATCTATTTTTCATGCCTCTGTTTGTATGTGTGTACCTGTGCATGCTGGAGACCAAGGTGAGCGGCGGGGCACGCATATACAGCCTGTGCGGCGAGCGGAGGTGTCTGCAGCACAGACTCTACGTCCGTTAGCACCCCTGTGGAAAAAAAACAGAAAAAAAAAAAAACAGTTTGTCTCCCCCCACCACTTTACAAATGAAATCAGTGCTGTGAGGCGGTGGATTAATATCATAAGGAAGGCCAGAGTGGGCCATTAGAGTGGTGTAATGTTGCTCCGGGGCCTTGTGATGGATGGCCATCGGCGCTACGGCCCTATTTGCACACAGTCACCTCTGTGGTGGCCGCCATTAGCAGGACATGGGAGGTAAGGGCTAAGGGATGGTGGTGAGGTGGCTGGACCAAGGTTTTATTACAGAGGTGTGTTTGTATTTCACTGCATATACCCGTGTGTATGTGTGTGTGTTTATGTTTATATTTGAGTGTAAGCGAGCATGTGTTTCTGAAATTATGTGTGTGTTTGCGAAGGGTGCGGCTGTGTGTGTATCTGTGTGTGTGTGTGACTCTTCAGCAGACAGATGTTGCGCTCCCCGCCCTCCACTCTATCTAACGTGTCTGTCTCTCTCAGTGGACGGCGGTAGTAGGCAGCAAACACACTCAGTGTAATTAAGACAAATTAGCCCGGATGGCAGCTTGCAATAACAACAACATATGTTGGGAGGTTTGTGTACAGAAGAATACAATCAAAATCATCATTAGCAAATCACTTATCGTAAACAGAGTCACATTTTCCACCTTGGAGCTCTTGTAGATTAATAAGATGCCTTGATTTCTTTTAATTTATTTATCTCACTCCTTCCTCCTTTCTTTAACTCTTTCTGTCTGTGTTTTGCTCTGCTTTTCTCCATTGTCTTCCACCTCTCTGATGCCATGACAGTGGCTAATTTACATTTCAAATTCAATAAATTTGTTTGTTGAGCGTCCTCAGTTTTGGACAGAAGCAGACAATGGCACCTTTTCAGTTTTTTTGGACGACAATTGTGGATTTCGTCGGCTGAAATGTCTGATTCTTCTGTCGGATTCAACTGAAGCAAATAAAAACTCCTCTCCGGCTGACTTTTAAGTATTTTTCTTTCATATATGGACACAATGTTCACCATCGCGTACATATTTAATGCTAAAACTGCAGATGTTTTTCAAAGCGGAACCACGTTAGTAAGATTTCCTGAGATTTATTTATCTCATTCGTCCCTCCTATTACATTCCTTGCCATTTTTCTGATTCCCTCTCTCTCTTTGTTCCTCTCGTCCTCTTTCCTCCCCTTCCCCTCCATCTCTCTGTCTTGCTCTATCGCTCTCCATGTCACTCCCCCTCTCCTCACTTCTCTCTCCATCTCCCTAAACATTTCAAAAGAATGAATTACTTTGGGCTGTCACTTGGCCCTGGCCAAGAATTCATTTTTGTGGGTCAAGTGTTTCAAACTGTCATCTTTGACAGGAACCATCTCATACAATAACTACATGGATGGACCTTGACTTGGAGCGCTTTCATCCCCCCCCCACCCTCCCTCTCTCTTCATATACATGCTAAAAAGATCTCGCCCATTGTTGGGACAGAAAGAGAGTGATGGGAGAGATAGGGACGGTGGAGAGAGTAGCCGTGAAAAGGGAGGCAAAGCCGAGATCAATATTGGATTAATAGATTCAACTCGACCACATGCAAAGTTATGTGAGGAGTGAAAACATAAAGGGCTCCAGCCGAGCGCTGAAACGCTCCGGCGGGAGGATAAAGGAAGTCACTTGACAGGGCTGCAACATTTTGCTACACCAAGGTCTTTAACATAACTAATTCATTAAAGAAGAGGAAAATGCATAAAAAGATTTTGGCTCGACGTGTGCGACGAGGTAAAGCTGGCACAGAAGTGAACATAAAGCCTGTGTGTGTGTGTGTGTGTGTGTGTGTGAGTGTTTGTCGGGGACAGCAGGGCTTCAATGGCATTGGACTTGAGCAGACAATCTATTTACAGTGTGCTCAGGGGAGCTTATAAACAAATGTTGAGTAATTTCAGCCAGGAGTAATTACCCTTGCCGCTGACAAGGAGAGTGTGTTAGCACTCCCCTTCACCCCCGGCCCTGTCCAGAAGGCTTCGAGCTTGTGCGCGAACACACACACACACACATGCACGGACACGCACAGATGCACATCCACACAGCAGAGAAGTTCGTCGCACACGTGTGCCGCTGGTCCGGCAAGTCGATGCCACAAACACTTCTCCGGTTTCACCCTGGTGTTGGGGAGCGAGCTGATGAAATATCCGCGCCCGCTCGTGAAAACGCAGCCGCGAGCAGCTGCGACGTTCCAGTCAAGTTCACATTAATTAGCTGAAGCCGCTAATCTGCAACCGGCGCGGTTTCACTGACAGAAGTGGCGGGTCAACACCTGGAAAAAACATGAAAACCTTGCTAGCTAAAAGTTGCGATAGAAGAATAAAAAAAAGTCTTATTTAGGATTAGTAGTTTGTTTTTTTTAATGTTAGATGAGAAGATTGATACCGCTCTGACTGTATATGGAGATATACAACATGAAAGTAAAGCAAAAACACCTGGATCGCCCCCTGGTGGTTGGTCCCAGCACAGGTCATAAACCCCGCCCCCCTCCGTGCACGTCAAATGAAAATTTTCCCAAAGATGCTTTCTGTCATGTTAGGTTGCCCTTTTCACGCCAATGTTTTATTCCATGATTTGATGCTAAAAATATATCTTTTCAGGAATTTATATGGAGTAAGATAAACAGGAGATGTAACTTTAACTTTAGCAGGTGATCATTAGCTAACAGTAGCTTAATTATTGATTACTGATCAAGTTGGGCGAGTGTGTGAGTGGTACCTCGATACTGGACCTCTTTCACTGATCACTACAAGACAGACTCCGGTTCCAAATGTCGCCAGCAGGAGATGACCGTATCTATATCGGAGATATTTTATAGATATTTTGGCTTCTTATTTGTTTAGTGGGAAGAAGTGGAGGCACGTTTCCCACCATTATATATAGTTAATGGTACCACTATGAGAAAAGTACAAATAAAACAACATCTTTTAAATTTAGAGGGTGTCTGTAAGCCATCAGCAGCTCCCTCGCCTTCATTAGGATTCTGTACGTGCGGTCATCGGGCCAACAGATCATGTTATTGAACTAAAAAAAAAAAAAAAAAGCAAGCAATCAAAGTCACATTCAGTGCTCCATTGTTTTACATTTTAATCATTTGCAAGACTTAATTACAGGATTGAAATGTAACTAACGAACAAGCAAATTAATTTTCACCTTAACCTCTGAAAGGCGAGCGGGCCCGATACAGGCTTTATCCCGCCTGATCGATTATGATCTCTCGGCACAAACGGAATGGATTCCCATGCAAATTCGTCCGGATCAATCGCCGCTCCCGCAGGATCGATGCAACAGCTTTTCCACAGACAACTGTATGATTAGGAGATGAGGCGATAACGACGGGAGAAATAACACGGGATCAGAGCAGATTATATTAAATCAAAACCAAGGTGGAGGTTTGGGACGTAACAAGACTCTCGTGTGTGGAAATAGAAAAGAGAGCAAGTGTGAGAGAAGAGCAAGAGAAAAACTACTTCTTTTAAAATCCAAATAGTGGAGCTTTAAAAGCCCCAGCGGAGGCCCTCTCCCCCCTCATCCCCATCTCCGTTCTCCCTCTTTTTGATGCCTACTGAGCGGGGTAAAGATGTGAGGGAGGTGGCTGCTTAGGCTGGGTCTCCTGACAACCGGGCGTCACATGTATTCTGGTGTTGCAACGGAGGAAAACGGCAAGGGAGGTGTCGCGCAAGCCGAACAAAATCTCCAGGCTGCAGGGGGGGCGAATTGGATTTCTCCACCGAGACAAAAGTTCTCAGCATTTTGAGCGATACGGGTCAGATTAGAACGTATCCAGTTGTTGCTAAATTAGAGATAAATATGCAACTGCAGCCAGGCTTTGCAGCGTAAAGTCATTTTTTACACGCCGGTTTGTGTCCGTGTCCAAATGTTTTAACCAGTCGGGTTTGGGCAGCTCAAGCATATGTTTGGAGACACCTTTGCTCGCGGTGGAAAAACTCGCATCAGTTGGGAATGAAGCTGAGGTCACTGGGGGGAGAGTCATATTTTCACATTCCACTGAACCATTTCAATGTCAAACTTCTCCGCGGTGTCCTCCACATCATAAATAGAGGGGAAACACACACTATATCTCCCACTTTCCACTTATGGAGCACATCATTTGCATTTTAACACGCTCACACATTCCACATCGGCGCCTATACGCGGGCATATACTGTACCTGTGTATGTATGTTGTAGAGTGTGACGTGTACTTCTTTGTCCTCTCTTTGAACAACTTTTTTTTTTTTTTTTTTTTTTTCTCCCCCCCAGCTGATATAATATGCTGGGAGGGTGGTGGGCTACGTTAAGCGCCATTGTGTTGCCTTGGCCGAGGACTGCAGGAAGTTGTGCTTGGCACGAGGCCCAGAAGCAAGGTGAGGACAAACACTCGCCAGCAAACACTCACTGACGTCCACAAATCTACAGACGCGTATCTGCTACATAGTACATGTTGGCAGCGTGAGGCGTGTGTGTGTGTGTGTGTGTGTGTGTGGGTGTGGGTGGGTAGCGGGGATAAGTGTTGCATGCGAGCGACGCGTTTGAGTGTGAGCGCACACGTATGAGCGAGTCCACCTTTCATCTGGGCTGAGATTTGGAAGGGCTTCACTTTGCACAGGCTCCTTAATTCTCCCTTAATTCATTTGTGCTCCAGATTCACTCGGCTGCCGGGATAACCTGGGAATGATAATGAAGTGGAGGTAGGTGGGGAGGGAGGAAGAGGGAAAGAGAGAGAGAGAGAGAGAGAGAGGGAGAGACACGAAAACATCACAGCACATGGCTCCCTCTCCTATATCCCCTTTGAATGTGTTCGGATTGGATTTAGGGCTTTTCGCCGAGTCTTTTAAGAGAAGATGGATCTTATTAGCGCTGATTGCTAGTCATAGGACGTCTTCTGCCTCGAGGACCCACCTTACTTAACCCTTTCACAGACGCGCCGGGACTGTAGCATTACCAGGGTGTGGGGTTTGATGGCATTTCATCAACTAAGAATCCAGAATTGACTCCACTTATCAAATCAGAGCCCTCTCACATGCCACATCCGAACGACTATATTTAAGCTCGAGACAAGAACGTCAATATTGGGTCTGAAAAACCCTCCGATTACGGTTTATGGACATCCCCTGCTTTCTAAGATGTCATTGTATTGGATAATGGAAAAATGTGCCACACTATAATGTAATAACATGTTAAAATTAGACAGATGCACATATAAAAAGTTAAGCTTCACCTCCATGAAGTTCAATTAATTAGAAAAAATAGACAAATTCACTTAAGCCAGAAAGCTGTGCCATGTTAAAAATGGGAACGTGAGCCTCTCTGTGGAGCAGTGAGTTGATAATGTCACCACCTCCATGAGAGGGTGACTTTTTTCAGCTCCCCAGAGGCGCTGCAGAGCTGCGAGCGTCATGTCGTCCATGTTTAGTTCGCGCTTTTGTTTCTGTCTTTAAAGCTCCACATCAGCTCTGGGCTCGACCATACGCGCGTCCGCTTTCTGACTTCGTCCATTTAGACTCAGCGAATTTCGAAATGTCAAAAAGTCTGTTTGTACAAGTGAATCAATCAATGTGCTCCAGCACCCTCTTTTTTTCTCTTTTCATTTTTTCTTATTTCATCCTTAGATGTTTGCTGTCCTTGAACTGAGAAGCTCCCGATTCAGCTGCACACTGTGCTGGAAGACAGGCAGGCTGGGGAACACATACCGAAAAATTTAGCAGCTAAAGACTCAAAATATTTCAAAACAGAAAGAAATAAGTGAATGTTGGACACGACTTTCAAACCTGGAACTTGCTCAGTCGTTTCACTTAATTCAAGTTGAAAGATTTATTTCATGTGTGATCTTTCAACATTTATTTTGCCATAAAACTGTTCAAGCAGTTTCATTGTTAACAGTCTCCATAGCTTAGTTTTTACAAGATTTATGAGTTCAGTGCTAATTTTAGTCAATGATTTTGTCACTTTTTGGGATGGATGTCAGCAAATCACTTCAAATTTCCTGGCTCTCCTTAATTGAGCTGTATGCATGTCTCGGTTAAATAAGTATTCAGAAAGCCTTCAATTACTTCTCGGTAACTAATTGATCTTGCCTGAAACAATGGCAGCGGTGGAGGAGTCCCAGCAGGACACGGGCCTCCCCTCCAGGAGAGAAAACGCAAACGCCGCCCGCTAATTGAAATTATTTCGATTAATACGGCACCTAATCGAGGCTAACTGCGCGGCATCGCGGCGGGTCACGCAGCCGGAGCGCGTCTCCCCGCTCCCCTTCCGTCTCCCCTCTCTCGGGCGCACCTCTTGTGTTTTGACAATCTCGCCCTCCTCCGATGCACAAAGCAACAATTCATCCTGCGGAGGGGAGCGAGTAGGGGAGGGGAAGGAGGAGAGAGAGAGAGAGAGAAGGGGAAAAAAAAGGAAAAAGAAAAAGAAAGAAAGAAGCTCGGAGCGGGGCAGATCGATAAACAGAGTCGGAGCTGTGATTTATTTACCGCTGTGTGTTATGTAGAGGCGAGAGCGGGGAGAAGAAAAGCCTTCTGATATGGCCACAGGCAGCCGACATAATGGGGCCCTCTCAATCTTCAGTGAGTGGCTTGTTGGATTGTCAGGCAGGTTTCCGCCGGTGTTCAAAAGCGCTATCCGATCAAACCCCTGAGACGCGAGCGACCAGACAGATGATTACTCACTGTAAACGATCCGGGGGGTGGTGGCGGTGGTGGGGGGGGGGAGGAATAACTGCAGCGGATATTGATGACTCAATAGAGTCGGTGACAGACGATTCCATTTGTGTCCAGATAAAGTGTTGACTCTCTTGGATCAATCATAATGTAGGCCTCTTATTGAGCATAAAAACCATGTTTAATGTCATTAAATCCAGATCTAGCCCCCCCCCCCCCCCCCCCCCCCCCCCCCCCCCCAAACCTCTCCACCCACCTCCTCCCCCACCTCCTCCTCTACCTCCTCCTTTCCGTCTTTCCTGGAAGCTTACACATGCCTGGCCGCCTGCCTTTTTACAGTACGAGCATGTGAGAACGAGGCAGAAAGTCAGTGGGGGATGGGGATATGAGTTGTGTTGTTGTTGGTGGTAGTGAAGGGGGTGGGGTGGGGTGGGGTGGGGGGGTGAGGTGGAGGAGGAGGAGGAAAGGCATGGGTGAACAAGGGGAGATGGGAGAAGGAAAAAAAAGAAACCTCGGAGGCAATCATTTCTGGCAGCAGAGCGGTGGCAGTCAGTTTGTGTGTGTGTGTGTGTGTTTTCCCTTTTTTTTTTTTTTTTTTTTTTGTGTTGTAATTTTCAGACAGTTTGGACGTGGTCAACGCTCAGCTCGGGCCAATAACAGTTTACAGACCGCTGATGTCATCACATTTTGACAAACTTCTCAATCTGGAGTGACCTTCGTGGTGCTCAAACACACTCACCCTCTCTCTCTCTCTCTCTCTCTCTCTCTCTCTCTGCATCTACTCGACTCCCCCTCATCTCTAAGCACAAGTCGACAGTAGTGGGGAGAGGGGGTGCGTGGGGGGGGGGCGGCTTATTACAGGGATCCGAACATGAGAAATATAAAATTTACATAATAGTCTGCTTTTATACAATAACGAGGAATATAAGCTGTTCGAGAGCACGTGAGCGACAAACAAACAGTCGAAAGAGGTGATTTTGGAGGTAATCTGGGTATTTATCACAAATACTCCTTGAAAATGTGTTTAAAGTTAAACTAGGACGAAAACGAATTCAAAACGCTGACTTTCAGGAAAAGGAATATTTATTCACGGCGAATACCAGCGCGAACATTTCTCCTGAACGTATCGCTGCTACCTGTAATTTTATGGAAACGCAAAAACTAAAGACACGATTTGTGTGATCGTAGATGGTTTCGCTTCACGGTTTAATGATGCTTTAATCTGCAGACGGCCTGAATGGATTGATTGTCGAAAAGCTGCATTTCCCCCCGTCGCTGAAAGGTTTTTAGTTTTTCTTTCTCTCGTCACAAGGTCGGCAAAAATCACTTAATTTTCTTTTCTTTTCTCTTGCCAAAGCCGTGTTAATTAATCAGCTCAACATTATGAATGAATGTCTTTGCCTCACTCCTGGTGGGTGACGCTGGTGTCCATTTTCAGAAATAGCGCAGTTTAAAGGGGGGAAAAAACATGAAAAAGCCAAAGAAAGGTTGTTTAAGGGTTTTCTTAAGTGATCACATGATTAATCACATGTATGGAGACAATCACGCTACAGAAAGATCTTTGAAATGGGTTTGTAGTATAGACTAGGGAGACCAGAAATGACTTATCCTACATCAGTCTTTTAGGAAATTCTCATGTTTTTCTCTGTTACTGTGTGATCTGATTAATTTTTACACTGGGTTGTATCTTATCAGCTGTTGCAAATACACTGACACCCCCCTATGTTCTGGATTATGCACATTGCTTCAGCTAACTATGATTATGACAGGAAAAACTCAGATGGTGTGAACTCAGCTGTTTCTGTCTGCTCTGAAATTTACGAGCTTTTTGTAAGCTGAAGGAAGCGCGATAAATAAATGATATTCTCCGGCTTGTGCATTTGATTTGTAATTTTTTTTTTTAATCTTTCACTGAAGTTCAGATTTGGCTTTCAATGAAAATGGGCCAAATTTTTTTGTTCTGCTTTCTGAAAATGCAAATCGGCAACCTGCGTGAACCAGGAGATGATGTGAGCAAATCTGTGGAGGAATCCGGGTCTGACACTCACCCCATCAGGCAGGCCCTGTCCTCGCTGACCCCCCCCCCCCCCCCCTCCCCCCAGACTTCCACCAGATCTCCCCTTCCCATCACCCCAACACAACCCCGCCCCCCACCGCCGGAGGCCTTCGCCCTGGGGCCCTCCTGACTGACAGCTGTTGATTTGGATCTCTCCATCACACGGCAGATAAAAGAGGGATTCAGGACTCATTCCTGCTTCTCCCTCCGCTTCATTCCTCCCTCCAATCCCCTGCGCAAACGCAATTCCCAGCCACCGGACTTCTACAGGGCCTCCTAATGAAGTCATTCCCAGCACACATGATTGGGTGAGATTGCCACCCCACCGCCGCCACGGCCGCCGCCACCGCCACTGCCGCCACGATCCCCGCTCTCCCCTCATATCTCAGGTCCCCCCCATCCCCCCATCTCCACCGGGTGTACTCATGTGGAAACAGCAAGTGGTTGTGTGTGCATTTTTCTGTGTGCAATCGTCCCTCGCCTGCGTGCGTGCGTGAAGGTGCGTGTTTGTACATTTGCGACACGCGTGACGTGTGTGTGTGCACGCGTGTAGGTGTGTGTTCTTAACTAAGCTAACACAGCCTGACTGGCTACTAATTGGATGTCTCCATTGGCACTTATACACGATGTGGCATTATAGCTGAGAGAAAAATCACACAGGAAGCTACACCTCCGACAAGATATAGCGTGGAGGAAATAGGGCGAGTAGAGCGGGGAAGGGATTACCTCGCAGTAAAGTAAGAAATCTGATGATCAGATGATGGTGTTGGTACAGTATGTGCCTTTATAAAATCAATCAGAGAGGCAGGAATTGAGTTATTTCAACCTGTCCATCACTGTCTAGGAAGATGAGAGGCTTTGATGAGTAATGATCTGAAAAAAAAGGTAGACAGCTAATGAATCCCTCATAATGTCACCCATGAAAAAAAACACAAAAACGCCCCCAACTACTCTAAAAAAAAAAAAAAAAACTCTGTCTTTGTAGAGGTCTCTTACACAGCCTAATGCACATCACAGTCCCTGATAGTTCACTCAGCGACACCTCCTCAGTAGGAATCCTCCAGAGACAACCTCGCTGGCTGTCAGTCGGTCGGTCTGCCACTCACCGCTAACACGACAGCCCATCCCAGAGTGCCTGTGAACACTCCACAAGCGCCGCCAATCTGACAACAACACACACACACACAAAAAGAAAGAAAGAAAGAAAAAAAAAAACCAAGAGAGTGTTTCTGAAGGTACCCTCCTGTGACGCCGGAAAAGGCTCGTTTTAAGTTTTTTTTTTTTTTTTTTTTCTGCCGAGGGAGGTGGGCATCGGAGTGAGGATGACTCACGTCTGACTCCCTGTTAGCGAGGGGGCTGTGCGATCAAATGGATCTGATTTTTTTTTTTTTCTTCGCCGCCTTTGAATCTCGATGATGGCTGCGCAGGAGCCTCGTAAGAGAGGAGCTGCATTGATAACGGCCAGCTGTTAAACCCAAAGAACATCTCTGATCTCAACGAGCGAGCGATACCTTAAGATAAGACAGTCAGCCCTAAATGAACGAACGTGGCACTTACTGTCTACGAGGACTGGACGGACACTTGCAGTTTAATTAGAAAATCATGTCATTAATTATTATTTTCCATCAAATCAAAGCTTATTCCCGTTGTTATTTACAATCGCTGATAAGTGTCAATTAATAAGCCTCTAAAACTGAATTTGCATGACAAAAAATGCAATGCATTATCAATATGCCAACATCATGCATTATTAAAGATGAAGACCATTAACATAATAATATATTAGCATAATCAAGACCACCATTTGCATGGGAGATGTTCTTGTAAACCACACAGGATCTCCATGCATCAGCAAATGGTGTTCACAGTTCACTTCCTACCACATCTTCTCCAGCCGGCGCGGAGCTTTGTGAGATCTCAGCCGCGGTGATGAGGGCCATTATGATAATTCGACGAATCCAGCACTGACTCCGAGCCCAGACTGTGTGAAGGTCTAGATTCTTGCTTCTCCATTGTTGCCTGGAGGAATTTCTTAACTCGCAGCATCAAGGTTGGTATCATCAATGCTGTGGGAGAAGACATGCTGCAACAGTTAATGCACCACCGCCTTGCTGAACTGGAAAGTACATTTACCCAGCCACTGTTCTGTACCCGAGTCCTTCCATTTCATTCTGCAATTACATATGAATCTGAACGTTATAGAGAAGAAAAAAACTTAAGAAATAAAAAGTGGACTTCATTTTCAGTTCTTTTGCTGAAACAGTCTTACCTGATCTGAACCTGAAATGTAGTTAATGGTGACTAATGGTTTTCTGACTCTTTCTTGTTCTTTAAGCTTTACCATGAAATATCTTATATGCACCACACACCACTTCTAACCTATTATCTAACAGCAAATGCAGAATAACATTAGTATTCACTCTGGAAAAAAGTCTCATATTTAACTTTCAGCTCGCTTTTTGGTCTCCACCGTTGACTGTGTATAAACATGGTTCATGTGCATCTACTTCCTCCACTGCGCGAACACGAGGCTAAACGAGGAGTCTGAGCTGTACTGATCGAGGGAAAAAAATGCAGTAGCGGGGTCCCGCCCACACACCTGCTCGGCTCCATCGGTAATCAATAATTAGGAACCGTTGGCCGCTAATGATCACCAGCTAGAGGTAATGTGACGACTCCTCTCTACATTCACACTCACACATGCATTCCTGAAAAGACACCTTCATGAATACTTTACTGCAATTGGCAGCTGTCAATCATGATGCTTCACCCCCGTTTTTTATAGCATCAAATCACAAATTAAAATCAAATGGAAAAAACACTCAAACAAACACCAGTCTGATAAAAACTGCA
>JAOXYL010000010.1:7487550-7497685 GCA_028564955.1 Terapon puta
TTATATCAATATCCATCATCAGTTTCAAAATGTTCTGATGACAGACAAATAACTAACAATGATGTTGACAGTTCTCAACTTTAGTCACTCCAGCAAACGTTCACTTGAGCTGCTAACATCAGCTGAAGCTAAGAGTTAAGAGACTAAAGAGCAGAGCTTTAGACATTATGGTTATATTAACACTGATGAGCTTCTTCACAGGTCTACGTTTTGAAACTTTAAGTTAAAATGCATAATTTTTTTTTTATTGTAATGCACAATGCTTACTTACATACATTTTTATCATTTTACATGTCATTTTCAGTAAATTTGCCATACAAGAAACGCCTCTGAAGTAGTATCCGTATATTCATTTCATCTGTAGCAGTTAGCACTAATCCAGATTTGATTTCAAATTAGGAAATTATATGATGGCCCAGCTGGACCACTTAAGAGATATGAAGTTATCCACCACCAACAATGTGTACAAACAGTATATATCTGATGAGTGAGCAATATTTTCACAGTTGGCTGCGTGCACGCTGCACATTGTTCCAAAATTGTATGTTACACCCAAAAATAATAATGATAAAAAAACAACAACTTGCAGCAGGACAATAAAAGACCACACACACTTGAAACTACAGTTGTCCATGTGCACGGCCGAGGAGTGAGAATAATTCCACATTCTCCACAGTTTTCACTCATGTCAGTGTCCGCGTTGATAAGCATGAAAATCCATTTATCTACAAAGGAACTGTACGGTCCATATTGGACAATGTCTCTTTCATGGTCCCTTGCAGGCCCTTTTTCGTCCACAAAGCCACCCAACTGACTCCACCACGTCTGTAATAGGCCACATTCATTTGATATAGACACATCAAGGGAGATATTGCAGTGGTTTTGCCGCGCATCAAGAGGAGTGGAGCTGGTTCACAGAGGCAGCAATATGCTCTGAACATAAAAGAACAATGGACGGCAGGCAGATGCAGTTAGGCCAAAAAAAAAAAAAGGAAAAGGAGGAGAAAAACAGTGGACACGGTGCGAGCAAGCTTGGACATGAACACCAAACACGTACGCCTGCATGAATGCACGGACGGAGAACCACACGGGGTGACGGTGCGGCTCGCTGTCATTATCATTCAGCCTTTTTTTCCTCCTTTTGAGAGTTGTTCCCCAGCCTGCCGAGCGGGCAGGAGCCTGAATTAGGCCTCTGAGGAGGAGAAAGAGGAGGAGGAGGAGGAGGAGGAGCCGTCAGATTACAGATTAGAAGGTGGGGAAGTGCTGGGATTAAACATGCCGTCTAGATAGTCTCGCAGCCCGACTAATACAGCTCACGGCTCGGCTTGGGGCGTCGTCAAATTTAGTCCTGCGGATTATACCGCTGCCCGTCCACTGACGAACCGCACGGGGGGGGGGGGATGTGTTTAAAAGAAAAACGACTCTCCCTGAGATTTTTATTGAAACCACTTTCCTTGGTGGTCGATGTTATTCATTGCTCATCTAATCCATATTTGTGTAAATGAGGCGCGCGGAGCCTTACAACACAAGGCAGACACACACACACAAAAAAAAAGCCTCTGAGACTCCGGTATTAACAATGATGCTACGTCTTAACCACCCTCCGGCTAATGCAACTAATGAATGAGAGAGCGCTAGCAGGCTAACGGCTCTAATTCTCCTTCACAGGCTATCATGTTGCAGCCCGGAGACGGATCAATACCATTTGCTCAACACACAGGAGGCCTGGGAATCTATAAAAGGGCTTTTATTGAGTAATTAAACACCCATTACTGTCCCGTGCAGCCAAACAATAA
Organism: Terapon puta; assembly: GCA_028564955.1. Classification (NCBI taxonomy): domain Eukaryota; kingdom Metazoa; phylum Chordata; class Actinopteri; order Centrarchiformes; family Terapontidae; genus Terapon; species Terapon puta. Next base: position 7,489,347 of record JAOXYL010000010.1, read on the forward strand.
ATTTGATCAGCCTCTCAGGCGCAGATCCAGCCGTGATTAATACTCGGTGCATGCATGACACAAACGACCACACTGACATTTTGTTAAGTCTCGTCTTAGGCCCTTTCGGCGGCGAGGGGACAGGTGTTCGGCTGCTTACGCCGGCGGTTTCAAGGTTGATCAGCGAGGCCGGGCGTTAAGAGAGGGATTTTCTTTCGGCCGCATCCCGTCCTGCTGGCCCGGGATCAGACCCCACCGGCACCCAAGACCGCCACCCCGAGCAGCACCCCGAGGTGGCACCGAGCTCCCGAAACTGCTCCAAAACTCCTCAAGTCATAAACTTTTTGACAGTACAGACTTTAAGCTTCTCATTACTTAATGTGGAATCAAGTTTTCGAAATTCATTAATTTTCATCATATCCTAAAATCATTCATATTGCAAATAAGTGATTTTTATAGGCTTAAGATGCATATTAACAACTGTTGAGTCTAGTTTTGCATGAAGACATACATTATGTATTAAAATACACTTTAAACCTGATATGTTATATTTCTAAGCAGTAGTCAAACACACTATAATGTAGCTATAAGCACAGATTAGTGTGTTAATTTGTTTGTGTTATATACATCATAAAATGTAAGATTTGACTGACATCCAGAGGTTCTGACGCTTCACTGAAGATGAATGCACCCACTGTGAGGATTATGACCACAAATAAAATGTTTTCAACATTGTGAGCTACGATCCTGCCACGTCGGTGTTGGTCCGTGCTTCACTATTCACCCTTTTCAGAGTGACTGAAGGCTCGGCTATTTTTTCTTCTTCTTCTTTTTTTTTTTTTTTTCACCCCCGATTTCCCAACGTCCTTTTCTGCACTTGCACAATTCAAAAACCTGTTACAATCCCATCCTTGTTGGAGAATATTTAGCGTTGTTGAGCCAACAATATGGCATCTGGGTGATTCTCCTAAATATGAATGGCCCATTCACGGGGCTCAATGGAGTCGCTTGGCAATGGCCCTTCTTCCCCTCCCTCCTCCATACTCAAAACAATATTCAGCGCAGCAGTCTTGGCACTTTTCCCCGAAATCAACAAAAGAGGAACTCGAAGCTGTCCCTGAAACCCTCAAAGCATTAAGCCTCTGTGAGATGCAAGTACTTGGCACAAGCAAAGCGATTTAACGACAATGGGCAAATCATACAGTGCTTTGTGAGATTTAGGGGATACAATAGCACTCCGTTTCCAAAGCACACATTAGTAAGCATGTCATTGGGACCCCCTGGGGGGATTTGAGCAGCCTAGAGGATTGTGTAGTGGAGAGGATAAATATATGTTACTGGGCAAGAAGATGGAGCGCTGCCAATGCTTACCTCCCTCACACAGCATACTGTGGATTACGAGTGTGTGGAATACATTAATAGAATAATCTTCTGAACACACAAACTAACCCGCAAACTGAACCCATTTGGCTTGTTAAGCGCATACATCGCGGCGCATCCAAAATCAATTTACAACCATTTAACAGGGCTCAAGAGGTGCAGATGAGGAGAGATTCTCGCCTCACCAAAAAAAAAAAAAAAACTCCTGCCATAGAAATAAAACAAACAAACAAACCAAAAAAAAAAACTTGTTATAAATGCGCGGCGCTTGCAGCCATGCTGACCTCTGAGTGCTAAACAAAACCAACAACGGACAAGCAGACACCCACTCAAAAGTCAATACCATGCGTGCCTCCTTTTCCTCTTGTATGGTTAATGCATGATGCCAGGTAGGGGAGACAGACGGAGAGTAGGATCTCATTATACGCTGCATGCTATCATTAGCTATCTACCACATGTGTCCATCCTGCCAACAGAGTCGTACAAGCAACATCCTAATGCTCGCGCCTGCTTCCAGTGTGTGTGTGTGTGTGTGTGTGTGTTTGGGGGGGTGTGTGTTGGGGTGGGGGGCACTTGGCCTGCGCACACACACACACACAAACACACACACATTACAAGCGCACATAATCACAGGTAAGCATACAAACACCTTCCTTCCCCAGCAGGCCCGGGTGCATGAGCATACACTAATTTTAAGTCTTTTTTTTTTTTTCGTTTGTCTTTTTTTTTTTTTTTTAAGAAAAGATACTCAAAATTCTCTGCATCCTGCTCCTCCAGTGTGTGGATTTCCTCTGCTTTCTATGATAATTGACTGAATATATTATATATATATGTATATATTTTGGACTGATGGTCAGGCTAAGCAAGATATTTAAAGACTTTGGATTTGGATTCTGGGAGACTTGAGGTGGACAGCAAACGAACATTTGCAAATTTATGAATAAAAACGATCCTTAGGTGTGACCCCGATTCAAGGCGGGGCCACGCACACACGCAGGGTGCAGCACCTGCCACACTTCGCCTGTGCACGCATGAAAGTCTGGAGTGGAAATCGTTAGTCGATCACAGCCGTTTCAGATGCAAACAGAAAAAAATAATAAAATTTCACACGTTTCTTCTTCTTAAATGAGCATCTGCTGCCATGGTTTACCATTTATGACTGCAAACACAACAAATGTGTATTTTGGAGTTTTTGGATAATCGATTACGACGATAATTGATAGTTGCAGCCCCTTCAATAGACGGCATAAAAAAAAAAAAGGGCGACGCAGCAGCAGCACTTGTTTTTGCTCCCAGTTTGTGTCCATCTCCCAGAGGCCACAGGCAGCTCTGCGATGCTGTGCCACACGCCCAGCCACTCAACATCCTTTGTGTCCATCCCCTGGCAGCCTGCCAAGCTCAAAACACACACACACACACACACACACACACACACACACACACCCTTTCTCCCTCACGCCCAATGAGCCATTGTTCATTAACGCGCACGCACACCTTTGCCGCCTCGCAGACAAAAGTGCCCGACTTACTTGCCGCTCGCGCAAGATGCCTCGCTAATCAAGACGTTCAAACTGAGCTGCAGACGGGAGGAGGTGGTGGTGGTGGTGGGGAGAGGGGTGGGGGTGAAGAGGAGGTGGGTTAGGGTGGTGGGTGTGGAGGGGGTGGGGGGGCAGCAGACGGCCACTATCTAGTCAAGGCTCGCTGTTAACAAAATCAGATCATCCAGCCAGAGCCAGAAAGAGAAGAGCAGCGGCGGCGGCGAGAGATTACAGACAGATCCTTCCTCTCTCCGAGCTGTCATTTTCTTTGGCCCTTGTGTGGGGGAGAAAGAAAAAAAAAAAAGAAAAAAAAAGGCTCTCGTCAGCGTCCTCCAACATCGGGCCAAATGAGTGGCGAGCTTCTCCGCATATCAATGCACAATTTAACTTAAGACTTCCATGGCAATAACCTAATTAGAAACGGCGCCTTCTCATTTGAAGGCACAATGTAAAGGATAAGCTGCACGCCGCCATGTCTATTGAGGTCTAATGGTGCGGAATATTCCAAAGTGGAAGTTGGATTTTTCTTTTTCCTTTTTTTTTTCCCCCTCGTTTAATAAGTCCTTAGCATATTTAACGCTTCCACATGCTGAATGTTTTAATATCTGCCAGAGAATCCGGGCCATGGGTGGTGGAGATTGCTGGTAAAGAGTAAGGGAGGTGAGCGGGGGTCTGCTTAAAATTCAGAAAAAGGGGGCAGTGGATTGCAAAGAAGGTAGGAGGGGGGGGGGCGAATTAAAAAAAAAAAAGCCTACAGCTTTGATTTGATTAAAACCTATGAAAATGACACATTACATAAACCGAAGAAACTTCAAACATTTTGGGGGATTCGGAGTTCAAAGAAAGTGAGATAATGCTTTTAATGCCGGAATTAACATGGAAATGAATTTAGCCGGGTGTCTGTTCCACGATGGAAAACGCAAGGTGGAAAAGTCTGGAAATCGGGCGACGCTGATCTTAGATCGGTTTAGGAAGGAAGGTTTTAAGGAACTGAGCCGAGCGTGGAGCTGCTGCAGTTCTGAGGCAAAACTTCATTTTAATGTCTGTTTTCAGACTTTTTTTTAACACGGTGCACTGAAAATTCACTGATCTAGGGTTCAACTTTTTACAGCACCTGAACGCACGGTGAGCTTTGCTTTGAATACGTATGCACAAAAACCTGATGTAGCCCCTGATCTTTCACACGCCATACTGCGATACATAAAAGAATCACCTCTGTATTAAGCGTCACAGGTTAAAGCAAAAGGGGAGGGTGGGGGGAGGTCTACAGCAGCGAGCTCTAAGTATTATTCCACCCCTGAGTCAGTCTTGTGTGGATACCCCTCGCCTTAAGTACACCCATCAGATTCTGACTGGATAATAACCAGTCAGCACTGGGAGAGAGACGTGAGGGCAGGGTGAATATAATTTGGAGTGTGTGTGTGTGTGTTTGAGAAAAAGGGTTCGCTTCAATTGCAACATGAGGGGGAGAAAAATAAAAATCCATCAACCGGCAACTGTCAGTCACGGTAACACTGACCCCCCCGTCTTTTTTTTTTTTTTTTTTTTTTCAAAAAACACAAAATCCCAAAACCCCCATTTGAAATCGAAAATGCAGTCAGTGTACCAACACTGGAGGAGGAGGAGAGGGAGAGAGGGGGTGGGGGGGGGAGGGAGGGAGGATTGAGTGGATCACGGTGTCAAGGATTTTAAGGAATTGGCGTCCACTCATCGACGGAGAGACGCGTCTCGGGCAGCGGCGCTACCGACAGCTGCCTGCCGTCTCCGGGAGAGGAACTTAGATCAGCGAGGAGGGGCTGTCAGCGAGCACGCAGGGAAACACACAAAGACTACACAGCCCTCGCTACAGTTAGCTGACACACAGCCCCGGCACTGTCTTCTGGGACGGAGAAGGAGGGAGGGAGGAAGAGAGAGAGAGAGAGAGAGAGAGAGAGAGAGGGAGAGAGAGAAAGAGAGGAGGGGAAATAAGTGGACAAAGAGTGAAATAGATGAGAGAGCAAGAAGACAAGACAGGCTGACGCACTGTCGAGCAAACGTGGAAGAAGAAGAAGAAGAAGGAGAGGATGAGGGGAGGAGGAGGAGGAGGAGGAGAGGGGGTAGGAAAGATGAGAAGACAAGAGAGAGGAAAGAGAGAGTGAAACAGACAGACAGGTCCGAGAGGGATTTGTTCTATTTGCATGCGCCGGGCTCCCATGGGGTCCGGCTCCGCTCGGCGAGCCGAGAGCACAAAAGATAACACTTAACATATTTGCTAAAAGATGACAACCCTGGCTGGATCTCGTTTGAAGAGGCCCTTTGTCAGGACGCGCAGACAGGAGAAATCCACTGATACGGAGACTAACAAACGTGTGTGTATATGCGTGTGTGTGCGTCTTAAAAAGAAAAAAAGCACCAATATTTCCCCACATTGCCTTTTTTTTCTTTCTTTCTTTCTCTTTTTTTACATCTGGCAGCAGTCCCACGGGGGGGGGGGGCGGATCGTGCGGCGGCGGTGGCTCCGGGACGGCAAAACAGCTTTTAATGGTAAACATTACAGACTGATAGAAAGTGTCAGGATAATTTATTTATACGGCCCCACTGGGAGTAGCTTAGCCACCCTCGCGAGCAACACCGGCTCTCTCTATTCATTTGAGGGAAAAAGTCCGTGGTTAGATAAATAAAGGCAGAGTAAAAGGGGTGCCTGTTTGTAAAGCAGATTTCCTTCTATTCCTATTATCTCTCCCCTCTCTGTCCCTATTAGCTGTATCGGGGGGCTGCTGGAGATGTGAGGCGATATGTTATGTGTATAATGAGGGGGATTATTGCTGCTGTCAGTGCAACACGCGCAGACAGCGGATGCAGAGGGACGGATCTTAAGCCGGCGACTGTAGCAAACAAATAGACTTAGAGGGAATAAACAAACCCCAGAGTATCTACATTATTTACATTACACACAAAAACAGATGCATGCATGGCTGCGCCCGGGTCCCCTTCCTCTCAAACACACACACACACACACACAAAGTTGCAAATGAAAACTCATGCACCCCTATGAATCAATATATATATTAGAGAGAGATATACACACTCTTGCTTGGGTAAAAACAGCAATGAGAAATGTTTCGCCTATCGACAAATATCTCTAATAAAATCATGTCTGCAAATAAGAATTAAAAGTTAGTCAATTATAAAGTGGTTAAAATGAAAAAAAGCTGTCAGGTGGGCTCCTTTTAAATCAGTGCACACCTGAGTATTTGTATTATGTCGTTTTAGGCAGAAAGGCCTGGAAAAGAAGCGTCGTCATTCCATGTTTGGTATTTTCAGTGCAGGTAAAGTTTGACAATGTGGACACACGCTCACACACGCTCACCTATAAACACCAAAATGCAGACGTTTACGAGGCAGTAAACGCACACGCCGCCCGCGTGAAGCCAACACATGCGATCGGCGGGGAGAAAGGTGGGAACAGCACATGATGCGAAGCGAAACTGAGCGTGTGTGTGATGGAGAGCGGAGAGAGAGACAGAGATCAAAAGGTGAAAGGTCGCGTCCTCACTAATAACCGCTACGAAAACCGAGAACGTGGAAGTGGAAAACTGCTCGCTCACCTACAGAGAAGCACGTGGGGGGATTTTGAACATGATTATTTATTTGAAAAAAAAACAAACACACGCACAAAAACTGTCAAATAAAATAAAAATGTCGCCGTCCTCTGCTCGCAACAGAGCAGCTGCTCTCGATTTAAAAAATCCACCATTGTCCTGCACAAAAAGGTGAAAAGCACTTCCTGCGACGACACACCGCAGCTCATGCGAACCTTTTTTTTGTTGTTTTTCTAAAAATGCCTAAAATTTGAATGGACTCTGGCAGGGCGTATTTCTGTGAACTTGTGGCCCCCAGTCTGTCACTCACACTTTGCTCCTGTCATCAAAAGCACAAGTCCCTCACATCATCTGCGTTCATAATTATCGATGAACTCGGCGGTAACGTAATGGGAGTGCGAAACAGGAAATAAAGTGTAAACGCATCCTGGTCATAAATATGCATTCGGACCCCTCGCAGCGGTCGAGGCCTCGCTCACTGTGACTCCAATCACATGCAATTACATCCACGTGCCACTTGTTTCATTAAAGTGGGTTCGACTGTGTTTTTTTTTTTAATCCAATCAAAAATAAAACGCACACGGTGACACAGTGTGTGTGTGTGTATATAAAGTAACTCGTAGAATAAAATAACTCTTATCTATCTCATTAATCTGCAGGTTTGATTGTAAAAAAAGTTCAAGGACAATATTGGAGAGCAGGTTGTAATATGTTAAAAAAATGTAATTAGGGCTGAAAATGGAGATTTAAATGTAGCACACTTATTATATTAATCACCAGGTTGTGTGTGTATGTGTGTGTGAGTGTGTGTGTGTGTTTTATAACTATGATAAAAAAGGACTGTGTGTGTGTGTGTGTGTGTGTGTGTGTGTGAAATGTGCAGAGCAGAAATTAACCTAAACTAACAAATTTTGCAAAAAAAGAAAACCTTAAAAATAAAAATGTAAAAATTAGATTAATGCTCAATTGTCAAGTCAAACTGAAAGAGTGTGTGAGTACAAACACACACACACACACAGCCACTCAAACACACACGTGATAATATGATTGCTATTACAGATAAATACACTCATTGCCTCAGCAGCCTCTGGAGCTCACCTGCGCCTGTTTACACCTGCTCCAACTGTCCATTTTCACAGAAGAAGAAAAAATAAACAAGGGTGCACAAGTAAAAAAAATAATAAAATAAAAATAAATGGACCTACCATAGACGCTGCTGCTGCTGATCATCTCGTGCTGGAGCAGGGAGAGGAGGAAGAGGGAGAGGAAGAAGAGCAGATGAGAGCATTGGAATTAATTTGTGGAGAGGATGGAGATGGAGAAAGAGGAGGAGGAGGAGGCAGAGAAAGGGGAGGGGGGGAATGATGGATTTTCCTCCTTTAACTAAAAAAAAAATATACAGAATAGAAAAAAAAGCTTTACATTACACACTTTTTTTCCTGTCTCTGGTCCAGCTCTCGGGTGTCGGTGCGCGTCGGGCCCTCGGAGGAGTCTCGGAGCGAGCAACTCAATAGGAGAGGCATCTAACCTACATGCATCTCATTAGAAAGTGGAGCCAGGAGGGTGGCGGAGGTGGAGGTGGTGGTGGTGGTGGTGGGGAGGAGGGTGGTGGTGGTGGTGCTGGGGGGGGGGGGCGGACGGAGGACGGATCAACTGGTGCAGCCGCGGAAAAAAAGCGAAAAAAGCGAGAGGGAAAGAGGGGAGAGCGCACGCATGCCGGGAGCCAGACCTTCTCGATGCGGAGCCCCGAGAAACGGTGAGGACGCGCGGCGCGGTGACATCGGATCCGTGGAGGTGTGTGTGTGTGTGTGTGTGGAGGGGGAGGAGGTGGAGGAGGGGGGGGGGGCAACTTGTTGGAGCC
>JAOXYL010000010.1:7591088-7607292 GCA_028564955.1 Terapon puta
TTGCAACAACAGGCAGATGTAGAGTAGAGACTATAAATACTCACGCAGACACTAGACCACGTCTAATCAGGCAGATGTGTGAAAACGCCTGCATAGGTAAAGCATGGTTGTGTATAAAAGCATATAAAAATGTTTTTTATAAATCCTAAAATGCTAAAATATACTTGACTCTCTAAACATATCTCCCTCTCCGATAAATGCTGTCTTTATGCTTTTTCCAGGGGACAACTACAGATACTGAGCTTAAGAAACGTCGTTCTTTTCATCAGCCATCCATGGATTATCTAGATGAACCGGGGGGCAGACAGAGAGCCATGAGCGTGGCAAGTATCCTCACCAATACCATGGAAGGTAAGGAAAAAGCCATATATTTTCTTATCTTGAACTTTGCCACCATGACCTTCCTTTTCTGGAGAGTAACCATATTTACACCATATAGAGTATAAGGGAATAATCTCACAGAAATACATTTAACTGCATTTCAAATGTTGTCGCCCCTTTTCCAGAGCTTGAAGAGTCGAGACAGAAATGCCCCCCCTGCTGGTATAGGTTTGCCAACAAATGTCTGATCTGGGATTGCTGCCCCGCGTGGCTGAAAATCAAGGAGGTCGTCAGCATGGTGGTCATGGACCCGTTCGTGGATCTGGCCATCACCATTTGCATCGTCCTCAACACCCTTTTCATGGCCATGGAGCATTACCCCATGACCAATGAATTCGATAACGTCCTCTCCGTCGGAAACCTGGCAAGTGTCGCACGATCTGCTCGCGAACATGAATGCGAAATATGATGATGATGTCAGACGTGAAAGTGGAGTTTTGCCCCTCTTTCCTCTTTAGGTGTTCACCGGCATCTTCACCGCAGAGATGTGCTTCAAGATCATCGCCCTGGATCCTTACTACTACTTCCAGGAGGGCTGGAACATCTTCGACGGCATCATCGTCAGCCTGAGTTTGATGGAGCTGGGCTTGGCCAACGTGGAAGGCCTGTCGGTGCTCAGGTCCTTCAGATTGGTAAGGGTAGTATCTTAATAGAAAAGCAGAGCTGCATGATTCATCTGCTCTTTATATGAGAAAAGTTAAGATGTACTGTACTCCTGGGGTCAGGCTACAATGGCTCCCTCCATAACATTCATGTTATTAATGAGATAATGATGTAATGAGAGCTTTTGTGCAGCACATGGAAAGCCCCACTGAGAGTTGTCGTGGCCTTTGGGGCATCCAGTGTTTTTTTTTCTGCTCACTTGATTAGCTTTCTATGACTGTTGCTGTGGTGCTAGACTCTTTGAGGCAGCCTTGAGAGAAAAAAAAAGACACCTTTTCTTTCAGACATCCTAAGTGTGAGTAGTGTAGACAATGAAATCAAGCATTTTCACCATCCAGTGTTTAATAAGCCGCCAAATCCAAAGCAGAGCCAAATGTCTACGTGGAATATTATATGTAACTCATTCATTCATACAGAACATCACATATGGATATTAATTTCTTTTAAAACAGCTGAGGGTCTTCAAATTGGCAAAGTCGTGGCCCACTTTAAACATGCTGATCAAGATCATTGGGAACTCGGTGGGTGCTCTGGGGAACTTGACTCTGGTGCTGGCCATCATCGTCTTCATCTTCGCCGTGGTGGGCATGCAGCTGTTTGGCAAGAGCTACAAGGAGTGTGTGTGCAAGATCAACGAGGACTGTCAGCTGCCCCGCTGGCACATGCACGATTTCTTCCACTCCTTCCTCATCGTGTTCCGGGTGCTGTGTGGCGAGTGGATAGAGACCATGTGGGACTGCATGGAGGTGGCTGGACAGAGCATGTGTCTGATGGTCTTCATGATGGTCATGGTCATTGGAAACCTGGTGGTATGGGGTTCACCTTTTTATTTAATTTGGACTATTTGGATAGAATTATTAACATAATAACAAGCATTTGCTTTAATTTAGCTTAGATTTTAAGTGCTTTGATATTTTGGTGATTAATGGTTAGAGAGTCAAGTCCATAAGACTCAGTTTCTTTGTTTACAAGGTCTAGTGGAATTCACTTTTCCTGCCAAATGTCTTTGCAGGTTCTAAACCTGTTCCTGGCTCTCCTACTGAGCTCATTCAGCGCTGACAATCTGGCAGCAACTGATGATGACAGTGAGATGAACAACCTGCAGATTGCCGTGGGCCGGATCCAGCGAGGCATTGCGTTTGTCAAAGCCACAGTGCGGCAGTTCCTCCAGAGCATCTGCTTTGGCGGGGCCGGAAAGGGCTCCGGTCTGACTGAGGAGAGCAAACCCCTGGATGAGCTGCACAGCAATGGCAAGGGAAACTGCATCTCTAACCACACTTCAGTGGAGATCACCAAAGACCCCAGTGGGGTGTACATGACAGAGGGCAATGGACGGCCGGGGGGAGGGCTGGTGGTTGGGGTCGGGGTTGGTGGCGACACCACAGAGAAGTACCCGATGGAGGAATGCGACTATATGTCATTCATTCATAACCCCAGCCTGACAGTCACGGTGCCCATTGCTGTGGGTGAGTCGGACTTTGAGAACCTAAACACGGAAGATTTCAGCAGTGACTCATCGGACGTGGAGGGCAGCAAAGAGGTAAGATAAAGACTTTGATTAGATGACTGATGTCTCTGTCAGTTTGAAGGAAAATCTTTTGAGAGGCACAACTGTGGTATTTGATTAGCTTCTTTATATTTGATAAGTTAACGCCCAGCTCAAGTCAGCCGATGTTTGAATATGTCAAGATTTGCATAGAGATGGCCTTTTCAGAAAATCTTCCAACAGTCAAGCAGTTTGAAAATAACACACCTGCTGACTCATTTGTTCGTTCATCATGCTGTGCTGCTGAGGGACACTTCTGGAGTTAGACTCAGCTCTAAGGCCCTCGGCAGCAGAAGAAAGCGCTGTGACAAATAATGACTCAAATTTGCCTTTGACCTATGTAACACGTTCGCTTTCTAGATGCGCTCATTAGAGTGTTTGTGTCGGTGTGTTTGTGTACAGTTTGACATGGTTGACTTGCCAGCAAATGCTGTTCACTACCCTACACACCTGCAAATGTGTTTTTTTTTATTCAACGTGCGTATGTATGTCTGTGTTAAGATGAATTTGACGAAGGAGCAAACTATTTTGTCAAAATTTAAGGAGGTGAGCTAAGCCTGCTCCATATGTTGCTGAGTAATAATGTACCAAAATGGATTATCAGTGTATGTCAGGTTCGCTGTTAAGTGTTGCCAGGCTGACTGAGCATGGGGACTGTGCTCCCTGGTGATGTCAACCTGCCACTGTGGGTGTGGTGCCAATTCCCTGTGATTCAAAACAACCCCGGAGACTATTTCTAGCTATGGCACCACATGCTGCATATATGGATGCTGCTGATTTTAATACCCTGAAGCCAAGGGTTGGCAAACTGTGATAACAAAGCACTAGTTAAAAGAGTCATTAAGTTTGATCAAATTATAGCCAGCAATATTGAATTTATGATTTAGTTAGACTCTGAATATTTGGTGTGTGTTGTTTGTGAGTGTTTTGTACGAGTTGAGTGTCAAGTGTGTTAAGTGCCAGTATTAAAACAGCACCCTGCCCTTTTACAATGCATCTATTAAGGAATATGCTTTCAGGGAAATCTTAATAGTTGTCAGGGGGGCTAACAGTTTTCCACCACTGTGCCTTGCGGCTGACCAGTAAAAGCAGTCTTGAGGTTGTATGCTGGCTTTTGGTGTGTTTGACTTACTTTGTTTAATCCCCCGTTTGTTATTGCAGCTGTGTCACAGACGCTCTCAAGGTTTTCAGTGAGAGGAGAATTGTAAGACCACTTTATTGTACCATAGCACTAACCATGAGGACTGCCTATGCCATTTACAGACAAACAACATATTTTTTCTCATACCTTCAATGGATTGCCCATTTTCGTTCTTTGCCTGGTCTGCCCTCCGCCCCTCACCCCACAACCCCACCCTATTTGCTTTTGTACCCCCCCGCCCCCCAACCCTTTCCCCATACAGCAGCACACTCAATGCTGTAATCTTTCCCTTTTATCCCCCCACCCCCACCCCCTCACCCCCGCCCTTTCATAATTTATCTCCAAGCATCAGGCTGTAATGCAGTTACAAACCATTAGGAATGAGCTACACCACCTTTTTCCATTGATAGACAAACTCATCTAACATGATCTTTGCTTTTGATTTCATTGCTTGGTTTTGACTTGGTTTTGGGACTTGATTGGCATCCAACACACCGAGCTTGAGAATGAAGGAAGAGCGGAGTTGGAGGAGAATGAGGACAAAAAGAGAGATGGAATGGAGGAATGAATTTTGCTGTATTATGACAAAATTCATTTGTCTGGTTCATGACCCATGCATACACCCATGAAGTACTTGCACCTACTTGTTTTCTGTGATACTAATAGTGGAATGGTGAAAGATTCTTACAGAATTCTTTCCAAGGAGATAATTTAAAAGCACAAAGGAATCAATGCTGATTTTTGCAGAGTGGCAAAATAGATAACAGGTGGACATTTATATTGTATCAGATGTATTTATGATGATGCACAAAATTAAAGTAATAGGGTTAGTTCTTCATTGTCTATTCCCCTCAAATATAAAATTGAATAAACTCTATCCTAAATTAAGTCCTACCAGATATGGTACATACACACAATTATTGTGGTTTATTCAGACCCGTTATACACCTGTGTTATCTTCTTTTGTTCCACTGCAACTATCTCATCACCCAACTTGTACTAATGTAGTAAAACTTGCCAACAGAATCTTAAAAAAGCATGTTAGGTTAAGAGTAAAAGCCTCATGTAATCTACACCCAGAGGAGGTAAAATGGGTCTCTTGCTGAAGAAGAGAAATAGAAACCAGAGGGAAACACCCCTCCAGAAAACTATGCACTTGTGAGCAGCATGCTTCCATCATTCCCATGCCGTATTAGCTGGGTCCCACGGCAATCAGAGCTGCTGCACTGTCTAGGATGACATGTTCCTATACTTCACCTGCCAGACAGATCAGACATGAGGCCACATAACACCAAGTTTGCCCAAAGAAAAACAGATAGGAAGCTTCACACCACCAAAAAAAAGTCTCACTATATGCAGATGATGTTGTAATGTGCACTACTGCAAAGCAAATAGTAAAACATTGTAGGGTTTCAGAGGAGTACTGCCAGGGTTCAAAATTCAGAGTTAGCAAGAAGACAGAGTATAATGAACTTGTCAACAGCAGCAACACTTGTCCTTACATGTGTTTTGCATACTGCTGAGAAGCAGGACAAAAACTCTTAGTCCTGTATTTTTTTCTGGGTACAAATGGGAACAAAAACCTGCCAGACCACATGCTGTCTTATAAACAGTGCACAGTACTGGTTTTTGCTGGTAAGCTAATGTGGTTATCCGTCTACTTCAACACAAACAGAAGAAGCTTGTACACTGCTTTCAAGGAATGGAAATAACGTGTTTTCATGTCACTGAGGAAAATGTTCAGCAGTCCTTCAGTGGGTGGGCTCTAGGTCTGTGGGTGGGTATAATTTTATGCATTGAAGCAATTGTGGAAGTGGAATAAATTATAGACACATTAATCTGGGCTAATTTTTCAGTGGACATGAAAATACTTAAGCACACGTTCTGCTTGGTACTATTTCAGGCTTGGATTGATAATGCACTGGAATACTGCATGCACTCTTCCTCGAACTGAGGTCACATCAAACGTACCCACAGTGCATTTCCGTAATGCCAACCTTCCCATGCTATGTGTTGCCACATAATCTGATTTGAGTCATCAGATAAAAAAAATACCAAAGCCTGTAGGTACATTTGATCGATGCTGCATGTGATGATGATGATAATACAATGACTTTAAAGAGCCCAACTCTGTGAGCTATTCCAGTGCCTAGTCTCCACACTAAGGTATGCAGTTGTGGCACTGGAGTACATGTGAATGGAGAATCACAATGATAACCAGCTCAGAAGTTTGGCTCCTATAACCACTAAACCTCTGTTGTTAAAGGCATTGTGGTGTAACTTTGTGCTCTCGTCTTCTTCCTCGCCCATGCAGAAGCTCGATGCAGAGCCCCAGCCTCTGAGCTCATCAGAGGGGAGCACAGTTGATATTCGCCCCCCAGGAGATGGGGTGGATTCAGTGGAGCTGGAGCCGGAGGAGTCGCTGGACCCAGAGGCCTGCTTCACAGAGGGTGAGAGGGATGCGAGGGTGATGGGCAGGGAGGATGATGGGTAATGGGAAAGTGGGACAAAGAGAGAAAGGTGGGAGATGAAGTGCCTGCACAGCACATTTCAAGACGTAGAGTAAATCGCATTAACTGCTCGCGCTCAGCACCAGTGTGTTACACTCACCGCTGAGTGACAGTGAATACGAATGCTCAGCAGGACAGAAAGAAAAGTAGTCTGTGGGATTGTCTTGGTTTGTAATGTAACCTGACATTTAGTCTGACACACCTCTAGTGCAATTCTGAATCATCAAATACCTCCTCAGTCTTTCAGGAGTGTGGAATACCGAAGTGAAATATGATGATTGAGGATCGAGTATGGGTGGTGTGGCATTCACCTTTTATTAGTATCTCGAAAGTTTCTTTGATCATTATTTGGACATTTTGTTAACAGTCCTGGCACCAATTTTCGGTGCAGCCTAATAATGAAACAGGTTGAAATGCCAAGAGGCGTGCATGATAAGATATACGAGTATGCAAGTGTGTCACCGAGTGTGTTTCCTGCCATCTGTTTCAATGTGCATTCTCAGTCTGCGCAGAGAAAACCCAGTGGAAACACCTGGCAGAAAGGGCAGAATGAATGGAAACAAACTCCATGAATAAATAATTAAGGATGTGATTTAAACATCACTCAGTGGCGTCACTGAAGAGGCAGATAAAAACAGCCTAGTAGTGAGAGAGAGAGGGAGAAAAGATAGACAGGGTTGTCTTGGTCTAATCATACGATCACAAACACGGACCCCATAATCATCACCGTGGCCCTTTCCTATGCGTCTCTCCCCACCTCAGGCTGTGTAAGCAGGTTCCAGTGCTGCCAGATAAACGAGGAGGGAGGCAAGTATAAGAGCTGGTGGACACTCAGGAAAACCTGCTTTATCATAGTGGAGCACAACTGGTTTGAATCCTTCATCATATTCATGATCCTGCTCAGCAGTGGAGCGCTGGTAAGTGGTTGTCACTGTATGTGTGTGAATTGATCTCCCTTTGTGATAAAAAAAATATTTTTAACCAATTTTTCATATATATTGTGGGAATTATTAACTACATGTTGGATAAGTGGTTGACACTGAAACACTGTGGTAAGAATCCCCAGGTTTGAATCTCAGCTCTGATTCTCTCTGTGGACAGTTTGTATTTTCGCAACTGCGTTACCCTCAGGTGCCCTTGTTTCACAGTCACTGCTTATCCCCACCCCCCATGATCTCCTTCATCCTCTGCCTTTCTGAAGTACAGAATTCATACTTCACTGTGTCCACTGGCAGCCTTTATTGTCTCTTCCACTCTGTACAGGCGTTTGAGGACATTTACATTGAGCAGCGAAGGACCATCAAAACAATGCTAGAATACGCAGACAAGGTCTTCACTTACGTCTTCATCCTGGAAATGCTGCTGAAGTGGGTGGCGTACGGCTTTGTCAAGTACTTCACCAACGCCTGGTGCTGGCTTGACTTCCTTATTGTAGATGTACGTATATTCAATCTGCATGTGCGCTGTGTGCATCAGTGTGTTAAATCCATCAGGAAACTAAAATGTAACAATGACACGTGGCGCTCCTCTTAATTATGTGCTGGAAGTCTTCACATTTTTTGGAGATGCTTCTGTTATTCATTTTTAAACACTTTAAATTTTTTATTATCTCTTTAATGGTGTCCAGACTAATCTTTCATGCTTAATTAATCTTCTTCAAACACCTTTTCTTGGGGCCTTTTTCATTTCTCACTCTTCACTCTCGTCTCTGTCACTGTCGTCTCTCAGGTGTCCCTGGTCAGCCTCGTAGCCAACGCTCTGGGCTACTCTGAGCTCACTGCCATCAAATCTCTGAGGACCCTGCGAGCCCTCCGGCCCCTGAGGGCCCTGTCTCGGTTTGAGGGCATGAGGGTAAGGACATCTGGAATAACACTGACATGAGACCAATTAGGTTTATTCGCGAACAGTTGCTTTACATGATGTAGTTGTTCTGATTTGTGAGTAAAATAGTACAATTTGCTCAATAAGCCAGAGGATGTCTTAGCTTAGTATAAAAACTGGAAGCAGAGGAGAACAGTTAGCCTGGTTTTGTTGCATAATGTTAATTTTTTAGCTTTAGAGGTGTAGCCTCATGTTTAACAGACAGATATGAGAGTAGCATCTGTCTTCTCATAAATCTCTCAGCAACAAAGCAAATATGTTTACTTTCCAAAATGTCAAATTACCATTGCAAAATGGAAAGAGAAAATAAAGCTTTTGAGGCTGCTTCCAGCTGCTTTCAGATTTTATTCATAGAATGCAGTTTTCCAACCACATTATCATTTATTTGATATGTGTTAGTAAAGCTATAGAGACACTTTCTCAGTATCTGTTTGTCCTCTGCTGAGTAGAACTGAAGGAAAATGATTCAGTGATTCAGTGTTTCCATTTTATCTCAGATTCCTCTGGGTTCGCGTTTGACATCAGTTAAATGGTTTCAGCTGGTCGGGGGGCCTGGCTAGGACTGCATGCGTATTACAACTTTTTCTAGGGTTATCTTTTCCTTGCAATTCAGCACTGTTCTATCTGCATGACTTTCTTCACATTGTGTCAATGGATTACTGTATCTAGCTGTTCTCAGGCATTGTTTTCTGACGTTGCTTGTGTGGTGCCTTTGACCTGTAATTTTTTTCTTTGTTGTGTGTCTTTTTTCATTTACAGTCAAACAAAATGTTGTGACTTCATCCCGCCTCTCTAAGGTTTTTTTCTGTTTTGCTTTTTTACCTATCAAATGTTAACTTTTTCACCTGTCCACCTTCCTCTTTCCAACTGTCATGTTGTTAAATTCTCTTTGTAAACCTGTATGGTGTTTAGAGCTTTACGTGTGCAGACATTACTCCTCAAGTAGAGCTTTGAATAGTATAGGAACCCTTGTTCTGAAACCCGTAGCATGAGCTTTACAGCTCAATCAAATCAGGTGACCCCATGTCTTATTTAAGAACAGCTAAGTGATTAGATGATTGTAATGGCCTCTTATCTAAAATCAAACAGCCGCTCTGTTTTGGCAAGCAGAGGCCTCCGTCTGCTCGACAGGAGAGTGTTGAGTTTGTCCGTCTGCTTCGACCTCTCCAGGTTGTGGTGAACGCTCTGCTGGGGGCCATCCCCTCCATCATGAACGTGCTGCTGGTCTGCCTCATCTTCTGGCTCATCTTCAGCATCATGGGCGTCAACCTGTTCGCGGGGAAGTACTATTACTGCGTCAACACCACCACGGACGAGATCCTGCCCATCGACGTCGTGAACAACAAGACCGACTGCCTGAACCTGGTCAACGACAGCGCCCGCTGGAAGAACGTCAAAATCAACTTTGACAATGTCGGGGCCGGCTATCTGGCTCTGCTGCAAGTGGTGAGTTTTAGTCGAGGGGACGCAGGTGGTACTGAAAATGTCAAAGTATGCGTGTGTGTTTAGAAGTTATTTTTATAACTCTGTGTCCTCTCGTTATGTCACACAGTCCAGCCAATCACTGATCACTTTGGCTGTGATTTTGTTTACATTTGCTGTTTGACACAGCAGGAATAAAATATTAGGTCACCCAAAATCTGTATCCAAATACAAACATGTGAACCAATTATAATGCCTAAAGTGTATATGAAATAATAAATAAGAGGAACAGGACAATATGTAACAAAAAAACAAAACCATAGACCCATTAGTGTCATTATTTTCCTTATCAGCATTATGGAGTATGTTTATAGACATATTTATATTTAGTTTCTCAGAATCTTTGTGAGAAATAACACTATGATTTAATCTTTAATCTTTATTTAAAAGACTCTGCCTTTCAGGAGGACTATGATGCTTTTTTACATCAATCAGAGCTGCAAGGAAGAATTATGATGACCTGTTATAGTGTGTTTTGACTGTTGTGGGTAATGGGTAAAACTTACAATGCAGAGACAAACATTGTCTGATTCATGTTTACTTGCAAATGACCTAGATTACTCATTTAAATGACATATATGTCGAAATACTTAAACACACTGTAGCTCAAATCTTTTTTTAATTTGCATAGTAAGCTGTAAATACATCATTTGTCAGCTCTACATCTAGAGCTCTACTCATAAAATACTCAGAAGCGCTATGAAAATGTTTTTGCCCTGCTATAATTTAAAATGAATGAAGAATACAAGCACCAAACATGAGATGTTACCTGTAATTAAAGCATGCAATGTGGGAAAATGGATGATTGCCGATGGCATTGCAGACATCCTTTATCACAATTGAGTAGGTGGCAAATGTTGACCCAAAATCAAATTATAACCCCCAAAAACATAGCAACAAAAGGGCACCCAGAGGCCAATAACATCTTGTGTCACTGTCATAATGAGGTACCAAAATAACACTCCTCTAAATGACAGCCAAGCAGCAGACCTTAACTGTTGGGGGGAATAAGATGATGAAGGATGTTTGACTTCACCCCCTCCATGCAGACTGACACACTGACTTCTCTCTTTGCTCCAAGGCAACATTTAAGGGTTGGATGGACATCATGTACGCGGCCGTGGACTCTCGAAACGTAAGTGCTAAACAGTGTTTGCTTCGCTTTTATGCCTGATCGCACGACCAATTACACAGTCAGCTCATTTCAGAGGACCGACAGTGTCACATTATAAAAGCCACTAACGTGTTGAATTTGTCCTGTCCTGCTTGTTCCAGCTGGAGGAGCAGCCTCAATATGAAGTCAACCTGTACATGTACCTCTACTTTGTCATCTTCATCATCTTTGGCTCCTTCTTCACACTCAACCTGTTCATCGGTGTCATCATCGACAACTTCAACCAGCAGAAGAAGAAGATAAGTCTCATTTAGAAACAGCTTGTGTCAGATTATGTAGATGTACATACTAAAATGATCTATTGATCTTAGAAATGGGCAACTCGAATGTAAAGCGGTTGAATGAAAGTACAAAATATTGCACTCCTGATTTTATTTATAAAGTATTTAGAAAGATTTACTTAATCATGTGCTGTGTGATGCAGTGAAAAATCAAAATCTTGATTTTACACATATTTCAAAGATACTTCCAACAATGAAGTCAAATCACCTGTTTCAACACAGACAAAGCAGAAACCAAAAAGTCAGCTCACCAATCCATCTGCTCATTTGAAGCAAGTTTTGAACAAGCAGTGTGTTCACTGTTGGCCTTGCTTGCTTATGGAGATGCAGTTATATTTCAAAGTAAACATGAAATCCCAAGTCAACCCCAGGCTGCTCTCTGTTATTAATGTTGACACTCGCAGCCCTGGCCCTGCGCTGCATTGAGACCAACAGGTAGCCGTGCAGCGCAGCACTGTGCCAGCTCCACGCGCTGCCTGAATACAAGGCGACCGCAGCCCAAATTTAGCCGACGCAGACCCACGGCTGTGTTAAAGAAAGAACCGAGCCACAGAATAATGATTATCTGAAGCGCAGTGAGGAACTGCCGCTGCCAAGGATTACTGACGGAGCGTGAGTCACTGAGAAACACCCTGCCCGCGCGCACACACACACACACACACCCACACGCATGCAGTGTCACCGTGTATGTGGTCTGGAAATGCATCCTCCATTCAACCAAGAGCTAACATGTAGGATTGGCAACGCCCAAGACGGGGAGGAGGGGGATGAGGAGACGGGGGAGGGGGGTTTGCTCTGCATTTGCCGCACGCTGGCAGGTCTGACTTGACTTGACGGAGACTCGGTGTCAGTTGGTGTGGCTCAGCGGCCCCACAGCCACAGCGTCACACAGATGGTTGTTCAGTGTTGACACCAGTCCTCCCTCCGGACACGCATCATACACTCAGTGAGCAGCGCTGAGAGTGTGATATGTGCCTCGCGTATGGTATCGTGTGTGTGTGTAGGGAGGGTTCATTTCTTTGATTAATAAGAACATGGCTGAGATGTTGACATTTTTTAAAATATGTCGTAAGATTTTGTATTCCATAACCTCATTTAAAAAAATTATAAAAAGTAAAAACGCGTGGCCTCAAGGTTTTTTAATCTTGAAGATTTTCCCTGTGACGATTGACGAGGCACATCTGATCACCAATTAAGACCACCCCCCCATCCTAATCTTCAGCCAAGAGGATCAGATTTTCATAAAGCTACGAAGGATAGAAAAACTGATCCTTTCATTTTATTCCCTTAATAATTTACTGTATGGGTGATATGGAGATTGATGACTTGCTTAAAGTGTCAATATTACCTGAAGCAAATGGAGAAAAAAATGAGAGGAGACACTTTTTATAGCCTATGGAGCCTTTATAGTCAAGATAATTAGTATAATTATATTAATTAACTTGTGCACACAAGATAGCCTAAGAACTTTATGGGCCCTTTATAATCATTTGTCTACATACAAGAGCAGAGAGAATTTAATTTAATGTCACTCTGAAGTCTAAATAAAAGCACACAAGAAAACACAAAAGACCAGCGGGGGACATTGATAACAAGGAGAGACTGAGATCAGTTTACCAAAAAGAAGAAACAGAAGAAACACACAAGGTGGTCATTTAGCTGTTTTTGTTCACTGGAGTGCTGCCGTCTCTCCTCAGTTTGTTTTTTGGAGATACAGAGAGTGCTGTTTTTTTGTCAGGCAGAGAGCACCCATCTGCACTTCAGCGCAGGAGAAGTGCACCTGTTTCCTCTTAGAGGTTGATTGTTGGATTGGTTTTGGTGCCCAGCTTGTAGCGGGGCTACAGCACTACACAGCAATACCAGCCAAAGTGGTCGCAAATGGAGACAAATATAATATACAGTCCACCAAATGCAAAATATAACATTTCCAAGCCTCCATTTCCAAGTTTATGCAACAGCAGTGTCCTATTGTAGCTTAAAAAATGCAGGTTTATTTTCTGTTGGTCAAAAACAAAACCGAGATATTTATTTTGTTTTGTTGTGCTCCCTTTACTTTGGAGGTCAGGACATCTTCATGACAGAAGAACAGAAGAAATATTACAACGCCATGAAGAAGCTGGGCTCCAAGAAACCACAGAAACCTATACCCCGGCCGACAGTAAGACTCTTAAGTACTCAGACCACGGTCGGGCAAGACTCAATTCTAACTAATAGGCTACAATTATCGGTGTAAAATTACTAACACACTCATGCTCCTTGTTCTCAGAATGCATTTCAAGGCTGCGTGTTCGACTGCATCACGAAGCAGGCCTTCGACATCGTGATCATGATCCTCATCTGCCTTAACATGGTGACCATGATGGTGGAGACGGACGACCAGACACCAGAGATGGACAAAATCCTCTACTGGATCAACGTGGTCTTCATCGTGCTCTTCACCGGGGAGTGTGTGCTTAAGATGATCTCTCTGCGTCACTATTACTTCACCATCGGTTGGAATATATTTGACTTTGTGGTGGTGATCCTGTCAATCGTAGGTAAGGAGACGTTCGAGCTGCGGCAGTGTTGCATTTAATTGTGAGTTCAATCGTTTGCTGAATGTGATGTTTTTTTGTTTTTTTTTTGCTTTTGCAGGTATGTTTTTATCTGAAGTCATCGAGAAGTACTTTGTGTCCCCGACTCT
Source organism: Terapon puta (assembly GCA_028564955.1). Taxonomy (NCBI): domain Eukaryota; kingdom Metazoa; phylum Chordata; class Actinopteri; order Centrarchiformes; family Terapontidae; genus Terapon; species Terapon puta. The sequence continues at coordinate 7,604,831 of JAOXYL010000010.1, forward strand.
GTTCCGAGTGATCCGTCTGGCCAGGATAGGCCGAATTCTCCGCCTCATCAAAGGCGCCAAGGGCATTCGGACGCTTCTCTTTGCCTTGATGATGTCGCTCCCCGCCCTGTTCAACATCGGCCTGCTCCTCTTCCTGGTCATGTTCATCTACGCCATCTTTGGCATGTCCAACTTTGCCTACGTCAAGCGGGAGGCAGGAATCGACGATATGTTCAATTTTGAGACGTTCGGGAACAGTATGATCTGTTTGTTTCAGATTACCACCTCGGCCGGGTGGGACGGCCTGCTGGCACCCATCCTCAACAAGAGGGAGCCTGACTGTGACAGCCAGATGGAGCACCCGGGCAACTATTACAAAGGCAACTGTGGCAATCCATCAGTGGGCATCTTCTTCTTCGTCAGCTACATCATCATCTGCTTCCTCATCGTGGTCAACATGTACATCGCCGTCATCCTGGAGAACTTCAGCGTGGCCACGGAGGAGAGCGCCGAGCCGCTTAGCGAGGACGACTTTGAGATGTTCTACGAAGTGTGGGAGCGCTTTGATCCCGACGCCACGCAGTTCATGGAGTACAGCAAGCTCTCTGACTTTGCGGACGCCCTCGATCCACCGCTGCGCATGCCCAAGCCCAACATGATCCAGCTCATCTCCATGGACCTGCCAATGGTGAGCGGTGAGCGCATCCACTGCCTGGACATCCTGTTCGCCTTCACCAAGCGAGTGTTGGGCGAAGGCGGCGAGATGGACGTTTTACGCGGGCAAATGGAGGAGCGCTTCATGGCCTCGAACCCCTCTAAGGTGTCTTACGAGCCCATCACCACCACGCTCCGCCGCAAACAGGAGGACATGTCGGCCACAATCATCCAGAGAGCCTTCCGCCGCTACATGATCCGCCTGGCCATGAAGAAGGCCTCCGCCCTCTACAAGGAGAAGCTGAAGGAGGGCATTCGCGACCCCGACAAGGACGTGATGGTCATCAGCAAGTTCAATGAGAACTCCACCTCGGACAAAACGGACATGACCCCGTCCACGGCCTCCCCGCCCTCGTACAACAGTGTGACAAAATCGGACAAGGACAAATACGAGAAAGAAAATAGGGAAAAAGAAAACAAAGGGAAAGACCGCAAGAAATAGACTTTTTAAAAAGGAACAAAAAAAATAAAAATGCATCATAGACATGAGGGAAATTTGTTTACAGCTTCTAAAGGGGGTAGATAGATGTACGCTTGTGTGTTGATTGTTAAGAGGAATGCTACGCCAGGTAGGCTTAAAATGGGAGTGCGGTTGTGTCATATATGAATCCATGGGGTCTTCTCAGAGGGGAAAGAGGGAAACAAATTATCCAGCAGACACTGCCAGAGATTGACTGGAACATGGAAAAGCCTCTCTGCAAAACGCTTGTGATTTTCCTATTGGTTGTTGTTACTATCTGACACACTTGAGTGTACTGTTAAGTTGTCTGTAGCTAGTGCTGCTGCTACTACTATAAATCCAGTGTCTTGAATTTAACAATCGCTGTATCACTCAACAAGTACTCTGCATTACTTTTTGGTTCTTTTTCTTTTTTTTTTTTTTTGGGGCAGGGGGGGGGTTACAAGGTTTCTTTTTTAATGAGAAAGAATGTTTTCTACTTTTTTGTGTCCTTATTGTGAGAATGTGTCCACTGCTTTCGCTGTCGTAAGATCACCAAGGGCAGACAAAGTCAATGCTGGAAAGTACAACAACCACCTGAAACACTGCAGGGTCCGTGCCAGGATGCTCTTGGTTCACACAGTATACGGAGCTGAAACAAAAAAAAAAAGCATACGGCTGAAGTGCAATCGACAAACACATCGTATTCACTGGTGTGCCATCAGTGATTGTTGAAATCTGTATTGTGCTTCTATCTGGACTGCCACCTCCCCATTTCAATGGAAAATACAAGTCTCTAAATACAGAGAAGCTGAATGTATGCAAGGAATGAGACGTGTTTAAAGAAATTGTTTGACATTTTGGGGACTATTTTTTGACTAGAGCTGGATGAGAAGATTGACACCATATTTATGTCAGTGTTTTTTATGATATGGAGGTAAAGCTGTGAGAAAACAGGTAGCAGACGAGAAGAAAGGCCTCTTTCACAGTGGACATTTTGGCTTGTCATAGCAAGAAAAGCACAAAATGTAAAGTCTCCCGGTATTGTACAAGCTGCCGTGGCTTACCGGGAAACTTAATGGAACTGAGCCGTTATTTATTAAAGTTGTGCTTTTCCTGCTCTGACAAGAAAAAAAAGCTGCCGTGAAAAAGGTCCGCTGTTTATGCCTGGACGCCGCTTCACCTGTGCACGGCTCACACAGCTCCATTTGCCAAAAGCTAATTGGATAGTAAACCTCTTTAATCTCCTTAATCAAGCTTTGTTAAATAAGTTTGCCTTAATGTACTCGAGCCCCATTATCTCCTCCTGACAAAAAGTTTAGAAAATGTC
>JAOXYL010000010.1:7662772-7681466 GCA_028564955.1 Terapon puta
GTGTGTGTGTGTGTGTGTGTGTGCTGTCAGAGGGAATCTTCACAGGAATCTTGTTTTTCCCCCTGCACCTTCGCAGCTGTTGTCTGCACGTCCACATACGAGCGACGAGGTGTTTAAAGATAGCTGAACTCTTGATGGACACCTTTCAGTCCGGTCTGTCATCCAGCCGCCTCGTCTTATTACAATGACTGCTGCAAAGATATATGCACAGTGCTAATATGAAACAGCACACACAGATTTCTGTTATTTTATTGTTATTTTTATATCAACAAAACATAACACTGTCAAATTAAAAATATTAAAATATATTCTCAACAATACCTGCTTTTGTAAAACAATATTTGCACTGCAGAATGAATTTTGTGGTTATTTTTAGGTATGACATTTCACTACTCTTAACGGCATTTACATTAGATGTTTGGCTTAATTCAATCACGAATGTAAGTTAAGTGTCACTACAGATAAGAGTGTTTTAATTTATTTGTCTAAATCTGTACACAAATGCACATAAACATATTTTCCCAAATGTGAAACTATGAAATCTTTATGAAAGCTTTTTTTTCTAACATGAGACTAAAAGTGCAAATCTAAATCTTAATTTTGCTTGCAAATCAAAGTTGTAGTGTATAATTCATAGGACAAAGGGTTCAAAGTAACACGGACTTTCTGCTGTTTTAACCTACCTGTATGAATGCTCATTATCTCTCTGATGGCCATTTTAAATGAGAGGTGTAGATTTCATGTCATATCAATGGAGCTGTTGTCGTAAAATATTGATAACATGGTGCCCTGCTGTAAAATGTCACTGACCTAAACTTCTCTGCAATAACTTGCAAATTGCATTGTACCCCTCATTTGCATTGAAAAGGAAAGGTGACAGCTGTGTGTGTCCAACACACACTCGCACACACGTCAACACACACACGCAGCAGCAGGCAGCAGAAAGTCTCATATATATTGCAGTTTTCAAGAAGCTATATGTGCAGAAGCCCACATATAAATGTTTTATTAGGAAAGTAATTGACAATCCCAAAAGGAGATTATTGCATCAAATAGTCAGTGTGTATTCGTGCCCAGATCTCGTAGGGTGAGGACTGCATTCTCCATACTGATGAGATTTAGAAAGTCTTCTCTCCTCCTCCTCCTCCTCCTCCTCCTCTTCCTTTGAAAGAAAACTGATTTTTGTATTTCCAGTTTTAAGGAATAATCCCTTCCATAGCCCAATAAAAAGTATTGAAAAGCTTTTTTTTGTTCCATTAAAGTTGCGAATCTCAGTTTTCTATTGATGTTTTACTCTCTGTTGCAGAACAGATATGGAAAAAGTAAATCCATCAAACTGGGGGGCTGCCATTTCTGAAATTTCTGCCAGAAATGAACACAAACAATGACTTGAATTTAGCTTTTATTCCTTGTCAGCTACTTGTATCACACAGATGTGTCCTGTCTGACTCAGAGTAGTAATAAACCTGTTAGCTACAGTGCATTATGTTACCCTCTGCTTTATACACTATTTATCTCCGTTGTTTATGTTTTAATGATTACAGCGTTCATGTTTAAAAGAACACCAATGCTGCTGAACAGAGCATTAGCATAATGCCTTTGCTTTCGCTTTTATATTAGCATAAGTGCATGAACAACGTATTCACAATCAATGCGAGCGGAGGCTGGTTCACCAAGGTCAAATCCAATCGCCTAATTCCCTCATAAACTGCAGGTTTACGGTGTGTTTACGCATACACAAGGATTCACAGGTGTATTTTATGTTATCTGCCCACAGATGATGGACGAGTCAGAGGCCTGCTCGCTGCCTGGTGGCCTGGCCAGCGTGAAGAGACAATTTGAGAACCAGGAGTTTAGCTCCTCGTCCTCTCAGTCCACCGTCACCCAGTTTCATTTCGAGCAGAGATCTGTCCAGGTGAGAAAAAAAAAAATCTCCAGTGAGCATGAAGCGATGTGTATTTCTATACCAGAAAGCAGATTAATCAACACACCCACCATAAAAACAAAATGACTGCCACCGAATGATTTACATTCTCCTCTGGCTCTTCATTTGAAAAAACTTGGTATCTATGGCAGCACCACCGGGGCGCTCTGGTAGGTCAAATCAAAGAGGGCACCTTGAACTTTGCCGGTCTCTGTGACACTGTCATCCAGTGCGTGAGGAAAATGCCAGAGCACGTTAGCAGCCTGGGACGGGGCCGGATCTCAGTGAAGTAAGGTCAATTCCGCCCCTCCATGCATTCTCCCCATCTGTTCATTCAGGCGGAAAGCAGAGTGGATTCATTGAGCGCACGAGGACCTTGCTGAATGCTAAATTTTACATAGGGGTTTCGTGAGGGGGAGCGCCTGTTTGATTGAGTTTTTGCTCCTGTGCTGCAACAGCAAACCACTTTCCGCTTGAGTTTCCTGCACAGGTGTAATATTCAGGCTCTCTTTTAAAACCGGCTGCCCATCAGGAAAGATATTATTATACTGACATAAGTGGTTTCAGAAGTACAGAGCACCCCCGCCGTCCATATATCTTTCATGTTAACAGCAGAGGATACAAGCTCAAATATTATATTTCTCTTTCATCTCGTTCAAATTGCATGAATCTCACTGGAGGAAATGGATGATGCAGTTTTGTACAGTTTTTGTAATCTATTGCTTTTTCTCTCCAACGCCGAAATCCTCCTTTAGTGGAATTTAAATCCAGTAGTTCCTAAGGAAGCAGCTCTGTAATGGGAAAACATTTGTTACAATCCACTGAGGGCTTTTTATTAAGTTTCACAATATAAGAATTACTCACTTTCCTGCTGTTTCTCACAGCTCACAGTGGTGGTGGTGGTGGTGGTTATAAAACCGCGGCATGTGCGTGATGTCCGCCTGTGCTGTGTGTGCGAGTGCATGTCGATGTGAGAGGGACTGCACATTCCTATTTCTCCCTGTCTGACAGGAGATGTCGAGCTCATCAGAGGTGACAGTGAGGAGCAGTGCCAGAGAGGTCGTCCCCACCACAACCCTCTCACTCAATCAACAAGAGGTACTGGCTGCTGCACTCACCATTTGTTACCAGCTGTATGGTACCACTGACAGCCTCCTAATAAACTAGAAGTCTTACTTCTTTGGTCATTTCAGAACTTTTGGTTGCACTTTATGTGCCCTATATAGAAAATTAGTCTCATGCTAAGCCTTTAACTTCTCACTGATTGAAAACAGTCGGAGGTTGCGATGCAGTTGCCAGTATACTAATGATTTGCCGCTATCTTTTCACAGTTGATCCATGATGAAAGACTCCACCATAACAATGTGGCCACCAGTTACGGGAACCATTACAATGAAACAGGTTATTCTGCTCATGCCTTTTATATTGTAATTTGCACGTTTTTATCACAGCACTGCTTGTGTCCTGTATATTAATGATTGTTCCCACTACTGCTGAATAAGGGATGAGCTATGAAAATGACTGCAGATGATTTTCTATTCAGTGCATGGCAGCAAATCTAATCAGGGCAGAGTCAGGAAGGTAAAATATTGGAAAGTGGAAATTGGGCAATCACCGCTGCATGGTTTCAGAAAATGAAAACTACTCAGGTTTTTAATGAAATGATTTATTTCTCTTTCCAATCCCCCTGAGCTCCCTCACTGCGAATGACTTAATGAGGCAGCCTTCTTCTTGTGTCTAATTCAGTTATGCTCGTTGGAGGAGAGGACCTACCGAAGGTTTCCACTCAGGCTTTGAAGCAGCAGTATGAAAAAACGATTGAGGAAGCAGCTCCAGCCAAGGAAATTAAGGTAATGATGCTGTCTGTTTATCTAAATGGATGATAGTTTGGGTTTTTTATGAGGAATCAGTATGAAGATGAGTCCACATCATGAAATCATCAAAAGGAAATTGCGCATGCCATGAACTGATGAAGAGTAAATTGGATTGGATAAAAGACCTCCTGTCATTTCACAGTCAAAGTCAGAAACTTTTTTTCCCACAGTGTTAAAAGGAAACTCCAGACTCAAACAAAAACTCACATTACTGTCTACACTTAAAATGATCTTCAATTAATATTTAAATTAATTCAGTAATTATGAACAGGCTAAATGTCTAGGTTTGACAGATTTCAAATGTCTTTGAAAGAGAAAATTTGACTCAGTTGCACACAAATATAGAAATAACATTAATAACAATTATCAGTATAGGCTGAAAGGTTGTTACTTCATTTTCTATATAACCCTGTAAAGCTGTCAGTTATTTGAATTCCCTCAATGTTCCTCTCTCCTTAATTAAAAACCACTTACGAACCATAGGTTGATGTGGATTTCAACCAATTTCAATGGGCACCAGTAAACCAGAGCTCCAAAGCTTCAGCCATGACAAGTTATGATACCTCCTCCACCTTAAAGACTGCCACTGCCTCGTCAGTAACTTCTGCCTCATCAGTGGCTCATGAGATGACAGACCATTTCCCTCCCCCACCCTCAAACATGATGCAGGTATTACAGGAAATCCCTGCATACATCTCTTCCCAGCCTCAGGATACAGCCTCCCAAGATAAGCACACTGGAAACAGGGAACAGTACTTTAAACACAAGAGCATGGCTGAACTGAAACGCCTCTACAAGCACATTCATCCGGAGGTGCGCAAAAACCTGGAAGCTGACTTCTTGAGCCAGCTCACTGAAGCAGAGAGGAAGGACCTGGAAAGCCAGGAAATAGTGGGGGATGTCCAGCAGACATGTTATATGTTTGAAAATGACGGAAACAGCCAGAGTAGGAGTTCAAGCCCAGACAGAGAGTCCCTGGAATGGGAGGAGATCCTCAGAGGAGAAGTGCAGTCCATGCGTTGGATGTTTGAAAACAAGCCACTTGATACTATCAAAGATGAAACCCCAGATGAGAACGAGGTGAGAAACATTGCTCAGCAGGAAATCATTGCTGGCAAAGATGTCAGATACACAGCTTGGATGTTTGAGACTCAGCCTATGGATGCTCTGGGCACAGAAACTTCTGATTCAACTGAGCAGTCACAAAAATCGTCAGATCTCGCGAGAGGAGATGTCCGCACTGCTACGTGGCTTTTTGAGACGCAGCCCCTGGATTATCTGAATAAGATCTATCAGGAAGACGAGCAGGAGATGGAAGCCGTCGTCACCAGAGACATCACTGGTGGAGATGTGAAAACAGCTAGATATCTCTTTGAGACCCAACATTTGGATTCCTTAGGTAAAACAGAAACCATTGAGGAGAGCCACTTTCTGAACCTGAAATCTGAGCTGGAGGAGATCAAAGGGGATGTGAAGACGACCACTCGCATGTTTGAGACCCAGCCCATGTGTGTCATCAGGGGGGATTCAGGAGAGATGTTGGAGATCACCACCATACGCAGGGAAGAGACTGAGAAAGGAGACGTCAAGACATCACGCTGGATGTTTGAAACCCAGCCTCTGGATGTGATAAACAGGGACCCTACAAAGGTAAAGCTGATATGTGGTATTTCCATGGAGGACAACATCCAAGGTGGCGTGAACAAAGGTAGATGGCTTTTTGAGACAAAGACTCTCGACACCATTAAAGATGAGGAATGGGAGAGTTCCAGGAAGCAAAAGGAAGAAATAATTGGCGCTGATGTAAGGAGGCATTGTCTTGTTTTTGAGACTCAGCCAATGGATACTCTCAAAGATAACACCAATGCTAGACCTTTACCCTCAGAGGAGATTGTAGGTGGCGATGTTCAATCAGCAAAACATCTCTTTGAAACAGTGCCCATGGAAAATCTGAAAGAACTGCTCGAAGTGGGAAAACTTAAGAAAATGGTTGCATCTGAAGAAGAAAAGGGTGACGTGAGGCATCAGAAATGGGTCTTTGAAAGCCAGCCACTGGAGAATATAAGGGAGGAGAAGAAGGAGATTACAAGAACCGTGAACGTTGAGGCTCTTGATAAAGGAGATGTGACAAACTACAAAGAGAGGTTTGAAAGTATGGATTTAAGTAAGTGTGACGGAACACAGAAAATTCAAGTTGAAGGTGTCACAAGTGGATCCGTCAAATCCAACAGAGTCCTTTTTGAATCTACCCCAATGTATGCTATGCAAGACAGCTCCGGCCACTACCATGAGGTAAAGACCGTGAGGCGTGAGGAGATTGTGAAGGGAGATGTGCGCAGCTGCAGGTGGATGTTTGAAACACGTCCTATTGATGAATTTGACGAAAGCATCAATAAGTTTCAGATCATAAAAGGTATATCCAAACAGGAGATCGGGTCAGGGGATGTCAAAACAGCCAAGTGGTTGTTTGAAACTCAGCAACTTGATGCCATTAAATCTTTCAGTAATGGGGAGGATGAAGAACATAAAAGTAAGGAAGTTATTGAAATTGAGAAAGGGGATGTTAAGACTTGTAGGTGGCTATTTGAGACTCAACCGATGGATGTTCTGTATGAAAAGGTGGAAAAAAGTGAGACTGACGTTGAAGAAGTGCAAAAAGGGGATGTCAAAACATGCACTTGGCTCTTTGAGACCCAGACACTTGACAACATACGGGACCATACAGAGTCTGAGTCCGAGACCATTCTGAAAACCTGCACTGTAAAGCAAGACGACATCCAAGGAAAAGATGTGAGACTGGCCCGCTTCCTCTTTGAAACTGAGAACCTTGAAAATATCACGGGTGAGGACAGTTCTTTTAGGAGGGTTACAGAGATTGACATCCAGTCAGGAGATGTTTCCAGGATGAAATACATCTTTGAGAACCGCTCCTCTGACATCATGAGCTCCACCTCTGAGGAAACAATGCAGAGGCTGAAGACGCAGCAGGCTGAGGACATCCAGAGGGGAAATGTGGTCAACTGTACGTGGATGTTTGAGAATAAGCCAATTGATGTCATCCGTGATGATTCCACAGAGGAGAGAGAAATTCGCACTGTGACTGACGTTCAGGGGGGCAATGTTGACCAAGGCCGCTTCATTTTTGAGACATTCTCTCTTGATCAAATTAAGGAGGAGTCCACTGAGACTGATATTTCTAAACTCACTACTATCTTTAGAGATGAAGTAGAGAAGGGAGATGTGAAAAATTACACCATGATGTTTGAAACTCAGCCGCTCTACGCCATCCGTGACAAAGAGGGCCATTACCATGAGGTAACTACAGTTACTAAGGAAGAAATTATGAGAGGAGACGTGGTGGGAGCTCGATGGCTGTTCGAGACAAAGCCTCTGGATTCAATTAGAGATTCAGAGGAGGTCTACGTCATTAAAGCTGTGACTGAGGAAGGCACAAACAAAGGAGACGTTAGTTCTGCAAGGTGGAGGTTTGAAACACAACCCCTGGATGAAATTGCAGAGGAAATAAAAATAAGATCGAAAACAGTTGGAGATATTCAAGGTGGTGATGTGAAGACAAACAAGCAGCGATTTGAGACTGATGAGATGTCTCAAAAGTACATCAGAACTGTTAGTGTGAGTGAAATCCAAAAAGGCGATGTCAGATCTGCCACATGGATGTTTGAAACGCGCGCAATTGATGAGATCCACAGCAAAGGCGCGGAGTATGATGGCATGGAGAGAGTGACAAAAGAGGAAGTAATGAAAGGGGATGTCAAACAGTCTGTGTGGCTCTTTGAGAAACAGCCCCTTGACAGTATCAAAGAGACGGATGGCACAGAGCGAGTTGTCACGAAGGAGGAAATCCCACAGGCTGACGTGAAGACGACAACATGGCTATTTGAAACCACTCCATTCCACGAATTCAATGAGAGCAGCATGGAAAAGAAAGAAATAATAGGTAAAAGCATCAAAGAGACACTCGAGGAGCTTTATAGTCAGAAAATGGTGGATTCACAAGGTGTCCTCATTGAGACGGATGAGATCGGGGATGTCCGGATGGCAAAGTATAGACTAATGAATCAGGAGGCTCCTGAAATCCAAAAAGAAGAGATTATCAGAGGCGATCTGAGCAACATAATGATGAACCTCCTGAACCGCAGGGAGACCACTGAAAGGGGAATAACTATTGACAAGGAGGAGCGGGGAAACATTGACACCACAGTGAAGCAACTATTCAACCAGGAAAAGGGTGTCAATGTTGAGAAAGAGGAAATTATCCGCGGTGACATTCAAGAGGCCATAAACAATCTTCTCAAAAGTGAGGGCTCCTCCAAGCGTGGCATTCTGATTCAAGAGGATGAGAAAGGAGATGTGAGGATGACTATCTATTCCCTCTTAAATAAAGGCGAGAGGGCTAGCGCAGAGAAAGAGGATATTGTTCAAGGTAACGTTAGCAGAACGCTGCATCGGCTTCTCTCCAACTCAGGAGGAGAAGACTCTAAAAAGATTAAGATTGGAGACATGGAAAGGGGTAATGTTAGCTTTTACTCAACGTGCATTGAGTCTGGAGCTTTGGATTACCTGAAGCAGCTTCAGTACGAACCAGATGAAGCACAGGAAACTGTGGAAAAAGAGCGTATCATAGGTGGTGACATTGAAGAGACCAAGATACTGCTGCGGAAGAATCAGCAGCAGATTGGTCGCACAGTGGCAAAGGACGATATAGTTCCTGGTGACGTGCCAAATTCTATTAAAGTCTTCATGACAGAGCCTACTGTTACCTACAGAAACCTGGAGAAGAAAGATATTGTTAAAGGTGACCTTAGTGCAGCCCTGGATTCACTGACCCAAGCCATCAATCAGAAAGTGGTAATAGAGAAAGAGGAGGTGGTGAGGGGAGATATAACCACTACTTTGAGATCTCTGGAGGAGGCCCAGCATCAACCAAAAGACATGGAAAAGCCTGAAATCGTCAGGGGAGACATCAGAGGTGCTCTCGAGTCACTGGAGAAATCTGCAACCACCACTGCGGAAGCAACTGTTGAAGACCTAGTGCCAGGTGATATCAAAGGGACCCTTAAGTCTCTGGAGGAGGCAAAGCAAGCTGTGAAAGAGATAGAAAAAGAAGAGATTGTCAAGGGAGACATCCACACTGCCATGCAGAGTTTACATGAGGCGTCGAGCGAGAAAAAGATTTACCAGCATCAAGTGAGCGAACAAGGGGACGTTAAAGCCACAATCCAGCTCCTGCTCGACCCGTCGACTTCACCGAGAACTCAGCGCAGGGGGAGCATTGAGGGGGATGTGAAAACGTCCATAAAATCTCTCTATGAAGGACAGGAGACAACACAGGTGGAAAAAGAGGAAGTACTGAAAGGGGACGTTCAAGGGGCAATAAAGTGTCTAATGCAAAGGAAACAGTATTCAAATCCAAAACGTATGTATTCCCACAAGAAACCAAATGCACCTGTGAAGAATCCATTAACTGTAAAGCAGGCCGAGCTTGAATGCTTACATGAGGCCAAGAATGAGAGTGTAGCAGTCAGTCCAGCCCCTGCTGTGAAAAACCTTTCTCAGAGCAGTGAGTCACAGAAGCACACACAGAGGCACAACGAAAGCAAATCTGTGAAAACCCAGGTAATAACCCAAGAGGACCACTCTGTTACTGTAGCCAAAACAGACAATACTACTGGGGCCTCTCAACACAAGAGCGTGAAAGAACAGAAACAGAAAACGCTGCACTCACAGAAAATACAAGCTCCTAAGCCTATTATGATAAAGAATAAACAAATGACTAATAATGATCAAACAGAGACCAAAGCAGCTGATGTGACCGTGATGAAAGAGGTGCAAAACACATCCCAGTCGAATGTTTCAAGCAAGCAAATATGTGAAACAAAGACAATCAAACAGGTGCAGACTACAGTGATGGAGAAAACTGTCATGCAGAAGCAAAACGTAACCGTATCAGAGCAAATGTCGGCGTCTCAAAAGCAAACAGAGAATAAGGCTCTCACACAGAAGCAGAACATCAAAAATATGAAAAGTGATTACCGTAACCTTGACATGAGAGGGAAAGGCATGATCAAAAAGGCAAAGCCGGAGATTCACTTCCCCCCTCCTCCCTCCTCGCCGCCTCCGCCCTCAGAGTCTGAGCTCTCCCTCCCTCCACCACCATCGCCGGTGCTGGAGAGCCCGGTACCCTCCTCATCCCGACCTTCCATCATGAGGCAGGACAGTGACCTCCCGCCCCCACCTCCGCCGCCTCCGCCTCCCATGGAATGCAAGTCTGAGCCTGACTTTTTCCCTCCTCCTCCGCCTCCTCCGCCTCCACAGTCTGTGAGCGGACAAGATTTTCTCCCTCCGCCTCCCTCGCAGCAAGAGCTCAGTGCGATGCCTCAGCCTCCCCCTTCAAAGCTGGGGAAACCCGTCGGTAAGCCTTTGTTCAAAGTACCCAAGCAACCAGAGGCACCGAAGCAGCCCGTACAAGTGAAGCCCAAATGGCAGAAAAAGCAGCAGACCCCTGCCCCGCCGCCGCCTCCTCCTCCACCACAGCTCCCTCCTGATCAAGAAACAGTGTCAGCAGACCGTAAAGAAGAAGCTAAAGTTCAGGAAGTCAAAAAGGAAACAACCCAACATATTGAAACAAGCAGGAAGATCCAGTCTGAATTAACAGCAGTCTCGACAACAAAAATACCGAGCGTCCCAGCAGTGAAACTACAGCAAAAAGAAAGCCCCCAGCCTCCTAAAAAAGTTGTTGTTCCTCCCATTAAACTGCCTCCACCTCCTGAACCTGCTCCAGCACCAAAAGCTAGACCTTATGCTCGCAAATTCAAAACCCCTCTCATGCTGGCAGAGGAAAGGTTTCGCCAGCAGAAGATGGAAAAGGAGGAAATAGAGAAGAGCAGAGTCACAACTCCCACTTCTCCACCAATTAATATATCATCCTCCGCTGCCAGTGTTGAGATTTCTGCAGCACAGAGCACCGAGAGAGATTTGGCCACCGAAACGACAAAAGCAAAGGCCGATGAAACTCAGACCGCTTCAAAAGAGGGAATATTGCCCTGCCAAGATTCACCTGCCAAGAAAAGCACTTCCCAGATCCCTTTGAGCAAGCCCTTGATCTCAGTGGTAAATAAGAAATCAGCCGCTGGATCTTCAAATGTGTCCATAGATAAAAAGCATGTTTCCAGCGAGCGCTCTTCTGAAAAAATACTTGCCTCAACTGATGTCATTAAAAAGAGCCAAACTGCACCCAAGACTCAGACTGTTTCTGTGTCTCAGTCTCATCACGAGGCCTCGAATAGTGAAGTCCAGTCATGCTCAAATGTGGTCACTTCTTCCGTCACGGAGCAGCAGCAGTTTATTAAGAAATCCAGCACGAGGTCTATCGCTGCTGCACAGAGTGCTGTCCAGGAAAATGTAAATCTTCAAAGCCAGACTGCGGTCACATTGAAAGCTGAAGATATAAAGAATATTAATGTGCCTCTGACACAGGAGGGAAAATTGAGTCCTTCTCAACCCACTAAAATTCCAAAGGTAACTCCAAGTTTCAAGGTGAAAACCTTTAAGATGCCAGCAGAGAAGAAAGAGGACAAATGTGACAGTTTGGGACACAAGGAAGCAGTGAAAAGTGACACACATTTACAGCAAGAGAAAAGTAGTGCGTCACAGATGGCTGAAACAAAAGTCAGTCAGCAAAGGGACCAGCTGACATCAACAAAGGCCGAGATAAAAACAGAAATGAAAGTAAAGGAGAAGAAAAGTCAGGTGACCCCACCTCTAAAGGAAGCCGAAATGGAGGTTCACATGAAAAAGGGAAAGCAGGTGCAAAAGAATGAGACTGAAGTAAAGCTGTCACCATCAGTTACTGTTTTAATGCCTAAGGTGGCAAAGATAACATCTGCTGCAACTCATCAAGGACAAGGCCATGTATCTGTCTCCCACAGTCAGCAGAGCATGAAGGCAGAGCACATTCAGCGACACGAGGAGGTGGTTGTGACCGAGAGCGTGGTGCAGCAGAGGCAGGAGGCTGTTCAGACGCACAAACAGCAAATAAAGCTACAAGCGGGAGAGACGAGTAAAATGCAGATGAAGGTGGCACAGTGGAAAGGTGAGGCTAAGGATGTGACTGTGAAAGAGACCGGCAGAGTGACCCATAAAGGTGAGGCTAATTCAGAGGAAATCACAGATTTAGAGAAATGCAATGCAGTGCAGAGGCTGCTCGCTCAAATAAAAGAGCTGGAGGGCACACCGAACAAAATAGACTCCAACGCTGTCAGGATGATTATAAGTGAACTCCCTGACTGGGTGATGAGCTCGGATGAGAAAAAGAATTTAAGTGAGATTGCTAAACAGCAAAGCAAGAAAAAGTTGAAAGAGATGACGCTCTATGTGAAAAATATTGTGCAAGCAAAGCTTACATTTTTGGAGGAAAACTTGACAGCCATGGAAAAGGAGGAAAAAGAGAAGGAACCTCCGGCCCCGCCGCCGGTGCCGCCGAAGCCAGACGTGAAGGTTTTCAGCGGAGCGACTGCAAAGATATCTAAGATCAGTATAGGCTCGTCCAAAACAGAAAAGAAAGTGGCGGAGAAAAAGTCGCTTCAAGAGAGCAAAGTGCATCAAGAGCTGAGCGATCAGAGGGTGTCCTCCCCGTTGGCAAGTATCCGAACTCCATCTCCTACTTTTATCAGTATCGAGTCACGGAGGGTGGACTCGCCGCTCAGAGTGACTCCCTCTCCTCCGCCCTACAAATCAGTCGGGACGCCTCCGCCTCCCCCTCGCAAGTCGTACACGCCCACGTCTACTTTCAGCAGGGCCACGCCGTCGCCCACCCTCAGCCGCTCCGAGAAGCTGATGAAACTGCGGGACACCACCTCAAAGCTTTCTCGCGGCGTGACCCCTCCGCCTCCCGTGCCCGTGCCGGAGTTCTTCGCCGCCGAAAGAGAGCAGTCGTCCCCGTTTGGCGATAGGGAGACTCCCACAGAGAGAAACGAGCAGGGACCGGTTGACGTCGCGGAGATGGTGGACTCCATGATGACAGTGAGGGACAAAAAGTCTTTCTTTGAGGAGGCGCAGAGGGCCGAGGTGAACAGGGCGTACACCCGGAGGGACCCCATCGACATCCCTGAACGTTTGGGGCCTGATGCGGAGGAGAACTCTGAGGCCGTGACGATAGACCTCCTGAAAGAGGATCTCCCGAGAGTCGACCTGTCCAAGCTGGTGAACAGATTTGAATCTCCAAAACCAAAAGTGTACACCAGGAAAGATCCAATCGTCATCACGGAGAGGCTGGGGAGCGATATAGAGGACACAGAGGCTGAGCCGCACACCCCGAGGACTGAAGAAATCCCAACGTTCAACGTTAAAGCGATAAAGGACGTGTTTGAGACAGGAGAGCACAGTTCTCAGGCAGCCCGGGAGCTCAGAGAACAAATAGAGAGAAGGGAATCTGAATCAGCTTATTCCGAGCCGGTGGGTCACTCCGAGACGACGTCGGTCACCGAGCAATTCTGCAGGATCGACGACTTCGGAAACATGACAAGCGAAACGAGAAGCGAGGTGCATTCTGGGAGCTCCCTGACCCGCGGTAACCCCCCGTCCTACGCCGACGTGGTGAGAGGCAGCGTTCCGACGGTCGCCGTGCCCCCCGAGGCCTCCTCTGAGGAGCTGCTGAGAAACTTCCAGCAATCGTGGGCCGAGAGCCAGGGAGTTTTCCAGAACCTGGGTTTCAGCGTCACGGAGCAGAGGACTTCGCAGATTGTAACGCGCCAGCAGGAGACTGTCGTGACGGGTAAACCGAGCTGTGCGGCATGAGGATACTAAACAGGCGTGACGGTGTGTTTAACATGCTTTCTGTGCGATAAGTTTCAAGCATCCGCTGCATTGTGTGGAGAGAAAAGAAGCATTAACATTGGTTTGACACTCTTATTTATGTCATGTGATTTTTTTAAATGTGTTTTCTTTTATCTGAAACGTTCACGCTGAGCCCACAGTTTAGGTACTGTCAGCTTCACACATTTTAATATTCACAGGTTACACTTTGTCCTCTTTATTCATGCCTCTGATGTGTGAAGCCGGCAATGATGCTAACATATTGAACTAATATATCTGGGTGTGCAATGTTGTTTTCACTGAAAACTGTCTGATATGTCTCCGGCAAGAAAAAAAACGGTATTTTTAATCCATTTCTATTCTTCAGTTGAAGATAAGGTGTCACCTTTTATCACCTTATGTTCATGAAGTGAATTCTAAAGTGGAGTCACTTTTGAAAACATTGGTGTAATTACATTCATTCAGAACTTTTGCAGAAATAAGGAAAAGAAAAGCCATTTTTTAAAAATTGCTATTGCGATGCTGATACTAACAGTGCATTTTTCTACAGGGAATTTTCTAACACCTCAAAGGATTCATACTGTGTTTTTATTATTGGTTACAGCTGTTTTAATTGTGTTTGCTGTCACAAAGTTTGTTTTGTCCTTGATAACCCCGCGTGGTAATCTAACAGTGTTTTAACAATTTCCCTCAAAGTTTCCTGGAAAGAACTTGATGCTAATTATAGATAAAATACAATCTGCTTTATTTGAACCCCAGTAAATACTAATTCATTTTACTGAATTGTAATTTTGGTACTTCCACCTTCCCATACTGGTGAAAACATTTTTAGCTAAACACAAAAGACCAAATATCACATTCTTCCTCTTAGGAAAATTTCCTGTAAAGCCTCACACGGTATGACCAGTAGTTTCTGGTGGCTACTGTCAGCTGACTTTAAAAAGATGTTCTACACTTACGCAACATGTCACAGACAAACATAGATAGAGATATTTAAAGCCACTGACCTAGGAATACCTTGAGGGCTGACAGGAAATCCACAGTAGCTTCTTCAGCAGAAGTCACACAGTGTTGCTGAAAAGACTCTCGGTGCCAATCATCCCACTCAACTACTCCGAGGCAAAACTGAGAGGTCACAAGATAGTTGAGTGGATAAAAAAAGGCCAAAAATGTCTCTAATGTCTGCACACTAAGGCCAAAAGTTATAATAAAGAATTACAAACACACGCTGCTTCATCTGAAGCGCTCGCACACTAGAAAGTGCTGCTCTACTGTAGGTTGTACTAGCAATTAACTGGAATTAATTAATTGGAAATGTACCAACTGAGCGTCTTCATTTTGCCAAATGACATAGTTATTTCCAGGAAATTTCCCAGGAAATTAAAAGCAAATTGCAAACCTGTAAATAAAAGCATTTCTTTCATTTCTTTGCAGAAAATTCGAGTTCCAGAGTCCGAACTGTGCAGGGTGTGTCGGACGAGGGTGTACCCTATGGAGTCGCTGATTGCAGACAAACAAAACTTCCATAAAAGCTGCTTCCGCTGCGAACACTGCAGAGGCAAACTAAGGTGAAGCTATTTCACAGAGCGAATGCATTTTTGTGTTTTTTTTTCCTTTACACTAATTTAACATCTTGTATTTCTCCCTTCTTTTAATAGCCTTGGCAACTATGCCTCTCTCCATGGACGAATGTACTGCAAGCCACACTACAAGCAACTGTTCAAGTCCAAAGGAAATTATGACGAGGGATTTGGACAGAAACCGCACAAAGAACTCTGGAGTAATAAAAACCAGGAGAATCCAGCCGAAAAGACAAAAGTCAAATCGCCATCACCTGAAAAGAAAGTGATAGATTCCAGAAATTCCGCTTCTCAGAGCACATTAGTTACTCAGGAAAATAACATAAACAAACCAGTGGATGAAAACAAAAAGCCCACAAGTAAGATTTCCGTAGTGTGGCCTCCTCAATCAGATTCTCCAAAGAAGTCCTTCACTATCGAGGAAGAGTTGAAGTTGGTTAAACCATCATGGCCCCCGAAGGAGGGCTCGGCTCAGGAAATTGAACACCTAAATCAGCCTACGAAGCCTTCATTAAAAGAGACTGATACTCCCGCAGCTAAAGTACAGAATGGACCCCATGAAAGTGACAAGGTGCATGAGGGCGCCGGTTTAACAGAGAATGTAAAAAAGCCTGAAGAGACTCCAGCAGAGTCAGTGGCTCCGGCCTCCCTCGTAGCGGCCGCTGAAGAACCAGTGAGTGTTACTCACACTCAAGAAACTACAGAGTCAAACAGTGGCTCTGAGGCTGTGGCACAAGTGGGCTCTGAAATGGACTCTGAAGTGCACCCCGGAGTGGAAAAGAAAGAACAAAGTGAAGGGTGTGATGGCGGAGCGGTGGAAAGCATGAAACTGCCGGAGAAGAGCGAAGGGAAAAGTGTAGAGAGGGTGGAGGAAGTGAAAGTAAATGGACATGACGGGCGGACAGAAAGTGTAGCAGGTGAGAAGGGAAGCAAGGAGGGGATAGATAATGGAAATAATGACAGCATGAACAATGGGGAGGCGGTAAAGGTCACGTTAATAGATGAGGAGGCGGTGGCGGGACAGGCGCTGAATGCTAACTCCAACAATAATAACAATAATGGCCAGATGCCGCTCAGCCACGGGATCCTGTTTCAAGGGCTTATTGGGGAAGAGGAAACGAAGAGTCCGTCACTCTCTCTGACAGATACAGCTACAGCAACAGATCTCTTCCGAGCCGATCACTGCGAAGAATCAAAATGGATGCCAAGCGAAGTGCTGCAATTGGCACAGAGGGATGATGCTTTTGTGCCAGCGGGTGCCAAATGTACTGAGGCCACGGACCGCTATTCAGACACAAATTTCTTCACGGAGACAGCCGACGGAGCGTTTGCTTTCAAAGACGAGGCCGCCGAGCCAAAGATTAGCACGTCGAGCTTCCTCGAGGACATTTTCGCCGGCCTAAGCACCAGCAGCTCCGGCCTGCTATCTGATTTCAAATCCGACATCTTCGGTCAGCCTGCGGGGGAGGCGGCCTCGGTGTCGGCGCTCGATGACCTTTTGGATTTCGGCATGGAGGCGAGGGGAGGCGGCGACGGGGCGGCGGGAAAGGACGGCGACGGCGGCGGCGCTCCTCTGTGGGCCGACGACGACGACGACGCCCTGACAGTGGAGGAGCAGATCAAGAGGAACAGATACTACGACGACAACGACAGCGACGGCTCTTGAGTTCACCCCCCTTTTTTTGGCGAATAACCGGGCAGCGCTGACCACACGCAACCTCACATCCACGTCCATGGAGAGACGAACTGCTCTGATTTAACCCTGCATTTATTTTGTACTGAGTTTTAAACTTCTTCCTGCTCTTTTATCCAATATCTAGCTTTGTTTGATGGTGATCGAATGCACCTGGTGTGCAGAGAAAGTGGATATTTCTTCTTTTATGTTATTCACTATGCAAATCTATATTTTTGCCGACTGATCTAAACGGGGCTATATTTTCAAATTTTGCAATAAGCGCATTAATTACAAAGTGTTTTTTTTCCTTTGTTGAATGGCTGCTGACTCTCACTTGTGCCTGAATAAAGAGATTTCCCCCCTTTTTTTCCCATTTCTAGTCTGTCTTCTGGTTGAAATAAAGCTTGATGAACTCGACTACATATGACTTTTTAATCAGTAAGTGCACAGACGCGTGGGAACAGTAATGGCACTTAGCCGTATCCCCTTTGTGTGGCAGGCCGGTTTGATCTATGGCCTACCTAGCTAACACAGTCCTGCTCAGATCTCTTTGGCGAAAGGCGTATTGATTTCCACTGATAGAGCAGGCCTGTTGTAGGAGCTACAGATTTTTCCATTAGGTGGCTTTTGTCACCTCTGACAGATTTTTCTCCCTCCTCCCAGTTACAGCCTGCACACGCGGGGTAATTGGCTGCAAAGAGAATATACTGCAATGTTAATTACAGCAGCAGAAAAACTGTACTTTGGTGTCAGAAAAAGTGATGGCTACACAGATTCAGCGCGGGTCATGCTACGTTGTGCTGACAGTTCCTTTAAGTTGGGGAAACACTGTTGCTGGTTCAATAATTCAGCATCCTTCCCTGAAATGCTGTTTGGCATCTTTTTAATTGGGCAATTCTTTTTCCCCCTGTAACGTTTTAATTGACAAGCCAAAGTAGATGCAGTTTTGTACATTTTTAATCGTTCTATCCTCCTGCCAAGCAATTATAGACCCAAACAACCGCCCATCCGATTGCATACGATAGGCGACGGACAATAAAACGGCTCCGCGTGCAGCTGTTGAAAATACCACAAAATGGTGGTAACTTTTGCAGTGAAAATTGAAAATCCAAAATCCATAAACCGACCGGGAAAAGTCATTATAATGGAGCTCAAACAGGAGCACGTCAGGTCCCGTAAACACTCGGAGAATGAAAAAGGCCCCGAGGTGAGTGTGACCTGTGACCCTTCACCGCCGCTTCCTCAATCAATAAAAACATAATGTGAGCAAAGAACTTGAAATGAGGGTTTCTCCTGTTTGTGTTACTCTCTGAGCACAGAAATCAAAACCTGCTTCAGAATCACAGAGAAGTTTGTTCTGAGCAAACTTTGAAAAAAAACCCCAAAAAACTTGATTGTCAGGTGGGAAGAGACGCATTCACATCGGTAGGTTTGTTTAACCAAATACAGTCAGTTTACTAAAGAAAACTGAGAAAACTCTCTAAAGCAGATGATTGATTGGTGAACCGATGCTGCCAATCGACCAATCAGATCACCGATGAGCTGCTCCAGCTGCAGAGTGATTACAACCAGCTCCTCCTGCACGCGTGTGAGTGTTAAACACACAAACATGCACCCCCGCGGTTTCAGGAGGAGGTGGGGTGGAGGGTGGGGGGGCTTCATTCCGGCCCCGGATGCCATCAGATGGCTCCGCCCGCCTCCCGGCCGGTCCCCGTTAAACAAAGCGGCGGCGGCATCCTCCATCCGTCCCTCCCCGCCAGGCGGCCGCTGATTGGACGCGCTCTCTCTCATCCTCTCCTCCTCCTCC